>VDFB02000015.1:370711294-370759897 GCA_007258455.2 Sequoia sempervirens | reverse complement strand
CTAGTCTAACAACTAATAACATCTAATCAAAGTAGATGACACTAAGTTACACCTACAAATCAGTTAATTCTCACATAGTTAACTGGACACTCATCTCAAAGAAGACTCACTACATAGTTGCGACTTATTCTCCTATATAACTATGTCCTCTCCATGTTGATCTCTTTGCTGCATACAGGTTTGGGTTTGATACTTTCACTATTGTGCCATCACTGCGAGAACACTTGCCAAACATCTCAAGGTGAAAACTCTAATATTCCCTCTCTGCGAGGAAAGTGTTCTCCACCAATCCAAGTTTCTCTCTTAACATCTCAAAGTTCCCCCTGGCCAGGGGCTTTGTTAAAATAATAAAATGTCAACAACCTGTGAATTTGAGGGTACATGCTAAGTACCACCACTCCCTACTGAATTTTGTCCCTGAGGGAATGTTATCAAATGTCTATATGCTTAGAGCAATTGTGAAACACGGATTCTCAAAGAGCCTGATGATACTCTAACTGTCATGATACACAGTTGTCAGCTTCAACCTCTAATTGGTTACTTTTGCTATCCTCTTGTAAAGCTAAATAACCTCGCAACTAGTAGATGATGCTGCCATTGATTCTGCCTCTACTGAACTCGGTGCGTCTACTGCTTGCTTACTGTTGAACCAAGATATCATACTTTATCCCAAGTTGAAACAAAATCCTGAAGTCCTCTCGCTTGTGCTAGAATAACCTATCTATTATGAATCCACAAAGCCATGCAACATTAACTCTCTATAGACAACATACCACAACCAATAATGAAGTGTGTCCTTCAAGTATGAAAGCACATGCTCTGCAATAGTGTAGTGGATTTTCCTTGGCTTAACCATGAACTGGTTCAATGTATCCATTGCAAAGTAATATTATGCTGGGTATTCTACATGAGGGAGTCTAGCAACTAGCTGTACACCAAAGAATCCATCAAATCTAAATTTGGATCCATAGTCAACTTTGGGTTCATAACTATTCATGCAGACATGCGCTTACAATCCATCATCCAAAATCTTTTTAGAATCTTTGTCATGTACTTATCTTGACCAAGGAATACCTAACCTGTACCTTGCCACACCTCAAGACCCAGAAAGTAGTTCACAAGGTGGAGGTCATTCATATTAAACAAGGAGGCTAACTCCCTCTTATGCTATGGGCTTCTCAATATCACCTATAAGGATAGGGTCGTAAATGTACATGACCACCACTAGTAGATCAAATTTATCAAACAAATGGTAAAGATTAGGATTTACAATACTATTGGTGAACCCCAAATTCAACAAGTACTCATATATATGTGAGTAGCATGCACATGGTGCTTACTTCAGCCTATACAAAGCCTTCTTCAACTTGCATAAATGGGTCTCATGCTCATGCACCTCAAACCCTCTAGGTTAATTGATATAAAGACCAATATCTCTCTATCTCTTTATATTTATCTCTCCCTCTACCTCTATCTATATTTCTCTTCCTCTCTCCCCCTCTATCTAACATGTCTCCCTTTCTCCATCCATCTCTCTCCCTCTCCTTCTTCCTAGACCTCTATATCTAATTATTTTTGCCTCTCTATGTCTATCTCTCTCTATTTATCTTTGTCTCTCCTCTGTATTCATCACTTCCTACCTTTATCCTTATCTTTTTATCTCTCCCTCTTTCATCCTTTCCCTCGGCCTTCCTCTCTATATATTTATCTCTTCCATCTTTATCTCTCTCACTCTCTATCTTTCTCTCCATATCTCACTCCTTCACCATCTCCATCTCCATTCCATTCTTCTCCTTCTCTCCTTATTCCTCTCTATCTATATCCCTATCTTTTATCTTCTTACCTCTCTCTGTCTCTCACTCTTCCCCCCTTTGTCTCTCCCTCTTTCTATATCTACCTCGCCCTTTGTTTCCCTCTCTCCCTATTGTAGTTATAACATGAGCCTGTTGGTAAAGCGACTTGATTATTTTCCTGATTCATAGGTTTTATTTTAATCATGTTTGGATCCTTGCAAATGTATGCATAGTTGATTTGAAGCTAGCATTTCTTCATTGAGGCCTTTATTACACAAACACCATCATTTGCTAAGTGCAATACCAGTTGACCTCATATATTGCACAAATGTACCTAAAAAAATTGACCATTATTCTCCAAATTGACCTTCCACACCTCTTCTGCGTACCCATTGCACAACAAGGGGGGATTTATATATATATATTTGTGATTGATTCAATGGGCATCTCCTGTTAAGTGTTTTCTATATAGACAAGAGGAGAAACAAATGTCTAAAAATATTTTTATTAAATATAAAATGTGTATGCACTTCATTCAAGAATACTGTGGGAGGATCCCTAACATACCTAGAGGCTAGCCCATTATAGATTTTCATTACAGGGGTGTAGAAGCAAGCAAGCGTTTGTTTAGATTTGTAACCATCATGTTTAATTCAGCCATCATACTGGATCCGTCTGAGCGTACTTCAAAAAGGTTTTCAATTCCTGTTGTTCAGGAATTGGTATCTCAGCACCTTCACAGCCTTCCTCAAAGGTATATGAGATCAGAGAAAGAGCGCCCATGTGCATGTCCTACTAGTCATTTGGATATCCCTATAATTGATATGGACATGTTTTTGGGGGAATCAGATTTCTGCAGGCAAAAGAAAATTGAAGAGCTTGGAATTGCATGCCAACAATGGGGGTTTTTTCAGATGGGTAGGACGAAATTGATTGTGAATTATATAATAGATTTGATGGGTATGAGAAAAAGGCGGACTACAGTACATAACAATAGATTTGTCAATTTGAAACAGGCTTGAAATTCAACTATCTCTGTTGATATGTTAGTTTGACTCCATTTTAGTGCCCTCTACTAACAGCAGTTTCAGTGTCATGTCTTGTGGGCATTTTTAAAGAAAACATCTTATTTTATTTTATAGTTAGAGAAAAGTTACATTAATCACACACCAGGTGTAAGTGAGATGTCTCTCCTTAAGAAAGACATAGTAGTGATGATAAAGATTCAAATCAGTGCATAGTGTGTGGCAAATTTTAGAGAGAAAATAGAAACTAACTTGTGGTTGTTGCCTACGTGATGTGATATATCAGTAACTTAAAAGCTCTTTATTATAATGGCACTAACTTGATTACTTGCTAAGATGGTATGCATGTCTCTTGACAGGCTGTGAATCATGGGATTCCTCAGTCTCTTTTGAACAGGATGAAGGAAATTATGAGGGAATTCATTCAATTACCATTAGAAGAAAACCTCAAGTACGAAGTGCAAGAGCGTGACGGTTATGGCCAGGCCTTCATAGCCTCAGATGACCAAGAAATGGACTGGGCAGATAGAATGTTCTTGGCCATTTTACCTCAAGAGAATAGAAAAATGAAATTTTGGCCAACAAAGCCTATAGACTTCAGGTACCTAAAAGATTGTTAATTCAGATAGTTGCGAATCCTTTTAAATCATGTACAATATATTGTACAAAATGCTTATAATCAGATTACTGAAAATTATATATGATACCTAGTTTAACTGCCACTTATGCCAAACCTATTTTATATCGATGTAAACTTCTATGTTATACGGTTTAAAAGGCAAGCTTAAACAAAGTTCGCATTTAGGGGGTTTTAGTTGGCCTCAATACAGCCTGAGTTAGTCCAGTGGTGAAGTCATGTAATAGTACACCCCATAATGGAAATCGTAGTTCACTTAGGTCACCTTAAAAACTACTTTTACCTTTTTACTTTGAAACTACTGGCGCAATGGAAAATTTAAAGTGATAAATAGTTAACTGGTATTGTGTAACATGAAAATTTCACCTTACAATACCATATTTTTCAAAAAATTTCATCCAATTTTGATGGAAAGTATCAAATGCCATAGGGTTGAACTCATGTTAAAAAGTTCTTGTTTTCTTAACAGATTTTTGACAGACCTTCTCTTGGCTAATTGTAGTGGACTTTATTTTCAATTTCATTATAGTGGACATCAATAACAATTTCATTTCAATTTTATAACCCTCTTCTGTTATACCAAGTCTGTAATGCCCATCCATTTGTAAGGAAAATTTACCTCTTCAATTTCCTTTTATCAGCCGGTTCACTCAAATCTGTCATGATACATTGTCTTATATTGAACTACTTGCTTGCCATGATAGCCTGTTCCTTTCCATCTACTTTATGTCATATTCATTTTACAGCTGATTGCTCTGCCCATTCTTGCAGAGAGACCCTGGATCAATATGCTACTGAAATTCAGAAGCTTTGCAATACAATTTTGCGTCTCTCTGTCAGAGAATGTTGGCCGAAAATTAGATTGTTTCGTTAACATGAATGGGAAATTAGCCTGTCAATGAGATTCAACTACTATCCACCCTGCCAAAGACCAGATCTGGTTTTTGGCTTGTCTCCTCATTCAGATGGAGTTAGTTTAACAGTACTGCTGCAGGATGATGAAATAGTGGGACTACAGATCTGTAAGGATGGTGAATGGATTCCTGTTCAACCCATCCCAGGCACCTTCGTTATCAATATTGGGGACATGCCTGAGGTAATGATGGGATCATATGAACATAATTGTTTTTGAAAATAATTATGTTTATTTTGTTTGTATTAATATTTTGGATCACATTTCATGATCTACCACTAGAACAAAAGGAAAAAGATGATGAATCAGAAGATGCAACCTGAAATACTAATGCGAACAAACTAAATACAATTATATTATAAGACAAATGAACTCAATACTCATGAACTGTGAAAATATGATGTTTACCAGGATGAGAAGAATTTAAGAACTATCAAAATATATTTTCTTTTTTAAAAGATATATCTATGGGTATCTAATTTTAGAATTATTTCTCCAAGCTTTGTATAATTGCCTTGTCTTTAGATTTCATGTATGAAGCAAAATTCACTCCACTCCACCTTTATAATGCCTTCAGAGCGAGTAATGCATTTTAAAAGTGATGAGTTGAAGGCCTTGCCTTTTAAGTTCCCTAGTAGCACTAGCGGAGAAGTTGTACGCAGCCAAATGCAAGAAGCACAATGTTCTATTCAAAATAGATTTCATGTTGAACTTAAGGCTCTTCATCTGATGAAGCAGATTTATTTTTTTGTTTTTACAACCAAGTTACTAGAAACAGAAATCATGCAGGCTCTCCGTTTCAAGTATGGGCAGGTCTATAGTAATAATGTTTCTTCCTTTCTTGGAGGTGATAAACCTTCAAGGATGGGAGTATGTGGTGACATTGCTGCAGTTAACATCTCTTGTGACCCAGATGGCTCTTTTAAGGTGGTTGATGTTTTTCTAGATATGATATCGCATCTGCAAGAAGAAGGGCCTTCTGATGAGGATGTTTTAAGTGTCCTTGAAACTGAGCAAAGGGTACATAAGAATGGATCACAGGAAAATGGATACTGACTAGATCGGATGCTGCCTGGTTATTAATCTCATTTCTATTAGGGTGATTTAATTACATGTCTTGAGATCTTACTCAATATAGGTGCTACACTAGTATTAGCTACAGTTCGTTGGCAATATTCGAGGAGGACCTAGTCACGATTTATTCAAGATAATATTTTAAAAAATAATAATAACAAAGATGACAGTAAAATTCGTTTCTTTTAATGAGTTAAAAAGTGTATTAAAAGGGAAAATATTTTTTTGTGAGACCCTTAGCTTGATTGGCTAAAGCACGTAGTTAAGAGGTCATGATGGACAATGTCACCAATTAATATCACCAATTACATTAAAAAGTTTACCCAGCAAATTGACAGTTATAGGAGGCTAAGCTGATTCCTCTAGTCTACAAAATAAATAAACTAGCAGTTGTAGTTGTTGAAGAAGTGTGGAAAGTCAATTAAGATAAATTTTGATTTATTTTTGTACTATATAAAATCATAATAACTAGCAATTGCACCTTGGTGTGCAATGGGTACGCCGAAGAGGTGTGGAAGGTTGTTTAAAAAAAAAATGGTTTATATTTTCATAAATTTGTGCAATACATTAGGTCAATTGGTAGGCCATTTATCAAATGATGTTGTTTGTGCAACAAAGGTCTCAATGGAGAAGTGATAGCTTCAAATCAACTATGCATCCACTTACATGGATCCAAACATGAATGAAACACAACCTTTGAATCGAGAAGATAATCATAATCCATTACGAATAGGCTCATGTTATGTTTACAATGTGGAGAGAGGGAGGGAGAGATAGATAGGGATAGAAAGAGGGAGGGATATGGATTAAAAGAGGGAGAGAGAAGGAGGGAAGAGAAGTAGAGAGATGGAAAAGGAGATAACGCTAGGGGATAGAGATAGAGGGGAAGATAGTGATGGAGATGGAGATGGAGATGGAGAAGACGATGGGTATCGAGATAAGAAGAGGGAGAGATAAAGAGATAGAGGAGAGAGGGGTATATAGAGATGGAAGAGATAAATATATAGGGATATATATTAGACAAGGATTAGATATGACCTTTCCACCTAGCTAACACCAACTTTACTATTTGAGAATTTATATCATACTAGAGGTTGTTTTTCCAGGCGATTTGTACACAATCTAATTTATGATGCAATATACAATTCGAGTCCTCATTAAATATGGCAAGGTTTGTACAAAACCCTCTATACAAGTTTCACAATTTCATAGTTTTAAGCTATGGTAAAAGAAATAGGACATCTACCATTTAGCACTTGGCACATTAAATCTTATCTTCTCTTAAATGCTCATCACTTGTGTCATAAAGATTAATCATGACAGTGTGAGTTATAGCCAACTATCATTTAAAATTAGATATTCTATATTTTACGCCGAAATATGACAAAGTTTGGATGAAAGGACGTGAAAACAAGCATTGGAGTTTGAGATCAGATTCTTCTCTCCACCAGAAATGAAAAAAATTGTGAATGGAAACAAAACAAAAATATTACGAAACCCTACCAAAACATATTTTTTTGAAAAAATGAGACAAACAAAAAGCGAAAATGGTACCAAAATATGTCCTTACACTTTTCTAAGTGAAACGGGATTCCCTTTTGCGGCAGCCATTGGCATTGCAGACGGATTGCGACGATGAAAGCAACAAAAGAATGACATAAAACAGCCAAAAAATAGCGAGAAATGATAAATGGTTGAGATTCATTTAATAGTCGGCAGACTTAAATCAACAATTGATTGGTAATTTTTGCTTTGTCTTCTTCAAATAGGATAGATAGAGGGTGATATAAAGAGATAGAGAGGGGTAGGGAAAGAGTTAGAGAGTTAGAGAGAGATATAGGAAGATAAGGAGATAAATGTAGAGAAAGATATGGATAGAAAAAGATAGAGGAATGAGAGGGAGATAGAGAGAGAGATAAAGATATTGAGTATGAGAGATGGAGGGAGAGATGGAGGGAATAAGAAAGAGAGAGGGGAGGGAGATGGAGAGATATACAAATAAATATATATAGGAAGTGATAAATAGAGGTAGAGAGAGGGACATATTTAGTAGGATAGATGGAGGGAGAGGGAGTGAATATTTGAGAGGGGGGAAGAGGATACATAAAGAGGTGATAGAGACAATAGAGAGGGGGGGGGTATAGAGATAGAGATAGGGAGGGAGGAAATAGAGGTGGAGAGACATGGAGAGATATAGAAGGATAGAGATTAATAGATAGACAGAGGAGGGAGAGAGAGAGAGGAGAAGAGAGGGATGGAGACTAAGACATATAAAGAGATGTAGAGAGATAGAGAGATCAAGAGGTAGAGGAAGAGAAGAGAGAAGAGAGAAGAGAGAAGAGAGAAGAGATAGTTGGTATAAGTTTTCCACAATCCATGAAGTTAGAAAGCTTAGCTTAGAGAAGAGATATTCATATAAAGGGAGAGAGAGAGAGACTAATTATTAAAGTGCAATGATAATGGTTCAACATTTAGCATCTATAACATCTAACAAAATTCCCTTTTATTATGTTGCGATATATGTCATACCCTATTCTAGAGTTTGCTCCAAGTGTCACTCATTAGATTGAAGTTGACAAAGTAGACCATTTGATTTCTGTCTAAATAGCACAGGTTTCATGTTATAAAACTTCATTAGCTCTTGAAAAAGTATATTTAAAAAAAAAATTATTATATAATATTATATTATTATTTTAATTCTTATATAGTTACTATTATATTAGTATATTTTTTATTAATATATTATTAGTACTTGCCTTAGGCATAGTACTATTGTAATGAGTTTGGCTTTTTTTAGTTAACTAGTTAATAATAATTTAGTTTTCAACCAATCAAAAACAATATTTAAACAAAAATTAAAATAAAATTCAATTTTGTAAAGTCAACTTGTAAAATATTTAACTTTATAAATTATAAAAATTAGTTTTTGTGCATATGATTGGTTTAAAAAGTTTTATGTGTTATTGGTGGATAAAGCAAATTAACATTTTTTTAAGGAATGATTTTTCAATTTTTGCTTTATAAAATCATTTCATTAAATCTTTCTAAAATAAGCAAATGTTATTTATTTTGACATTTTTTTAAGAATGATTTTTTTAATGTATGTAATTGTTATTTTTTTATTAAAGAAAATCTTACGAAAATTAGTTAACTATTTTATAGAGATTTGGATTCACATTATTTAAAAAAAAAAATAAAAAAAAATTGTATTATTCTTTCCATTAAACTAATATCTTTATCTATGTTTTAAATATTTTATGGTATAATTTGATTATATATGTGCTTCTTCTTTTCATTAATAAGATTTTTTCATCATGTATATATATATATATATATATATAATAAAAATTATAACCTATAATATATAGGTATATAAGATAATATATAACCTAATGTAGGTTATATATATATATATATACTATTTCTATTTATATCTTATATTATTATAGGTAATAATTTGTAGGTAAATAAGTTTTGATTAAGGGTAAAAAATGGGTTTTGATGGGGCCTAAAACCCAATACAAAGGAAAGCAAGCTACAATTAAGATACAACATAAACCAACAACAACCCCGCAACAATCACTAAAGATAACTCATGACTACACACATTGCATCATACAAAAAATAAAGGGCCTAAGATCCTTAAACAACCTAGTTTTAACTAGGACTAGAAACCCTTTTAGATACTCACAGACCTTGCCTGCATCCACCAGGCATTAGCAAACCAGTTGCTCATAGAAGACACCCTTAAGCCAAGAAAGATAATTTGCATAATGGTGTAAGACACCATTATCCCCTTAATCATAAACAACAAAAACCACTTGAAACAATCAGGAACCCTAGCAACCAAGCTGTAGCACACCATCTGCTCATCAGTCAGATTAGAGTCCAAAAAGAACTTATCTGCCTCCTTGCAGCACCATCCCACTCAATCAGCCATCCTAGCATCCACCTCTAAGGAGAGGGCTCCCCTCTGAAAGAAAGAAAGACATGGAGCACCTTCCCACCAAAACCGCTACGCTCCTGCCCACCAAAGCTTCACCACACCATGACAACTACCATCTTCACCTTAATAGAAGAGGGTTCCACCTCAAGAGGAACAATCTCCCCCTCTGTAGGAAACTTAAGCTGAAAAACCCGACAGCAAGCGAATTTAGTAGAAAGGCAACCATATCCTCCTATATTATGTAGGTAATATATTAATTTATATTATATAATAGTTTATATTAATTTATATTATATGCAATATTAATTTATATTATATATTTATATACAATATAATATAGGTTATTTTATTTTGTAGGTTCTCCTTTCATATATATTTGTATATATTAATAAACTATATTAATTGACTACTATATTAATTATAATATTAATATTATTATATTATTACTATTAATATAATTAATATAATAGTAAATCACTATATTAATATTATAATATTACCTATTTACTTAGTTTATATAATATAATTTACAATTTATTAATATTAAATTAGAATATAATGTATTTATTATATTAATAGTATATTTAACTTCAACTATAATATGAAGATTTCACTACCAAATTCAAAATCAACTAGAATCAATCTAACAATTATTTTTAATAATAAATTATTTGATTATTTAATGTTTAACAAATATGTATTCTAAAGAACAAACTCAACTTCAACGTTATTAGTCATAGTTATGTCTAGTACAAATAATTCATAAACTACTTCCTTCTCTAAATGAATGAGTTCATTATATAAATATTCAAATGTATTCAACTTTAATTTTTTTGAAAAAAAATAACACCAAACTATAAACATTTATTCCAATTTATTTTATTTTCAAATATTTAACATCAAACAAATTTACATTACATAACCAAAACATATAAAAAACCAACGCTATTAATCAAACAAAACACAAAATACAAAAGTCAAAACTAAAATACAACAATTAAAAAAAATTACATTTAATTTTATTCACATTAATTAAACTTACATTTATTTTTATTCCAACTCTACAGATCTCTAATTAGAATACTACAAAGACAATTACTCGCCACTATGTGGCACTTGTTGTTAATATTAGTAGCATATTTTTTTTTTATCGATAATAATATTTAATTTTATTAATATAATAAGTCAAATTACACCATCTTTTGGATTTTCATATCAGACCACCTACCACCCAAAATTTCATCCTCTCAAAACATCATTGAATATTTTATTAATATTAAAATTATTATATAATTCTTATTATTAAATTATTCTTACTATCATATTATTATTAATATGACTTTTTTAATATTATAGTTTGTAAAGTACTATTATCCTTAGTATTATATTATGATTAATATTATTAATAGTGTTTTTTTTTATTAGATAAGTGCTACCAAGAAACAGGGGTAGCTCCTAGGTACATACTAACAAAGGTGCTCAGAGCCCATAGGCATCATGAAGAAAGCCCGCAGGAATATAAGAAAGAGGCAACCTGAGCACAAAAGCAAACAAAAATAACACAGACAAAACCACCCTTGCAAAGCTTATTGTTCCAGAGCTTGGAATATTGTTGCCAGACAACCACCCATGTTTGTAAGCCTTTGGAGGCTCCCATCGCCGAGTCAAGACTGATCAGAGGCTATGAATCAGGAGAAGGCCGCCAAATTTGCGTTCATCACCCCATTCTGGAAGACCTCCCATGCATCTGACATAAAATTCCTCAAAGCCTCCTTACGCAGGTTTGACATTTTAGCATCCGTTCCTTCACTAGACTCATCCTCCTCCATCACCATTTCTGGATCAAAGAACATGCATAAGAAGCTAACCCAACCTTCAGTCCTCAACTCTAAGGTTGCATTAGCTAGCGCATGAACATTTTGATCAGACACAATCCGCACCAGGCTAACAAACACTCTTTCTCTAGATTCACATATGTCCACGAGTGCCCCAATCACCATCTCATATACCCTGCCATCACACTAGTGCTGCTTATCATTTAAAACCCACGAGGCAATCTTCGTGATTGCTCTCAGTATAGCCCCATCCTAGACGATGAAGAGTCTTCAACATTGTGCAAGTAAAGACTCCTTTTTGCATGGGCAAGCCAATCCGAACTAGAATACCATCTTTGATAGTCGCCTTGTTTTGGTAAACTGGATATTCCCACCTGCCCTAAATAGCCGCACCAACCCAACATTGCCCAAAGGAGTATGAAATGACCCACTGATGCGTAAGTATCAATGTCAGACCATGCGGAACCACATGACTCACGGGTCGTTGGAAGGAGTAGAAGTGCCTACGCATGTACTGATAATGTCATCAGATAGGATCTCCTACGGGTCGGGCCAGAGGTCTGGTGCAGAACCCATCACCAACTTGACATCTTGTACCACCCCTCAATTTGCAAGTAGGTCTGTCCCCCTGTTTTCCTCGCTATAAACATGCGTCAAAGAATAATCCGCCAGTTTATTTAGCAACTCTCTAATTGGGTCTATCCAACTATCAATCCGCCAGTTTTGAGAATTACTAGAGGTTATTGCTCGGACACAGAGCAATGAGTTTCCCTCAATCTCAATAGAGTTTATGCCATGTTGAATGTAGAGATGCAAACCAAGCCATAGAGCCTCCATCTCTGCAATATTATTTGAGCATACCCCAAGCTTCTTCGATGTCGCCCATAAGCAACTGCCACTTGCATCTCTAATAATACAGCCAGCCCCAGCTTCTTCGAGATTGCCCTTTGCAGCCTCGTCAAAGTTTAGTTTCCATTTCAACTGAACTGGGCAAATCTAATGAATCTCCTTCCTATTGATTTTAGTTCTACTATTAGTTGATGCCTTCGAAATTCTGAGTTTAGGCCATAATCTACGAAGTTCTTCATCCCATCTTGAGAATGACATTTTGGAAGTTATATTGATTCTATTGTTGGCAGTTTCGATGATAACATTTTGAATTTTAGCAGTGAGTTGCTCTTGATTTAAGGCTTTCTCCTTAAAAATGCATCGATTTCGTTCCTTCCACAAATGCCACACGAGCAAGGATGGGGCAAAGGTCCACATTCCTTTCCAATAACCACCATTATTCATTCTCAACCAATTAGAAAGAAAGTCCCATAACTTATTTTTCCTTGATCCCGATAAGTTAAAGGATGCTTGCAACCAATCCCAACATGAGCCCGCAACTGGGCAGGATAAGAGCAGATGGTCCACATCTTCTTTTGCGCGCTTGCAAAGGATGCATCTAGTTGGTCCAAGGGTTCCAATTCTTTTCAATCGTTCCGCTGTTAAGTAGCATCCATGGAGATCCACCCAAAGGAATGCCTCGACCTTAAGCAAAATCTCCTTCTTCTAGCAAAGTTTTTCCATCCAGGATTTATCCTTAGCTTGTGCTGATTGGATTAGGTAACCCATTTTGGCCGAATAGTTCCCGGATACTGCACCACACTAAATTATTGTGTCCTCCCTATTGCTCCATTTGAACAATCTACTCTCAACTTCCTCACTAACAACAACTGCCAGCTCATATGGAATTGAAAGTGAGGTAAAGTTAATCCATTTAAAGGTACCATCCACCTGTACACTCTCCTTCTGAATATAATCTGCCAAAGTGGCATCGTAGGACGATTGCAAGCAGTCAATAAATTGGTCTAAATCAAAGATCTTCACCAACCTTTAGTAGCCATTCCATGAATCTAACCAAAATAGAGCCTTCCGCCCATTCCCTACCTGCCAGGATAGGTGACTTGTAATTAGGGAGTGACAATTTGAGATGTACTGCCATGGCGCCAAGCCAGCAACAAGATTGACAACCGTTAAAATTCTAGCGGGATCAAGGTTGTCCAAGTATTTCCTCTACATGATTTGACACCATAATTTGTTGGGGTTCTTATACATTTTCCAATTTAGTTTGGCCCCTAATGCATTGTTTTGATATCGCAGCTTGCGGATGCCAGCCCCTCCGTCAACTTTCGCTTTACAAACTTCGTCCCATCCTAGGAGATGAGTCTTCTTCACCTCTTTTAACCCTTCCCATAAGAAATTCCTTAGTATTTTCTCCAAATCATTAATTGTCTTCCTAGGTAATTCTAGACAGGACATAGCATAAATTGGAATTGCCGAAAGCATAGCCTTAGCCATGGTTATCCTCCCTGCCAATGAGAGCCAGTTGTTCTTCCATGCCATAGCTTTATTTCGACAATTTTTGACCACCTCACCCCAGTGCTTAGCTCTGCAGACTCCTTCAAAGATCTGTGCTCCAAGATATTTAAACGACAATTTCCCTTTCTTAACTCCAAGAATAGCCGATATAGCTTGTTGCTTTTGTGGTCTGGTATTAAAGAAGAAGACGCTTGATTTTTTCTTATTCAACTACTAACCCAATTGAAGTTCATATTCCTTGAGCACGTGATTGATGCATCTTGCTTCTCTCAAACTTGCTTCGCCCAGAAGAGTAGTGTCATCTGCAAATTGTGTATGGGTGACTGGGTCCATATTTGGTGCAACTTGTACACCTCTCCAATCCCCATGTTGGTAGCTATTATTAATCGCACAACCAAGAGCTTCAACCATAATCACAAAAAGGAAAGGTGAGATGGGGTCACCTTGCCTAAGCCTGTTAGTAGCCTGGAAGAAACCGTATAACGAGCTGTTTACATCAACAGAATACCGAACATAGGAGATGCACTGATACACTAATTTGCACCAATGACTGCAAAATCCCATTCTTTTCATCACCTCCATAAGGAATGGCCACTGCACCCTGTTGTAAGCCTTGGTTACATTGAGTTTTAAAATCATTCCTGCTTGCTTGTTTATGCTAAGGGTGTGAACAACTTCCAATACTAGTAAAATGCTATCTGTTATTTCTCTTCCCGGCACAAAACCGTTTTGTTCAATCGAAATGACCTTCCCCAACAATGATTTAAGCTTATTGGCCAGTACTTTCGCAATGATTTTATAGATGGTATTGCATAGTGATATAGGCCTATAATCACCAAAAGAGGAACACTTAGCTTTTTTCGGGACCAGTGCAATAATTGTATTGTTCAAGTCTTTAACAAATCTCCTAGTTTTCCTGAAATCTTCTACAAGTTTCCAAAGATCCTCCCCTAAAAAATCAAAGCAGTTTTGAAAGAAACCAACCGTAAAGCCATCAGGGTTGGGCGCCTTGTTAGGATGCATTTGGAAGAGTGCATAACGAACTTCATCCTTTGTAATCTTTTCACACAACCTCATATTGTCAGCTTCATTGACTCTGGAGTTGATCAAATCAAGATAGTCCACTTGTCCCCCATGAGACGGTTGTTCCCCCAAAAGGTTGGAAAAGAAATCAACTGCAACCTTACCTACCTCAGTCGAACCCCTAGCAGTCTGACCATTGCTTGTATTGATTTCCTCTATCTTATTACTTGCTCTCTTAGCCAAGACTGAGGCATGGACAAATTTAGAGTTAGCATCACCTTCACTTAGCCAAACCTCCCTTGATTTATCCTTCCAGTATAGTTCTTCTCTTTTCAGAGTCTCAGCTAGTTTCCTTTTTAATTCAGTATGAAGCTTATGGAGCTGCCCACCCTTATTTCCTTCTGCCACGTCTCCAACAACTCCATGAAGCTAGGGTCTCTCCACCACATGCTCTAGAATTTAAAGCTTTCTTTCACTCCATCACTACCATTAACTATTGTCAAATCCACAGGAAAGTGATCAGAGATTGAGTTGGGATAAATGTAAGCATTCACGCACCAGCAGAAATTGAACCAAGATGGCGACACCAGGAACCGATCGAGTTTCTCAACTATGGTAGTAAAATTTTCTTGACGGTTGGTCCAAGTAAAGTTGCCATTGTCAGTGGGGCAATCCATCAACCCCGCTTCCGCCACAAAAGCTCTAAAGTCCCTTATTTTTTGTGAAATGCTTCTGACTCTGCCACTTTTTTTAGACAAATCAAGGATTGCATTAAAGTCTCCACCAACGATTATTCTTTCCTTGGGAAACATGCACAAAAACTCCTAGATTGAACTCCAAACCAAAGCTTTTTCCTCAATTTTTATGGGGCTATATACATTAACAAGTATGAAGCTACAATTTAGGCCTAGGTCAAAGACATTAGCCGCCATCCATCTTGTAGAGGATATGATAATATCTACCGAAAGATTTGTTGTTTTCCAAAGCATACCCAGGCCCCCCGCAGAACCAGAAGAGCTCTCAAAGTAACCATCCCAAGATCGGCAATATCTCAGGAATTGTGAACATTCATCCCCTAATAGTTTAGTTTCTTGTAGTAGAATTATATTGCTTGTGCATTTTTGTATTTGACGCCTAACTAGGCGTCGTTTGTCAGGGGCCTTTAGGCCCCTGACATTCCAAGTAGTGATCTTCATTGTTTCCCAACGGAGGATTTTCCTCCCTTGGCACTCAAGAACTTGGTTATACTTGTAAATTTCTTAGCGGCCGCTTCTTCCTCCCAAAGTTGTTTGGAAGACTTTTGACCTCAAGTATTGCCAGAATTGCAGATCTTGCCCAAACCCATGTGTTTAGATGCAGACTGGGAAATACACCTATCGTCGATTAGATCCAATTCATCCTCAATGTTTGGGTTTGAGTCCAAGTCGATACTTTCCCTGACAACATTCTCATCTCCATTATCATCCTCTGCCTCATCGCTTTCCTTCACTTTATTTGAATCTTTTGCACCCTTACTAATGGGTATAGGTGTTGTGCATCTAGCCGATCCCTTCGATGCCTTGTTTAGGAACTCACTCCCTTTTGCATGTGGTGCCCAGTTGTTGGAACTGCTTTGTTGAATCATGGTGGCAACATGAGGTGTATCGCTCAAGGGTGGCATCTTACTTCTCTCTACCGAACCTATGGTGCAATATGTGGAGCCATGACTACGCGAACCACAGACAAGACAAAAATACCTTGTTTCTTCAATTTCAATACCTTGCCTCCACCATTCCTCGTTGGCCAATAACATGATGTTACTAGGGATGAAATCAATCGCCACAATCTTCAGTCGAGCATATTTGTACATGTCTCCCTCCAGAATGTTTGTATCAATTTCCATAAGAATGCCCAGCGAGCGTTCGATTTTCTCAAGGCATTCACTTGCCCAGTATTTTGTTGAAAGATTATACAGTCTAACCCAAACTGGATGATCATAAGGTCAAACTTTGACTGGGTCAAAATTAGGGTTCCATGGTTGCATGTACAAAGGAATTTCCTCCATGAACTAGATCTCTTCTTCCATCAGCCTCACTTTGGTTCTCTCATCGGCGAAAACGATTAGGAAAAATCCTTTTGGTAGAAATCTTAATAAAACCTCCGTCTTCCAATTTTCCTTAATCCAAAGCCTAATTGAAGCTCTGTCTGGTGCACCTCCGATGAATCTGCAAATGAAGGAAAATTCTTTTAGAATCTCCATATCTGGCTTTATTTCCTCTGAGACCTCGATCTCAATAGTAGCCTCTAAACTCAGTGTGATGGGATTACCCTTTTCCTCAACTTTCCGCTCCATCTCAATTCTTTGATCAAGTCGCTCATGTCTGATTCTTCTTTTATCCCTAGGGTTCCTCCAAGCTAGGTTATCCTTCCTTCCTGGTGCTTTTTGCCCTTCAAATCTAGTATGGCACTGCCACGGGACCCGATTTCCCACAGGAGTGTCTAGAGTGTCATGACGCATTCTGGCTGGCCTTTCCTCCATTTTTCCTGATTCACCCTGCGGATGATAAGCCATGTGACATTTGTCTCTCCATCTTTCGCCTTCGAAAACCCACTGTGGTGTATGATCCAATATTTTCTCCTCTTCGCATGCCCTTGCCACTTCATCTCCCCAGTGTAAGTTTGCTTTCCCTGTTCCAGCTTGTGCCGAATCTCTCTGCTTTACCTCCTTGCCATTATTTGACCCTGCTCTGCACATTTTCGCTTCAATATTATTAATAGTGTTATTATTAATATATAATTTTTATTATTATGTTAATAAGTTATTCTATTATGTTTTTTTAATGATTACAATTTTTTATTAACTTGTTATTATAATAATTATGTCATTATAATTATTATAAATCTATAATTATAATTATATTATATTATATATTATTTTAATTTTATTTATCTTATATCATATAATATTTATAATTATTTAATTTTTATTATAATTTTAAAAATATTATAATTTATATTATTATTAATTATAGTATTTATATTATGTTTCTATTATATTAAAAATCTGAATAAAAAACTAAATATATAATAAAATAATTGATAAATTTAAACAGTTCATTAAAAAACATCAAATATTAAATCTTATATCTAAAAGAAATTTAATGACCAAATACAAATTATTAAATCTTAAAAACCTCACCCATTATATTAATCTGTCAATGACATACGGTGAAGAGGTGACATGATGTGACTTAATGAGTACCAAATTTCGCAGCAATATCTCTACCAAAAAAGAGAGGGAACATTAGCTTGACGGTAAAAGAAGGGAAAACGGCAACGACCACCCAACAGAAGGACAAAAAAATGACGCAAAGAAGGAAAAACGGTGATGACGAAATCCGACGGTGAGCATACTTTTGATCATCTTGCATGCCTCTCAAAGGCTGCGAACCGTCGATCATCAAAATCAGCTCCGCTCAGTTCAAATAGGATACGCCTTCGGTGTAAATTATTAATTATAAATTCTAATCATTTTATGTTACTAATAGTTTTATTTAAAAATAGAATATATAATCATAAGTATAATTAAATTATTTATAATTTATTTTTTATTATTAAAATATAATCCACATTTCATATAATAAACTTATAAATCAAATTTTATATTTAAAATACATATATAAAAGTCAAATTTTACCTTGCACAAATTATAAATCAAATATTATATTAACTAAAATATAAGTTAAATTTTAAATCAAAATATAATATAACATTACATACATAGGTGTGTTTTGTCTACACTTTAGCTTTCTCCTACTAGTAGTATTTAATATAACATATTTATGTTATATGTAATCTTATTTTATTATATTATATTAAAAATATTTTTATATTAACAAAGTCACTGGACAAACAAGTCAACTACCATTTTTTAATATATATTATGACAAACTGTGAATGATATGACCTTTCCATAGCTAACACCAACTTTATACTATTTAATTTATATCATACTAGAGGAAAAGCAGTTGTTTTTTCCAGATGTTGTACACAATCTAATTTATGATGCAATACACAATTTGAGTCCTCCTTAAATATGACAAGGTTTGCACAAAACCCTCTATATAGGTTTGACAAAATCATAGTTTTTAAGCTATGGTAAAAGAAATAGGACATCTACCATTTAGCACTTGGCACATTAAATCTTATCTTCTCTTAAATGCTCATCACTTAAGCCATAAAGATTAATCATATTAGAAGATAGTGAGAGTTATAGCCAGTTGTCATTTAAAATTAAATATTCTATATTTTATGCCAAGATATGACAAAGTTTGAACAAAAGGACGTGAAAACAAGCATTGGAGTTTGAGACATCAGATTCTTCTCTCCTCTAGAAATGAAAAAAAATTGTGAATGAAAACAAAACAAAAATCTTATGAAACCCTACCAAAACAGATTTTTTTGAAAAAATGAGACGAACCAAAAGTAAAAATGGTACCAAAATTTGTTGTTACACTTTTCTAAGTGAAATGGGATTCCCTTTTGCAGAAACCATTCACATTGTAGATGGATTGTGGCAGGGAAAGCAACAAAAGAAAGATGGAAAACATTCAAGAAAATAGCAAAAAATGATAAACGGTTGAGATTCGTTGAATAGTCGACAGACTTAAATCAACCATTGATTGGTAATTTTAGCTTTGTCTTCATCAAATAGGATACACCTTTGATGTAAATAAATAAAAGGGAAAAACAAAAAGTCATTTTTAGGAAACAATTATACATAGAAGAATATATATACAAGGTCGAATTTCCTAGTAGGAGGGTTTTCCATTTTGGCTAAGTGCTTGAAAATTTTGGGAGGAAGGAGACTGGGTTTTGAATTAGCACAAAGGGGAGAGTTTGTGAACTTTTTATTTGAAGAAATAAAGGAAGAATGACATGACTAGTCTATAACTCAAATATATATTTTTTGTGTTCCTAATTATTTTGTCTTAATTATTTAATGTTTTGTGATATGGGGTGATCCCACAATAGTGATTTACAATTTTTGGCCAAGCTGGACATTGAAATTATTATTTTTAACTAAATCTTCACATTTGGGTACCTATAGCAGCTAAACCATGAAGAATTTGAAGATGATGCAAACTAGAGTCTCATCACATTTTGTCTATAGATTTTAAAAATATTTGTTTCAAAATTTTTGGAATCAGATTGCACTTCTTTTTCCATCTCCCACAAAAACTGATTTTTTTAAAAACAACATTTTAAAAAAGTGACGCACACCGTATAACGCATAACTTTTTTTCCATGAAGGATAAAATTCTAATTATTTTGAATTTAGATTTGTAACTCTGATATCTAGTGCTTCCACTTGGTTAGACAGTTTTATATTGAATATTTTTTCTTTAATCAAGTTTCAAGTCAAACCAGTTACAATTCGGACATAGCATGACCGTATAATGCATAACCTTTTTTATATATATCAATTTTATTTTATTTTTGTTGGATCAAGGAATTTAATATCTGGTGCACTCATATTTTTCAATTTTTTTTTGATAATTTGCTATTTTTCCACATGTGCAGAACAAAGACCTTCATTTTTGATGAAAAACCTATGTTTAATAAAACTAAAAAGACAAATACATAATAAAACCAAAACATATTAAAATTATATCCATTGGATAGCTCGTTCCAAGGACTACCGATTCCAGTTGGGTTTGTGAAGATTCATCCATTTTATCCTCAACCCAAGCTCCGAAGTGCCAAAATTCAAGTTTTTGTGTCTCGGGATGAGGAATAAGGGGTTCACTCGAACCAGGGTTCATTTGAACCCCCCTTTAATAAGGGGTTTTTTTGGCTATTTTTGGCAAGAAAGCATTAAAAGGGTTCACCTGAACCCAGGTTCTAGCAAACCCCTAATGGGTTTAGTCGAACCAATAGGTTCGTACAAACCCCTAAAATCAAGTTTTTTGCCATGCATTCATTTTTTGTGATTTTTCCTTCCTCACTTCAATTGTAAACCACTATTGTGGCTTCACCCTATGATAAATTATAGTTGTGTAACATGCCCATTTTTCTATAGAGTATTTTTTCTATGTTTTACCCACAAGTGAATAGTTCAAGAGAAATAAAAAATTTATTTTCCTTTGAATAATAAATGCACATTTGAAATATATTTCAAACTTTCCCATTGCATACAAAAGAATGCCTTTCATTAATTCAAGGAATGATGATACATAGTTTCCATATGAAATTTCATATTTACAATTCCCATAGAGATGGATACAAATTACATACATAGCTTAAAGAAGCTTACAAAATATATAAAGTACAAATGGTCCAGGTAGTTCCCCTCAATTATTGGCTTCCAATTTCTGAGGAGAAGCATCGCTTTAGCATTTTTTCCTCCAACCACAAACTTACTATGGTTCCCGACACATCTACCTAACTGGTAAGATGGCCCTACCCTTCAATGAAGAGATTAGTTTGGTAACCTCATAATACTAGTCTTTTTTGAGCTTGGTGTTGAATCCTACATATCTAGAACTGACATATATAGTGGTTACAACTTACGTGTATGAATATCCCTTTCCTACTATGTAAACCCAAATCATAGTGAAAATGACAATGTAAATAGTGGCTACTTACACTACTTTGGCCAAAGTATTCATCACCCAAAACTTAGAGTGGATGTCACACATTCACCCACCTTCCTAACTCAATTTGATTTTATGACCATTCATACTCTATATCTAGGTTACCCAATTTCCCATGGATCAGAAAAATCATAGGAATAACCCACTTAACATCTCATAATCAAAATGATTTTACTACCAAAGTGATTCTAGCAACTTTTTACTTTATGCTACATACGTCTAGTATAGACATCCTACATATAGTGATGAAAACTATGTATAGGATAAATACAATATTCATACAAACTCCTTTATATATGATACATGCAAATATGACTAATAAGATAGGTTCTACAACATAATGCACAACCAAGAAACATGCAATCTTATACCAACATCATAACATATTCAAAAATGGTATTTTCCAACATAGTAACAAAAACTAATTAACATTTCCAATATAAATGACAAAGGTATAGAAACTAGCATGCATGCATAATGCTCCAATTGATTAAGCTCCTTCCTAGCTCTAATCCTCAAACTTGGTTGATACTTCCTTCAAGATCAACTTGATTTCCCTCTTCTAATTTCTCACTAACTCTCACAATAATCACAAATATGAAATAGCAATTTAACAACTTTCAACTCGCAAGCTCACAACCCACTAACACATAAATCACAACAAAATAACATCAAGATAATCATATTGATTATAAGTGTAGAAATTGATAAAATGAGTAGCTATATTTATATTAAACTGTGAGCAATCGAAGGCTACAAACAAGTTAATATTTTTGCCACCTTTCTATCCTCATGCATTAACTCATCAAACTAACTTACAGGTTTGCAACACATAACAATCTTCTCCATTTTAATGGCTGAATCAACTTGTTATAAGGGACAACACAACTCTATTACTGTGTCAAATGAATAGAAAGATCAAAAACAAGTTTCCTAAATTGAATTCCTTCACATAATGCTGCAAAGTTTACTCTTGACTAAGTCTCGAGGATATTAACAAACTTGTTTGAATTTTGTAGACTTCTATTGCATTTCATACTCTACCAAATTAGCACGACATTCATATGTTGGCACCCCATAAAATAGCCTTGGTTGACTATTTCATATGGCTTTAAAACTACATTAACTTCTCATTCAAATGTATACATATCAACAAATAAAACTCATATGTGTCACTTATATTGGTTGACTTGGTCTTTTAGTGCTTTATGTGCCAGGGTTGTTATGTTCCAAAGGTTGCACCAAGTATAACATATGCACCTTATTCATATGTGCCTTATCATTTATGTGCTTCACTTAAGAAGAGTGCAATTAATTGTGCTTGGCAATTATTACAAATTTTTCCAACTTATATATATATATATATATAGATAGATATATATTATATTATTATATTATTATTTCATAAAGTTTATCAAATACATTTAATTGTTGAACAATAAACATATGTATAAATATATAAATAATAATATTAAGTATATATATACATAATTATATATTAATATATATGTAACTGTATTAATTTATACATATATGTCTATATATATATAATAGGGTAAAAGCACAAAGTTGTGTCACACTTTCAACCAACTAAACGGTTACAAGAAAACCATTTTTGACTGGAAAGAATTTGGCTAAGACATTTTCAGCCAAAACCATGTAGCAATGACATGGTGTTGACATGGTTGTACAAAAGATTTCGATTGTAGTGTTTTAGAGGAAACCATTCCAGTCAAATACTATCCACTCAGAACCAAGAATTATAAAATTAAAAAAAGGGGCCTGCCTCATTTTTGCATGTTTGGATGGAAGTGTTGAGGGTGACATGAGGTCGTTCGAGCTAGTGTTCTAATGTCCATAAAACTCAAAGCAACAACAGGTTTAATTGCAATTACTCTCCTCTTGTTTGGTATTTTTTCTTTGCGGTTTCGATGGGTTGTGCATGGAAGTTTGGTGTTGCTTGCGAGTTTGTTAGAGCTGCAACATTTTTTTGAAAAATGTGGTGATTGTAGAGGCACACAATAGTGTGGCCATATGTTTGTTTTCATTTTTTATGATTCAAATTCCTTGAAGTTTGAATGGAAATGTGTATTTTATTTTTGGCAATGAATAGTGCATATCTTATATATTGTTACATTAAATAGTTTTAATAATCTCTTGAAATGGAAATGAGATATTCGTTTTATGTAATGAATAGTTAATATCTCATGTATACTATTATATTATTTATAGTTTCAATAAACCCTTGTAATGGAAATGAGATTATTGATCATCTACTACTACATGAAACCCTCGTAGAACTACAATACCCTAGAAAAGCAATACCCTCACTTTTGTTTGTAAAATTTCACTGTAAATTTACTTGTTTTCTTACATTGAAAGAATGGATAGTCTATATTAAAATTACAATGTAAACTGCTTTCCAAAAGACTGGCTATTCTTTGAATGCAACAAAATAATAATTTTACAATGAAACCATTACAAATAAAAAATGAGGGCATTGCTACATTAAGATTGGCTATTCTTTGAATGCAACAAAATAATAAGTTTGCAATAAAACTATTACAAATAAAAAATGAGGGTAAATTGCTACATTATCTGCCATTAATTTTTAAACAAGATATCACCCCTACTTTTTAAATACTGCCTAGATGACAACATAAATTTGTCCAAGCCTAAATACATCTTTGTTCAAGACCTATTTTCTATTTCCATTAGCAACTTTACCATGCACGATCCTTTTGTAATTTGATATTTTCCCTTCTAAACTGTATGACCTGCTCTTATAGTGGATGTGAATCTATTTCTCGATCTATGTGTCTTTCTAAACTATATTGAACTTTTCCCCATGAATTATTTTCCAAAACCACCACTATTATCAATTTTTTTTCAAAAAACCTTTCATTGGTAGGTGTGAAAAAGTGATGTTTCCAAGATTCTACTACTGTATGTTTTCTTTGGGCAATGAATATACCATTTTATTCTTTGATAATCCTTGACAACGAGAAAACAAAAACCTTTATCATTGCATAAATAAATCTTTATCACTGTCATACCCCTTCAATGAACCTTCATATGGTGCTTAAAAAAGACTTCTACCACTTGAAGCTCCATGTATCTCTCATGAAACTTCTTTAATACTTTTAATACCTCTGGTCATGAAGAAAAGGTACCTGACCCTATCTATTATAGACTTTTTGATTAGCACCAACACCCAATGCTATTGTGTACTGTCATGGAAACACCATAAATAGGTCTACAACCCCTGCACTTTTGATCTTAAGGACTGTCTTTCACATGATCTTTTGATAGTATCATATTATCATTATACTGTTAACAATGTCTCTCCCGTCTGAATTTTTCAATGAGTGCATTCTTTAAGTTCCATCTCATTGTTCTTTGATAATAAAAAGTACTAGATTATCTCTCTTAAATCATTTCATGAACCATCTACTACAAAGGTTGACTAAGCACATGAAAGTTGTTAAAACCTTCTGAATCTCTTGAAGGTGAAACCAATTTTCACAATGTTCAACATCTATATACTTGGATTAATATACTAATTACATAATACTAAAATTATTTGAATGGGACAACATTGTCACTGAATTTTGCAATAGTATTCCTAATGATAAATGTATAGGTTGATACATGTTGGGTAAGGAAATGTGAGTTGCCCCCATTAGCTTATCCTATACACCCTCAGTATGGGTTGACTGGCATTGGGTACATTAATTCCCAATACCCTCAATCATCTTAAACTTGTAAAATATTTACCTATGTGTATATAGGATAGTGAGATTTATTATGATTTCCTAATAAATCATATAAGAAAATGGCACCTTGCCTTAAAAACAAATTTTCTGATTATAATGACAATGCTTGTTGTTGGGATCCTATTAGGTTTAGATTTACAATTAAAAGAGAACTTGTTTGCAACTAGTACAGTTGTGTTTCAACATCAAAAACATGATTTTTTTCACCTATGTTTAAATTTTAAAACCGATTTAGTTAGAGAACATGAGATAATTATTAGATGGTTGTGCATGATAAACACTAAAGCTTTGAACTCTTAAAACCTACTAAAGATCTCATCCTTGGTCTTTAAGAAGTAGATCCATGTCTTGCAAGAGAAATCATCAACGAAAGAAACATAGAACATTCTTCCTACAATTGATCCTACTAACATTAGTCCACACACATCCAAATGTACTAACTCTAGGATCTTCTTAGACCTATGATCCTTGCTTGAGAAAGTATCCTTGAACAAACTCCATGTTGTTCAATATTGAACTTTGGAAGTCTTGTGGCAATATCCCTCATATTAGGCAATGTTGTGTGATGCAAAAACCCCATCCTCTTGTGCCATAATTGACACAAAATGTCAATTTAACTTTTAAAGGCATTGACTAAAGTTGGTTCACCTTGTAACTTGTAAAGGTTTCCTTCTCTAACCCCTATAACACGTGTTGTAATAGGCATTCATTTTGGTCACTAAAGAATCATATGGCTTGGTCATAACCTTCTTCAATATTATCTATATTGCACCTTTACATTGTTTTCTCATTGTCTCTTTGGAGTTGTCATTCTTATGTTGTTCTTTGTAGAAGGTTCTATTTCATAGAGATAACTTTTCATCTTATTAGATAGAAAGTTAAAAATGTTTTAGTTTTGAAACTTGATAAATTTGTAATTTAAATATTTTGTTTTAATGGCATGCAGATCTCTTTATTTATATACATATGTGGCTGATGATTAGGGATCTCACCATTCCCCTTATTGTAAGAAATATTCTCATACTAGAATGAATTTTTTTGAGGAGATTATTCATAGATTAGAAAATGCATTGAGATGTTTAGATCAAACCATTAATAACTCCCCTAATTTGGCTAATAGAGATAGATTATTTAATATTAGAGATGAAACTTTATGTATGATTGGGACCAGTCGATCATACAATCCTTATGATGATGTTATCATCAAGAGAAGTTTTATTTATCCCTTGATAGGAGCGTTATTGACATAGAGAAATGGATAGATTTTAGTAAGTTAGTTTCACAAGATAATGTGCATAACATGTTCCATTTTTATAAGGGAAAACATAAAATTAGAGGATATACAGTTACTAGGTGTACAAATGAGCTTGTTGCTCTATTCATATATCCTAGATGGTTGGCAGCTTATCATAGATGGCATTATAATGATGAGTTGCTACTTTATTTTTACAAACAATTATATGAAAAGTTTTATTACAAATAGATGTGGACTACACATCTTTTCCTAAGCATGTTGGATAGGGTAGAGGAATTTTTTTTGACAAACCTGAGTATAGAAACCCAAATTTTCCACCGCCCGTCAATAAGAGGGCATTAGTTGGTCCAAACCTTTTGGTTCTTCCAAAATATTTGGAATCAACAACAATAGGAGATACAATAGCATGCCCCACCAGATCTTAGATTTTTGATAGTATTTCCACCATTACCACATAGATCGATCAAGTGTCATCTGATTATGTTGGTAGATACTTATTACGGCCATAGATTAGCCTTCCACCCACTAAGGCTACATCTACTACTTATGATTTTTTTATTCGTGCCAATCTACCATCACCATCAGATGTGTCCCATATCAATGAGATGATTGGGTGTAATGTGTGTGCAGTCTCCATTACTTATTTACTAGTAGCTTACTAGTTCATTAGTGAGGAGCATGGGATCCCTCTTGATCATGTATCAACCCTTATTAGACATCGACATCCTACTACACATATGAGCTAGGGGGTGGCAGCTTCATAGGATATTCCACACCATCCTATAGTCTCCCATGTGTAGCATGTTTCTATTGATCCTGCAACTTGTCCAAGTTCTTAGCATGTTCCAAATCTAGTTGAGGTTTCTACGCCACATGATCTTGTTCATGGAACATATAGTGCACTTCTTTATGGCACTGATATTGTACCACCTACAAATGTCCCCGAGGTGTCTTTGCATTCAAGTTTCATATTAGTGGGATTGGTAGAGCCCTCAATGATGCACAATAGGTACTTGAATAATTTATATATAAATTGCACTCTAAAAATTTACATGTACATATATTTTAAATAAAATTGATTTTAAATTAGTTCTAACTCCTTATTGAAATCATGGTTTTGAAAATTTCTAGCAATATGGGGATTCTTCAGACTTTGGAGATTTGAAGCATGTTGGCATTCACATGCATTATTCACCTGAGTTAAATTTAAATAATAAATTTAAGAATTACTTAATACATTTGAACACATTGAACTTGTACATTGTAATTTTTAGATAATTATACATATATACACATGTGCATTAAATTAAATTACATGTACTTAAACTTGTGCAGGGCTTGGCATGAGACATGGATCAAGATAGGTATCAAGACAACTTGGATTAGGAGAGGGATAGAGATAGTCTAGATCAGGACATGGATCGAGAGAGGGATCAAGACAAGGATCAAATTTATCCATCTATACTAGATGTCCTTTTCTTTTATTTGTTTTACATTTCACATTATATATACATTTTACATTATGTTTTATACATCACATTATGGTTTTTCATTGTCATGAACTATACAGTCTTATATGGTTTGAAATCTTATTATGATTTGGACCATATTACATACATTTTATATTATGGTTTACGTCACTTTATGGTTTGTCATGTCATGTTATATGCACATACACATTATTATGGTTTGAATACTTGTTATGATTTACATCACATTACATGCATTTCTCATTATGGTATACATGTACATCACATTACATGGTTTGTCATGTCACATTATATACAAATTAAATACATTATGGTTTACATCACATTATGGTTTTATTTATTTAGCACTTGTACTTGATTTTTTTTTCCCTTAAATATGTTTGAAATCAAATTAGAGTTACACATATTAATTTTTTAGTCAATCTTGATTAATGTTCAAATCATCCTTTGAGGTTTACATTATATATATTATAAGCTTTGAACCTTTTTCAACCTAGTTTAAGTTATGATCTTCAAGGTACATTTGAAAATAAATAAGGGTGATCTTGAAAATGTACCTTGAAGATCATAACTTAAACTAGGTTGCAAAAGGTTCAATGCTTACAATATATATAATCTAAACTTCAAAGGAAGATTTGAATATTAATCAAGATTGACTAAAAAATTAATATGTGCAACTCTAATTTGATCAAAAATATTTAAGGAAAAAAAAGGTACAGGTGCTAAATAAATAAAACCATAATGTGATGTAAACCATGTAATGTATTTAACTTGTATATAATGTGACATGAAAAACCATGTAATGTGATGTACATGTATACCATAATTTGTGAAATGTGATGTAAATCAAAACAAGTGTTCAAAACATTATAATGTGTGCATGCATATAACATGACATGAGAAACCATAATGTGATGTAAACCATAATGTAAAATGTATGTAATATGGTCCAAATCATAATAAGAGTTTAAACCATATAAGATTCTATAGTTCATGACATGACAAACCATAATGTGATGTATAAACCATAATGCAAAATGTATATATAATGTGACATGTAAAACAATTCAAAGAGAAGGATATCTAGTATGGATAGATGAATCTGATCCTTTCATTAATCCCTCTCTCAATCCATATCTTGATCTAGGTTGTCATGATCCCTCTCCTGATCCAAGTTATCTCGATCCATGTCCCGATCCAACCTATCTTGATCCCTTTCCCAAGCCTTGCACAAGTTCAAGTACATGTAATTTAATTTAATACACGTGTATATATGTAAAATTATCTAAAACTTACAATGTATAAGTTCAATGTGTTCAAATGTATCAAGTAATTTAAATTTATTATTTAAATGTACCTCAAGTGAATAATGCATGGGATTGCCAACATGCTCCAAGTCTCCAAAGTCCAGAAAATCACCATATTGCTAGAAAATTTCAAATCCATGATTTGAATAAGGAGTTAGAACTACTTTAAAATCAATTTTATTTAAAATATGTACATGTAAATTTGTAGAATGCAATTTATATATAAATTATTCAAGTCCCTATCATGCATCATTGAGGGCTCTACCAATCCAACTGATATCACACTTGAATGCAAAGACACCTCAGGGACATTTGTAGGTGGTACAATATTAGTGCCAAAAAGAAGTGCACTATATGTTCCACGAACAAGATCATGTGGCATAGTAACCTCAATTAGATTTGGAACATGCTAAGAACCTAGACAAGCTGCAGGATCAATATAAACATGTTGCACATGAGAGACTGTAAGATGGTGTGGAATATCCTATGAAGCTTCCACCCCCTAACTCATATGTGTAGTAGGATGTTGATGTCTAATAAGGGTTGGAACATGATCAATATGGATCACATGCTCCTCACTAATGAACTAGTGATCTACTAGTCAATCAATAATGGAGATTGCACGCACATTACACATAGTCATCTCACTCATATGAGTCACATCTAATCTTGATGGTAGATCAACACAAATAAATGAATCATAAGTAGTAGATCTAGCCTCAGTGGGAGGAAGGCTAATCCACAGTCATAATAAGTATCTACCAACATAATTAGATGATACCTAATTGATCTGTGTGGTAATGGTGGCAATACTATCAAAAATTTGAGGTCTAGTGGGGCGTGTTGTTGTATCCCCTACTATTGCTCATTCCAAACATTTTGGAAGAACCAAAAGGTTTAGACCAACTAATTCCCTCTTGTTGATGGGAAATGGAAAATTTTGGCATCTATACTTAGGTTTGTCAGAAAACCTGCATCTACCTTGTCTAGCATGCTCAAGAAAAGATGTGTAGTCCACATCTATCTATAAATAAAACTCTACATATAATTGTTTGTAAAAATACAGTGGTAGCTCATCATTATGAGGCCATCTATGATGAGCTACCAATCATCTAGGATATATAAATGGAGCAACAAGTTCATATGTACACCTAGTAAATGTATATCCTCTAATTATATCTTTTTCCTTATAGAAAGGGAACATGTTATGCACATTATCTTGTGAAACTAACTTACTAATAGCTCTCCATTTCTTTGTGCTACCAACACTCCTGGCAAGAGATAAATAAAGTTTCTCAATGCTAACATCATCACAAGGATTGTATGATTGAATGATACCAATCATACATAAAATATCATCTCTAATATTGACTAATATGTATCTATTGGCTAGATTATGGGAGTTACATGAATGGTTTGATCTAAACATCTCAATGCATTTTCTAATCTCCCAATACTCTCCTCATAAAAATTCATTCTAGTCTGAGCATTATACTCAGACTGAGGATAATGGTGAGATCCTTGATCATCAACCATATATGTATATAAACAAAGAGATCTAGATACCATTAAAACAAAATATTTAAATTACAAATTTATCAAGTTCCAAACCTAAAACATATTTAAATTACAAATTTATCAAGTTTCAAAACTAAAACATTTTTAAATTACAAATTTATAAGTTTCAAAACTAAAACATTTTAAACTTTCTATCTAATGAGATAGAAAGTTATCTCTATTAAATAGAACCTTCTACAAACAACAACATAAGAAATGAAAACTCCAAAGAGACAATAAGAAAACAACGTGAAGGTACAATATAGAAAATGATTTCTCTTGCAAGACGTGGATCTACTTCTTAAAGACCTAGGATGAGATATTTAGTAGGTTTTAAGAGTTCAAAGATTTAGTGTTTATGATGCACATCCATCTAATAATTAGCTTATGTTCTCTAACTGAATTAGTTTTAAAATTTAAACATAGGTGAACAAAATCATCTTTGTGATGTTGACATTCTGACAACTATACTAGTTTCATTGTTTAATCACAAATATGAACCTAATAGGATCCTAGCAACAAGCATTACCATTATAGTCAACAATTTTTTTTTTAAGAAAAGGTGCCATTTCCTTATATGCTTTATTAGCAAAGCATAATAAATCCCATTGTCCTATATAGACATAGGTAAAGATTCTACAAGTTTAAGATGATTGAGGGTATTGGAAAAGAAGTAGATATGGGAATTAATGTAACCAATTCCAATCCACCCATATTGGGGGTGTAGGATAAGCTAATGGGGACAACTCACATTCCTTACCCAACATGTATAAACCTATTTATTTATCATTAGGAATATTGTTGCAAAATTCAATGACAATGTTGTCCCATTCAAACAAGTTTAGTTTTATGTCATAAGTATAATCCAAGTATATAGATGTTGAACATTGTGAAAATTGGTTTCATCTTCAAGAGGTTCAGAGAGTTTTAACAACTTTCATGTCTTTAGTCAACCTTGGGATCAAATAGTTCATGAAATGATTCAAGAGAAATAATCAAGTACTCATTATTATCAAAGGACGATGAGACATAACTTAAAGAAGGCTCTCAGTAAAAAAAATCAAAGGGGAGAGACATTGTTCATATTATAATGATGAGATGAGACTATCAAAAGATCATGTAAAAGATAGTCCTTGGGATCAAAAGTGTAGGGGTTGTAGACCTATTTATGGTGTTTCCATGGAAGTACACAGTAGCATTGGGTGTTGGTGCTAATCACAAAGTATATAATAGATAGGGGCAAATACCTTTTCTTCATGCTCAGGGTATTAAAAGTATTAAAGAGGTTTCATGAGAAATAAGTGGAGCTTCAAGTGATAGAAGTCTTTGTTAAGCACCATATGGAGGTTCATTGAAGAGGTATGAAAGTGATAAATATTTATTTATGCAATGATAAAAGGTTTTTGTTTTCTCATTGTCAAGGATTATCAAAGAATACAATGGTATATTCATTTCCCAAGGAAAAAATACACTAGTAGAAGCTTTGATACATCACTTTTTCACACTTGTCAATGAAAGAGGTTTGCTGGAAAAGTTTTGATGTTGGTAGTAGTTCTAGAAAAACATTCATGGGGAAAAGGTCAATATAGTTTAGAAAGACACATAGATCAAGAGATAGATTTGCAACCACTATAAAAGCAAGCCATACAATTTAGAAGGGAAATTATTAGATTACAAAAGGATAGTGCATGGAAAAGTTGCTAATGAAAATGATAAAGAGGTCTTGAATAGAGATGTATTTAAGCTTGGACAGTTTTATATTGTCATCTAGGTAGTGTTTAAAAAGTAGGGGTGATATCTTGTTTAAAAATTAATGGAAGATAATGTAGTAATACCCTCATTTTTATATTTGTAATAGTTTCATTACAAACTTATTATTTTGTTGCATTCAAAGAATAGCCAGTCTTAATGGAGCAATACACTCATTTTTTATTTGTAATATTTTCATTGCAAACTTATTATTTTGTTCAATTCAAAGAATAGCCAGTATTTTGGAAAGAAGTTTACATTCTAATTTTAATATAGACTCACCATTATTTCAATCTAAGAAAACAAGTAAATTTTCAATGAAATTTAATAAACAAAAAATGTGGCTATTGTTTTTCCAGGGTATTGTAGTTCTGCGAGGGTTTCATGTAATAGTGAATGCTTGATAATCTCATTGTTATTACAAGGGTTTATTGAAACTGTAAATAATATAAAAGTATGCATGAGATATTCACTACTCATTCCCAAAATTGAATATCTCATTGCCAAATTAAGTCCTAGGTTGCATAAATCATTTAATAAATGGGATAATATTCCATTCCTAGTTTGTGGGATAAGATTCCTTCTAGAACTTATCTCATCATTTAATGATCATCTAGATAGGGTTCACATGTTGTCACATGTTTTTAGATTATAACACTTGGCAACATCTCATGCATCTTAGGTTTTACCTCTTGCCTATATAATCAGGCATCTTGTTCATTTGTAATATATCATTTTCATTATATCAATAGAATCTTTAATCAACATTCCATTGTTGCAACAATTCTCTTTGCGGTTGATTATCTTTCATGGCTAAAGTCATTCATTGAAGATTCTAGAGCTTCAGGGGATGTGCATCCATTAATCTCAACATGGTATCAGAGCTAGTCCATTGAAACATCAACCCTTGATCCAGGAAGTTGGAGTGCAAGATTCTTGCAGGCTTGGAGTTTAAGTTGTAGGCTAGTTGGTTCTACCATGGAGCCAAGCTGATTTCTAGTGCAGATCGGGCCCTCTCTAACCTCACTATTGTGACCAGAAGGCCTCAAAACCAATAGATCACCTGTTCATTTGCCAAAATCAGAGTAGATTCAACTGACAACCTTGAGGTACAATCTAGGGTTTACATTTTTTGTACAAATCCATACATGTTTGCAAGAAAAAATCTCCCCTCTTAGTCCTCCATCAAGGAAAAAAAAAATTGGCTATTATTGGGAAAAAATTTCTATAGTTATCGCATAAATTTCATTGTGCAGAAGGTGACCTAGTATTTTATTGCATAGTTGGCAAAAAAAAAAAAATTTACAGGCTATAGTTATTTTCTTCAGTCGACATTCAAATTTCGATGTTTTATTTTATTTTTTTGAATTGCAAATTTATTGCAATATTCAAAAAATTCTCTGTCGACATACATTGACCTCCGTAGAGTTGTCGGCCCAACCCCCTATGTCACCACTGCCATCATCCGGCCCTGCCACCGTCGACTCGCCATTCACTGGCCACCGCTCTTCGAAGCTTCCGATCACTGATCTCCATTGAATTTTCTGGTGTTTTCTTCGACCTGCGACCAAAGCCCCCACCAACAACTGCTCGAGCCCCAGTCACGTGAGGATCCACCAGCCTCGCCACATCCAGCGATGCCACCACCTGTGTCAGTCGTACCACCGCCCAGAACCACCTGATCACCACTCTGACTCCGTCCATCTAGCGAAGTGTTTATTTTTTGTGCCAGCCAGCCCCGTGGTCATATCAACGACTGGGGGATTTTTTTTTAGCCCCTAGGCGCTTCATTTTTGCACCTGGTTAGCCAACACCAATTCAATCAGGCAAAAATCTTCTAGAGGTTGTATCTTTTGTATGCCATATCAAAAATTCACAAACGATATATCATTGAAAAGGTATTTCTGTCTACTTTCTAGTGGTGTGCTCTATTTTTCTAGATTGTTCTCTTATCATATTTTATTCTCAGTTGAAGTGGAACCCTAATTTTTAGGTTTAAAGGTGCTTTCTAGCTTTTCCATTTGTTTCAGAAGCTTCACTTCATTTGGTAGTTCATCAGATATCTGCATTCAGATTTTTTTTTCAAAAATATTTGTCTTGGTTTGTTGTTCTTCTCCAATGGCTGAAATGGGATTTGAGATTCTTACTCCTCATAATTATCACACATGGAAGGTTAGTATGTAGAGACTTCTATGGTCTAAGGGACTTTGGTCCACCTTGAATGAGAATCAACCTCATCTCACCAGAGAATATGAGAAATTCCAGCATCAGACTAAGTCTAAAGAGGCAATGGGGCTCATTGCTCTACATGTATCTACCTCTTTATTCTTCCATATTGAGGGGTGCCAAACTCCCAAGGAGGTTTGGGACAAGCTCAAGGATCTTTTTGGTTCTGTTAGTGATGTTTGAGCCTTGCAATTGGAGGCTAAACTTGCCTCACTTGTTGTTGATAATTTCCTTCCATTGAAGACTACCTGGTAAGGTTTAAGTCTTTAAGAACTCAACTTTCAGGTTGTGGCAAAGATAAGTCTGACAAAGAGTGCATTTTCATGATTTTATCTAAGTTGAGAGGTTCCTTTTCCTATTTTGCTACTTATTTCTATTCCACCACGGATGGTCTTGGTGATAGGTTTATAATGTCATCATTTGAGACATTTTGTGAAAGGCTAACTAGAGAGCAGTCCAAGCTCAATCAGGCTGATACACCCACAAAGTCACAAGCATTGGTGGTAGGACCATCAAAAGGAAAGGGTAAGCATAAGGGAAAATCAAAGTCAGGAGCTTCTTCTAAATCTTCATCTCAGCCTAAGGAAGACAAGCCAAAGAGGGAAAGGCCCAAGTGTAACTTCTGTAATGGGATTGGTCACATTGAGGATACCTATTTCAAGAGAGAGATACATGAGCTTCGACAAATACTAAGGGATCACAATATCACTCTCCCTCCTACTACAGTCAAATCTCCTCACTCCCCCTCTCATGAAGAGTCATCATCAGGTATTGTTGGCATTGCTACTACTGACAATCTTGGACAAGGAAATGCTTTGATAACTACCTTGGTTGATAATAGAGATGGATGGGTACTTGGCTCTGGTGCTTCCCGGCATGTCACTTGTTCTCAACAACATATTTTGTGGGATAATTTGAGGCCTGCCACCTTTGATCGAATGTTCACAGTAAATGCAAATATTGTTTATGTTGCTGGAATCTGTGATGTTGTTCTTGATGGAAGAAGGTTGGAAGATGTTGTCTACATTCCTCAGATTGCTCATAATTTGTTGTCTATTTATCAACTTGCTCAGGAGGGATTGAAAATTGAGTTCACTTCAGATCTTGCTATCATCAGAGATAGGTTTGATGTCCTTTTTGTCTATGGTCAAGCAGATCATCATTCCAAAGTATACAAGTTCACCAAATTTTGGGATTGAGCTCAACCTATTCCTAACTCTCTAGATTCAAGGGTAGGAAGCACATCATCTCCCCCTCCTCGCCAGGGTTGTGGAGGCTGGATTGACTTGGCTCTTTGCATGGCACCATCTTCTTCCTTACACACCTCTCAGTTGAGATTTTCTTCAGGAGGGATGGATAACTTTACTTCTTCAAACTTGTGGTACTTGGATGGGTTCTCTTCAAGTCTATCTATCTTGGTTGTTTAGTTTCACATTGGTCTTAAGGAAATTTCAGAGGGGACTACTCTAAAATGTCCTCAAGACTAGTGTGAAACTGAACATCCAAGGTAGATAGACCTTAAGAGAACCCATCCAAGTAACACAGGTATGAAGAAGTAAAGGTATCCATCCCTGTTGAAGAAAATATCAACTGAGAGGTGTGTAAGGAAGAAGATGGTTCCATGCAAAGAGCCAAGTCAATCTAGCCTCCACAACCCTGGCGAGGAGGGGGAGATGATGTGCTTCCTACCCTTGAATTTGGAGAGTCAGGAACAAGTTGAGCTCGATCCCAAAATTTGGTGAACTTGTATACTTTAGAATGATGATCTGCTTGACCATAGGAAACAAGGACATCAAACCTATCTTGGATGATAGCAAAATTTGAAGTGAACTCAATTTTTAATCCCTCTTGAGCAAGTTGATAAATAGACAACAAATTATGAGAAATCTAAGGAATGTAGACAACATCTTCCAACCTCCTTCCATCAACAACAACATCACAGATTACAACAACATAGACAATATCTGCATTTGTTGTGAACATTCGATCAAAGGTGGCAGGCCTCAGAGTATCCCACAAAATATGTTGTTGAGAAGAAGTGACATGTCGAGAAGCACCAGAGTCAAGTACCCATCCATCTCTATTATCAACCAAGGTAGTTATCAAAGCATTTCCCTATCTAAGATTATCAGTAGTAGCAATGCCAGCAATACCTGATGATGACTCTTCATGAGAGGGGGAGTGAGGAGATTTGACTGTAGGAGGAGGGAGAGTGATATTGTGATCCCTTAGTATTTGTCGAAGCTCATGTATCTCTCTCTTGAAATAGGTATCCTCAATGTGACCAAGCCCATTGTTGAAGTTACACTTGGGATTTTCCCTCTTTGGCTTGTCTTCCTTAGGCTAAGATGAAGATTCAGAAGAAGCTCCTGACTTTGATTTTCCCTTATGCTTACCCTTTCCTTTTGATGGTCCTGCCACCAATGTATGTGACTTTGTGTATGTATCAGCCTGATTGAGCTGGACTGCTCTCTAGTTAGACTTTCACAAAATGTCTCAAATGATGGAATAACAAAGCTATCACCAAGACCATCCATGGTGGAATAGAAAGAAGTAGAAAAATAGGAAAAGGAACCTCTCAACTTAGATAAAATCATGAAAATGCACTCTTTTTTAGACTTATCTTTGCCACAACCTGAAAGTTGAGTTCTTTAAGAATTAAACCTTACCAGGTAGTCTTCAGTGGAAGGAAATTGATCAACAACAAGTGAGGAAAGTTCAGCCTCCAATTGCAAGGCTCAAACATCACTAACAGAACCAAAAAGATCCTTGAGCTTGTCCCAAACCTCCTTGGGAGTCTGGAACCCCTCAATATGGAAGAATAAAGAGGTAGATACATGTAGAGCAATGAGCCCCATTGCCTCTTCACACTTAGTCTGATGGTGGAATTTCTCATATTCTCTGGTGAGATGAGGTTGATTCTCATTCAAGGTGGACCAAAGGCCATTAGACTAAAGAAGTCTTTGCATACTGGCCTTCTATGTGTGATAATCATGAGGAGTAAGAATCTCAAATCATGTTTCAGCCATTGGAGAAGAAAAACAAATCAAGACAAATATTTCTAACAAAAAAATCTAAATGCAAATATCTGATGAACTATCAACTGAAGTGAAGCTTCTGAAACAAATGGAAAAGCTAGAAAGCACCTCTTAACCCAAAAATTAGGGTTTCAACTTCAACTGAGAATAAAACATGATAGGAGCAGAATTTAGAAAAATAGAGCACACCACTAGAAATTAGACAAAAATACCTTTCGAACAATATATCATTTGTGAATTTTTGATATGGTCTGTGGAAGATACGGCCTCCAAAATATTTCTGCTTGATTGAATTGGTGTTGGCTAAACAGGGGAAAAAATGAAGCACCCGAGGGCTAAACAAAATAAGCCCCCGGTCATTGATATGACCGCAAGGCTGGCTAGCACAAAAAATAAACACTCCACCAAATGGGCAGAGTAGGAGTTGTGCTCAGGTGGTTCTAGATGGTGGCATGGTCGGCACAAGAGGTGGCACCGTTGGATGTGGCGGGGCTAGTGGATCCTCACGTGACCGAGGCTCAAGCAGTTGTTAGCAGGGGCTTTGGTCGCAGGTTGGAGCAATTACCAGAAACTTCAATGAAGATTAGTGATTGGCGATCGAAAGCTTCGACGAATGGTGGCTGAAGAATGGCAAGTCGATGGTGGCGAGGCCGGATGACGACAATGGTGACACAAGGGGTTAGGCTGACAACTCTACGGAGGTCGGTGTATGCCGACGGAGAATTTTTTGAATATTGCAATAAATTTGCAATTCAAAAAATAAAATAAAACACCGAAATTTGAATGTCAACTGAAGAAAATAACTATAGCCTATAAAAAAAATATTTCTTCCGACTATGCAATAAAATACCAGGTCACCCTCTACACAATGAAATTTATGCGATAACAATAGAAAAAATTGCCCAATAATAGCCAAATTTTTTTTTTTTTTTTCTAAAAAAATTGCCTTGATGGAGGACTGAGAGGGGAGATTTTTTCCTGCAAACATGTACGGATTTGTACAAAAAAATGCAAACCCTAGATTGTACCTCAAGGCTCCTGGTTGAATCTACTCTGATTTTGGAAAATGAACAGGCAATCTATGGGTTTTGAGGCCTTCTAGTCACAATAGTGGGGTCGGAGAGTGCCTGATCTGCACCAAAAATCAGCTTGGCTCCTGGGTAGAACCAACTAGCCTGCAACTTAAAACTCCAAGCCTGCAAGAATCTTGCACTCCAACTTCCTGGATCAAGGGTTGATATTTCAATGGACTAGCTCTGATACCATGTTGATATTAATGGATGCACAACCCCTGAAGCTCCAGAATCTTCAATGAAGGACTTTAGCCATGAAAGATAATCAACTACAAAGAGAATTTTTGCAACAATGGAATGTTGATTAAAGATTCTATTGATATAATGAAAATGATATATTACAAATGAACAAGATGCCTGATTATATAGGTAAGAGGTAAAACCTAAGATGCATGAGATGTTGCAAGTGCTATAATCTAACATGTGACCACATGTGAACCCTATCTAGATGATCATTAAATGATGAGATAAGTTCTAGAAGGAATCTTATCCCACAAAATAAGAAGGGAATATTATCCCATTTATTAAATGATTTATGCAACTTAGGACTTAATTAATTAAATGCAATACCCAAGTTAACTTATGCTAGTGTAATAATTAATTAATTAATTACACCAACACCCCCCCCCCCATAAGTGTAACTTAGGGAGGAAAATGCAATGATTATGCATGGATGATGATGGGTCCTAGATATGAGGCCATGTTAGCTACCCATGTACATGAAGATGTAGAAAATCTCCCACAACCGGAGAAAAGGGGAAAACCCAGTGGGAAGAAAACCCCTCCCCAAAAAAGGAGATAAAAAGCAAGAAAGATGGAAGAGTGATGTTTGGAGGACTCCACCTGCAAGACAAAACTTCCACAAGAGAGAAATGGCAGAAATATTATGCTATCATTAAGATGCAAGGATGTCAAATTGAATATGATCTAAGTTAACTTATGCTAGTGTAATAATTAATTAACATTATATAAGATATTCAATATTCATTGTCATAAAAAAATAAACATTGTCATTCAAACTTTAAGACATTTGAATCATAAAAAAATGAAGAAAAAACATATGGCCACACTGATGTGTGCCTCTACAATTGTCACATCTATCAAAAAATGGTTGCAACTCTAAAAAACTCACAAAAAACACCAAACTTCCATGCACAACCCGTTGAAACCATAGAGAAAAAATACCAAAGAAGAGGAGAGCGATTGCAATGAAACCTGTTGTTGCTTTGAGATTTATGGACCCTGGAACCCTAGCTCAGCCAACCTCATCTCATCCTCAAAAATTCTTCCTAAACATGCAAAAATGGGGTGGGCCCCTTTTTTTAATTTTATAATTCTTGGTTCTGGGTAGATAGTATTCGGTTGGAATGGTTTCAGCTAAAACACTATCAACCAAATATATACAACCACGTCAGCACCATGTCATTGGTGTGTGGTTTCGGTCAAAAATTTCTTGGCCTTGTAGAAATTATGGATGCACAATCACTCTATGAAGTTGTAGCCTTGAAAGGATCTTAACCAAGAAGAATATCACCCACACAAGAAAGTGTTGCAACTTGAGCATGCAATGAGATTCTATTCATAAGATGATGTAAAACAATGTACAAATGCCTTGTATAAATAGGCAAGAATGCAATGTAGTATGAAATATGATGTTGACATGTGTCATGATCTTATGACATGTGAAAACTAACTAACTACCTAGAGGATAATGTGAAGTCTTGGATAAAGCTTCTATAAGGAATCTTATTACCTAACTACATGTGAAGGGGGATGGCCCCATTATAACTAATTACCTAGTGAATGCAACCTAGAAATAATATAATAAAATTCCTAAGTAAACTTATGCAAGTGTAATTAAATATTACTTACACCAACACCCCCCATAATTGCAACTTAGGGAGGAAATGATAATGCAAATGATGATGATGGATCCCGAATACATGGTCATTTTAGGTACCCATGTACAAATGAATGCAACTAATCTCTTACAAATATAGAAAAGGAGAATCCACAGCGGGAAGAAAACCCCTCTCCAAAACAGAGATGAAATGCAAATACAAAAAGATCAAATAATGGAAGTGATGTGTGGAGGTCTCAACATCAATACCCCCAAGAGCTACAACCATCACAAGACACAATACAAGATTAAAAATGGAGATTATATATAGCCCCCCCTATAATGAAGGGAGATCCCCTCAAGTATATCCTCAAGACTTATGGGAGAATGGAGAGCCAAATATTCCAGACCTGCCACAAAGCCATCCAAATACCACAAATTTGAAGATTTGAATCCTCTTATTGAGTTGAAACAACTCTCAACTGTGAAGAAGCAGGAGATAAAGGTGAACCCATAAAAAGAAGAGCTAAATCTAACCAACCAACTCAAACATGGTGATAATTAATACCCACTCTAGAATTAGGAGAATTAGGAACATGTGGATTATCATCATTGTAAAAGTGGGAGAAAGTGTATACCCTTGACTGATGATCATCCACACGTGCAACAATGAGCTCATCAAATTCATTTCGAATGAGTATTGACTCACATGTGAACTCAAGTGTATTTCCCCCTTAGGCAATCTGATAAAATGAAAAGAGATTGTGTGCCATCTGAAGAATATATACTGCATCATGAACATTCCTTGTACCCAAATTGACATCATACATACCAACTACATGAACTATAGTAGCATTATCAATAAACATCATGTCAAACTCAAGTGCTCTAAGTGATCCTGGAATTATGTGATCAAAAGAGCTAGTAACATGTCATGAGGCTCCTGAATCAATGATCCATCCTTCCTGTCTATTAACAAAAGTAGTGACCAATGCATGTCATGTCCCCTGCATATCAGTTGTGGCAATGCCAAATATACTTGAATGAGATAACTCCTCATGATTGGAAGAAGAATATTGTGATTTGGTGGAAGTAGGAGGGATAGTAACATTATGATCCTGAAGTATCTACCTCAATTCATGTATTTCCTTCTTATAACACACCTCCTCATAATGCCCTAGCCCATTACAAAGAGTGCATTTAGGTCTCTCCTTCTTGGGCTTGTCTTCTTTTGGATGTAGGGCATCACTAGACCATATCTTACAATTTCCTTTATGCTTTCTCTTCCCCTTGGGTGGATTTTCCATCAAGGCATGAGACTTAGTGGATGTATTGACATTATTGAGCTTTGTTTGCTCTCTAGTAAACCTTTCACAAAATGTCTCAAAGGAGGGCATGACAAAACTATCTCCTAACCCATCCATAGTAGAGTAGAAATTTGTAGCAAATTATGCATAGGAACCTTTCAATTTTGACAAGATCATAAAGATGCATTCCTTGATAGACTTATCCTTTCCACATCCTAGCAATTGAGTCCTCAAATATTTGAACTTAACCAAATAGTTCTCAATAGAAGGAAACATATCAACTAAAAGGGATGCTAATTCTGACTCTAACTGTAGTGCTCTAACATCACTAAATGGCCCAAATAAATCTTTCAGTTTGTCTTATACCTCTTTAGGAGTTTTACATCCCTCGATATGAAAAAAAAGTGAGTTGGTAACATGTAGATCTATCAACCCCATTGCTTCCTCACATTTGATTATGTGTTGAAACTTTTCATATTCTCTATTCAAATGAGGTTGTTGTTCATTCAATGTAGACCACAACCCTTTCAACCAAAGTAGTCGCTACATACTCACTTTCCAAGTATGATAGTTGTGAGGTGTGAGGATCTCAAACCCTATGTTAGCCATGAGAGAAATAAACTAAGTACAAAGCATAAAATTATGATGGAAATAGATGCATGAAACCTATGATATATGAATGTGTAATTGAAAAGATTTCTCCTAATGCAAAAAACCCTTCTTTAAACTTCAGAATGTCCAAGTAATTAAACATGTGCACCAAATTGCAAAAATTAAAAAAAAAAAGTACTTGGAGCTTAAACTAATAATGGACTGATAAAAAGAGCACTGAAATACCTTCTGAATTCTATTGGAATCATTGGATTTCAACAAACTAATGAGAAGTTATGATCCCTTGAGTCCAAATAGGAGAGTTGACATCAATTGAATGTAATTTTTACTAGCAAAAATATTTTGGAAAATAACCTACACCACTACATATTCTTCTAAATCACCTTTCCAATGATATGTTGTTTTCCAATTTTTGATATCGTGCAGAGACATTATGCTCCTTGGAAGATTTTTTCCCTTCTAGGGCCTAAAAAACTAACTAGGTGCAAAATATAAGAACCTAGGCTTTAAAAAATGGCCCTTGGTCGATGATATGACCAAGGGGTGGGCTTGTTGTTTTAAGAAAAACTCATCATCGAGTTGGACAGTGGTAGAGCAACTGATGGGTGGCAATAAGGATCCACTGCTCAGAGAGGTTGACCCTATGGTCATGAATGGGATCGAGAGTTGGCGGTAGGGCACAAAGTGATTGGATTGGTCGGTCGATGGACAATGCCAAGATCATAGGTTGGTGGGAGAAATAACGGCACCAGAAGGATCAGACGTGGACACAGTGATGTGATGACCAAACATCTTAATATACGACCCTGCTAGAGATGTGACATGCTGACAAGAATCTGTACAAAGTGATGAATTGACTGACAAAAATATTTTCTATATTGATTTTTAATATTGCCATGTGGCAATTAAAAATCAAAAAGATTTTAATTTATATGCCAACATAAATTAATGATTTTGACCACATATATCTATAGAAAAAAAATGAAACCTTATATTATATCCGCTTCAAAAATATAATATTGCCCCACAAGAAATATTTTTTTCCAAACTATACAAATACTATAATAGCTCGATAAATTTTTATAAAGTTTGCAAAACGAAAAAAAATGTATTGGATTCTTACTATTGATGTATTATGCAGGCTATATAAATCGTATGGTTACCCAACAAGTGATGAAAACCTCTGATGGCTCTCGGGTGAAAGTCTCCAATTTTGATGATTTTGGTTGGCGATTCTAGGGTTTTGAGGCCTTCTGAGCACAATGGTGAGATCAGAGAGGACTCAATCTACTTCAAAAATCAGTTGCTCCCTGGATGAAGCCAACTAGCCTTTAACGAAAAACCTTCAAGCCTACAATGAGAACCTCCTTATCTCAACTTTTTAATCTTGAAATGAGTCTTTAATGGCCTATGCTTTGATACCATGTAGAAATTATGGATGCACAATCACCCCTATGATGTTGCAGCCTTCAAAAGATCTTAACCAAGAAGAATATCATCCACACAAGAAAGTGTTGCAACTTGAGCACGCAATGAGATTCTATTCATAGGATGATGAAAAACAATGTACAAATGCCTTGTATAAATAGGAAAGAATGCAATGTAGTATGAAATATGATGTTTACATGTGTCATTATCTTATGACATGTGACAACTAACTACCTAGGATAATGAGAATTCTTGGATAAGGCTTTTAGAAGGAATCTTATTTCCTAAGTACATGTGAAGGGGGATGGCCCCATTATAACTAATGTGCAAGCTTGAAGGTTTTTCATTAAAGTCTAGTTGGCTTCATCTGGGGAGCAACTAATTTCTGAAGCAGATTAAGCCCTCTCTGACCTCACCATTAAGCTCAAAAGGCCTTAAAACCCTAGGATCACTTGCCAAATCATCAAAATTGAATACTTTTACCTGAGAGCCTACAAAGGTTTTTTATCACTGGTTGGGCTATTGTACGATCTAGACAGACTGCACAGTACCATCAATATGAATTTGGGGCAAAAAAAATTATATGTAGGCTCTTTGAAAAAAAAAATTAGGCTTATTATATCATATAGTTTGGGAAAAAATATATTTGGAGAGACATAATATATATTAGAGTTTGATATTTTAATCTCTATGGCATAAATAATATTTGATAGTCAAGATTTATTTCCTATCGGCTTTGAAAGGGATTTTGATTTTTTAATTGCATTGTTGCAATATTAAAAAATATTCAAAAAATCCTTGTCGACCCCTTTTTAAATCCACAGACATTTATTGGTGCAGGTTGCTTTTAATATCTTTGGTCAAGGTTTTGTTTATCAGTCTATTAAAGAAAAATTGGAGGTCTTTTGGTTAGCCAATACTAAGCTTGAACGACGTTATCACATCAGTCATCGCTGACTTGACGATCAGTCCCATCATCCTTCATCGGTGTCCACTACTTCTCTCATCGGCCAGTCTTGTTACTATTCGTTGTCCAATCAACTGTTTCCATTGATTCTATTCATTCGTCGATCGCTCCATTCGGTTCCAAATCATACATGCCATCTACTAGTTCTCAGCCCTAGCTCATGGTCTCATTGGTGTCTAGGGGCTCCATTATAGGAGCAACACCGCCCCGTCACCGCTTCGTTGTTGCCCAGCTTGGTGACACATTTTTTATTTTCTATCGATTAAGCCTATGGTCACATAAAATACTAAGGGCCAATTTTTTTTAGCTCGGTGTGCTAATCTTTTACACCTAGTTAGTCTGTCAAGCCCTAGAAGGGAAAAATTCTTCTGAGGAACATTAATTTCTCACCATGATATTGAAAATTAGTAAACAAGATATCATTGTAAAGGTAATTCAAAGCACTATCTAGTGGTGTAGGTTATTTTCCAAAAAAAATATACAAGTAAAAATTATAGTCAACTGAAGTCAAATCTCCTATTTGTACTCAAGGGGTCATAACTTCTCATGATTTTGTTGAAATTCAATGATTTCAGCGGCATTCAAAAGGTATTTCAGTGCTCTTTTCATCAGTCCATTCACTTCTATTAGTTTTAGCTTTAGGTATTTTGTATTAGACTTTTACAATTTGGTGCACTTGCTTAATTACTTGGACATCCTAAAGTTTGAAGAAGGATTTTTTTGCATTGGGAGACATCTTTTTAGCTACACATTAATATATCAAAGGTTTTACATCTATTCCATTAGAATTTTTTCCTTTGTACTTGGTTTATTGCTCTCATGGTTGACACAGGGTTTGATATCCTCACACCTCACAAATAACATACTTGGAAAGTGAGTATGTAGTGGTTGATTTGGTTGAAAGGGTTGTGGTCTACATTGAATGAACAACAACCTTATTTGACTAGAGAATATGAGAATTTTCAATACAAAATCAAATTTGAGGAATCAATGGGGTTGATAGGCCTACATGTTTCCAAATCACTCTTCTTTCACATTGAGGGGTGCAAAAATCCTAAAGTGGTATGCGAAAAATTGAAAGATTTATTTGGGTTAGTTAGTGATGTCAGAGAACTACAAGTAGAGTCATAATTAGCATCCCTTTCAGTTGATATGTTTCCTTCTATTGAGGACTCAATTTTCAAGATGTGGAAAGGATAAGTCTGACAAGGAATGCATCTTTATGATCTTGTCAAACTTGAAAGGTTCATATTCATACTTTACTACATTTTTCTACTCTACTATGGATGGGTTAGGAGATAGCTTTGTCATGCCCTCCTTTGAGGCATTTTGTGAAAGGTTAAATAGAGAGAAAAAAAAGCTCAATAATGTTAATACATCCACTAAGTCTCATGCCTTGATGTAAAATCCACCCAAGGGGAAGGGAAAGCATAAATGAAAGTCAAAGACATGGTCTAGTGATGCCTCACATCCAAAAGAAGACAAGCCCAAAAAGGAGAGATCTAAATACAATTTTTTTAATGGGCTAGGGAATCATGAGGAGGTGTGTTAGGGTATGTGCAAGATCATCATGGAAAAAAAGGCCCTTAAGTGGCAGAAAATTCAAAAAAATTAGAGTTAGGCAACTTGATGTAAAAATTTGAATAAGTTATCTATATTATTTCAAAAATATGTAAGAATAGAATCTGTAGAAAATTGAATGTAGTTTCTAAACTACTACGCTTATTTTAAAAAGTCTATTTAGAAAATTTGAAATTTCAATACAATAGTACTTAAATTTTCAGGAAAAAATAAAGTAGGTGTCCTCCCACCACCCCTAACCACAATAAAATGATAATATATTTTAATAAGATTTTAGATATAAGTAGAGGACTCATGTCCTGATGTGATGCATTTTTTTTGTAATTTTTTTCCAAGTAAATAATTAATTATGAATTTTTTATTACAACTTTTAAAAAATATAAAAAACTCGTATGTCTGACCACCTTAACTTGGTCAAAACTTCATGAAATTTAATATTTTTTTTAATCCTATAGTATGCGAAGCATAGAATGTAACACATGCTTTGGATTTTAAATATGTGATACTGTTTTAAAGCTATAGATGTTTTTTAATCAGTCTATCAATCATGAATTTAGTCATAATTCAAATAGAAAATGAATAATAATTATTGATTAAATTCAAAGTAAAACATAATTTATATTGGTGGAAAGTTGAGAATCTCCTTTAAAAACCCCTTTCGTTTCATCAATTTTGGGTAAAGAAAAAGTCATCAACTACATACCCTACACATACCCATCCTATCACCACTTTTTGGCCCATCATGATCTTGCATATACCCATTATAAGAAGGAAATACGTGAATTGAGGTAGGTACTTCAAGATCATAATATTACTATCCCTTCTACTTCCACCAAATCACACTCTTCTTCTTCCACTCATGAGGAGTCATCTCATATTGGTATAGTTGTCACTACCACAGTTGATATATAGGGGACATGACATGCATTGATCACTACTTTTATTAATAGATGGGAAGGATGGATCATTAATTTAGGGGCCTTACAACATGTTACTAGCTCTTTTGATCACATAATTCTAGGATCACTTAGAGCACCTGAGTTTGATAGGATGTTTATTGCTAATGTTGCTATGGTTCATGTAGCTGGTATGTGTGATGTCAATTTGGGTATAAGGCATGTTCATGATGCAGTAAATATTCCTGAGATGGCACGCAATCTCCTTTTATTTTATCAAATTACATAGGGACAAATATACTTTATTTCACATGCGAGTCAATACTCATTCAAAATGAATTCAATGAGCTCATTGCTATAGGTGTGGTTGATCATTGTTCAAGGGTATATACCTTCTCCCACTTTTACAATGATGATAATCCACATGTCCCTGATTCTCTTGATTCTAAAGTGGGTATCACCATGGCTATAGTGGCTAGTTAGATTTGGCTCTTCTTTGTATGGGTTTAGCTTCATCTCCTACTTCTTCATAGTTGAGAGTTGTTTCAACACGATAGGATGCATTTAGCTCTTCATATTTGTGGTATTTGGATGGATTTGTGATAGGATTTGGCTCTTCATTCTCCCACAAGTCTTGAGGATATACTTGAGGGGATGTCCCTTCATTATTGGGGGGCTATATAGTTTCCATTTTTTATCTTGTATTGTATCTTGTGATGGTTGTAGTTGTTGAGGCATCTTGTGATGGTTGTAGATCTATCAAAGCTTAGATCTTGGCATCCTATAGAGTAAATCAAAAAAAATTGATACTCTATAATCGTAAACTTGTACCCCTTACAATTTCACATACATTCTTGCATCCACTTTAGTATCCACTCCCTTAGCATCTGTGTAGGCTCATTTTAGCTCCTGCATCAGCCTTTCTCTTCTCTCAAGATGCTCCAACACCCCTCTTTTAGAAACTATCCTTGTATGTCAACTTTTGATGACCCTGGGAATTTTCCCATTCTTGTTGTTTTGTGATAGGATTTGGCTCTCGACGACCCTTGATGTGTCTGAACACTAGCACATTGTGCAAACGTTTGCGCATCACGCTTGCATCCTACAATGTTTCAACCCTCAAATAACTATCTTTGTGCATGTTTTCCACTTTTCCTCAACTTTTTTCCATGGAAACAACCCAAGACGCCTTGTAATGGCTAGAGAACCTTCTTTTCCCTCAAAATCAATATTTTCAATCCATTTTATCTTCTAAG
>VDFB02000015.1:370662008-370711194 GCA_007258455.2 Sequoia sempervirens | reverse complement strand
TTTAGAAACTATTTAGTTATTATAACAAACATTTGTGAAATTTTTAGTCACACATGTTTGCAAATTTTTTAGAGATTGTATATATAACTGTATCTAATATCAATAGCATTTTAATGTCATTAACTATTGTTTCAAACTCATTGTCATGTTATATATTTATATTATTGTTTCAGACATTTATGGATAGTCAATACATAACACACTGGTTATTATAGGCAATATGATGTTTCATTTTTATATATTGATTAGTTATCTATTACATATGATCTTGTTTCCTTTGATTTGGCATGACTTTATAACCCCATGATATATGCCTCTTGGAATGATTTGACCATGTACCATTTATTCTTTTTAACAATGGAGAAAATACTTTTATCTTTACCCAATTAGGTAGCGTAAACAGCTGCTGAATCAAAATTAGATGAAGATATTTAAATGAAAAATATATTTCTACTTCCTTTTTGTAGGTTTTGTGTTACAAAGCTTTTATGATTCTAATGATTTTGATTATAGCCCATACTAAGTTTGAATAATTATAGAAAGATTCTCCTTTCCTATTAGAGAAATAATTTTCTTACATTCTAATCGCATTGGTTGATGTAGATTATATGTTCTCTACACTACCGGTACACAACAATCATCCTCAAAAGGCACCAAAATCAAATGTAAAAACTTACCAGCTAGATAACTTCAAACAACAATACGCATCCACAAATACATTTTCAGCATTAATACTCAAATGTTAAAATGTTGAATAAAAAAAACAACAAACTTAATGAAATAAATATTTTTATAATGAACCAAGTGACATGAAATAGTATGTTTTCCAACAACAAATAATGTGAGCATTTTATTTGTTCCAATTGGTTGAAAAAGGGGAAATGCCAAATTTTTGTCATCTACCAACACTTCAACTTATTTTTATTCTTTCTCACTCCCGTTATCTATCTATTTTACCTCCTATCCTTTCTAATACAATTTTTATTTTTATTATCTCACACCCTTTCTTTGATTATATGTTGAAATACATTGTCATACCATTTTTTTATTTATTTTTATAACAATTATCACATATATCATTAAGGTATGTCAGACTCTGTCAGTTATCTTCCACCACAGGTGCTTGTTTGGGATCTTCTTTCGGTCTGGCATGTCCTTCCATGATCCCATGCCGCCCCGCCTGTCAATCATGCATAAAGATAAATCATTTCTTCACTCCAGTTCATTGAATTTTGCATCTAATTCTTGTTTTGCGTTTTCCTCAAGTATCCATCCACCACTTGCTTTTTCGTTCTTCATGTGTGGGTCTCGCTGAGAGAACAACCGTTTCGGATGACTCTTCGGCCTGCCTGGCACTCCACGCCAATGTTGGTGCGTGTTTTGGAATTACTCATATAAATTTTTCACCTAAAATGTGTATGTTGATTGGAAAAAAAATGTTCAATCTTAATAAAATTTTCTTTGTATTGTTGCAGAAATCAATAAATGTCTGATTTTTTCTATGTTATTTTAGTCTGAAAACAAATAAAATATACCATTGAGCTTTTCTTTGATATTTTATTTTTAAATGAACTGATGTTGAAGCTCTTCTGTATTATTTTAATTCTAAAAATAGTGAATATACTTTATACATATGAGCTTACAAATGAATAAATACAACTTTTTTTTCTTCCAGCATAAGATGAATCACATAATTCCTTTCTTTCTTTGCAAACGTTCTTTATTTTCAAGTTGGTATTATTTACAACATATCAATAAGTGAGAGCTAAGAATACAAGGTTTACATGAGTTCCCCTTTTATTTTCTTTTTCTTTAAAATTGTATCAAACCCAATACTTGACTATGATGGTGTACACAAACTTTTTACAATCTTTCAAAGTTAAATCATACAACCCAAAAGGGTAAGTTTCTTTTGACATAATACCAATAATATTATCCTCCAAGAACATAGCCACTTCCTAGGACTATGGGATTCTTCCAAAACCTACAATTTAGATGCATTTTTTTAACCTACAAAAGACAAAATTCCTCTAGCGGCTAATGGGGAGCTCACCTCCCAACTTCTATTTGAAAAATAAATCACCCCTAAGCTAGGAGAAAACATGGGAACTGGGTACATACAAATCCAAGTTCAAACAACATTCAAACACATATTTTGCACACAAAAAATTTTCACAGCCACCCAAGAGGATTTTCACATAACATATAATTCACCATGAACCCAAAATAGGGAATGGAGGGTGGATTACGTAGTCCATTTTAGAAACTCAAAATGTAAACACCATGAATAATCATCACAAAGTCTCAACCCTTCATAAAAAACGCTTTCTTCGTATTTCTTTATACATCCAAACCATCATTCACAATTCACAAAACATATGGGTATTCATAACCCTCTTTTTAGCGTCTCATTTTTAAGGAAGAATAACATGTTCCCATGGAGGTTCCTACCTTGAACCATTTCCAACTTAACCTGATGCTCTACTCAAATTTGGGTGAGTCTATCTTATTACAATAATATTATCCTCCAAGGACATAGCCACTTCCCAACACTATGAGCTTCTTTCAAAACCTACAATTTGCATGCATTTTTTTAACCCACAAAAGACAAAATTCCTCTAGTGGCCAATGGGGAGCTCACCTCCCAACTTCTGTTTGAAAAACTAATCACCCCCAAGCTAGGAGACAACATGGAAACTGGGTACATACAAATCCAAGTCCAAACAACATTCAAACAGACATTCTGAACACAATTTTTTCACACCCACCTAAGAGGATTTTCACATAACATATGATTCACCATGAACCCAAAATAGAGAATGAATGGTGGACTACACAGTCCATTTTAGAAACTCAAAATGTAAACACCATGAATAATCATCACAAAGTCTCACCTCTTCATAAACAACCCTTCCTTTGTATTTCCTTAGCCATCCAAACCATCCTTCATAGTTCACAAAACATTTGGGTATTTATAACTCTCTTTTTAACCTCTCATTTTCAAGGAGGAATAACATGTTCCCATGGAGGTTCTTACCCTAAACCATCTCCAACTTGACTTGATGCTCTACTCAAATTTGGGTGAGTCTATCCTATTATAACCTTTTTTTCCCAACAACATAACACAAAATAAAAGCTTAAAGGAAATAATTTCATACACACCATACATAACTTGTAAATTAAAAAAAATAAAGAAGCACAAAGTGTAATGATCCTACCTCAATCCAAATTTAGGAATGATGTATTAAGGGTGAAAACAACTCCTCCTCCAAGCTTCCTCTCTAATCTTTCAAACCCAAATCCAAAAACACAAAAAAAAAAAAAATCAACTTCAAAAACAAAGAATTTCAAAGAGAAACCTTTAAAACCCTAGTGTTTGGTTTTCCTTATAGGAATTCAAGTTTGAATTCCTTTGAATAGGGAAGTCACATTTGTCACTCCTTCATTCACTCTCCCAAGCACACTCACTCATGTGTGAGAACTTGAGAGACTTCCAAGACAACTTGGAGAAGTGAGAATGCAAAGAAACTAGTCCCCATCCCACTTCCCAAAACCTTATTTTTGTCAAAACTCTTTAAAACCTCAAAAAAGTGTCCAATCATGGGATTGACCCAAAATTTTGAATTAGGGACCTTAAACTTATAAAAACACTTAAAAATCATAACTTTTTAACCCCCAAAAAGTGTTTTGAATGTCAAATCCAAATTTCTCCACTTTGGTGGACAACTCACCACCTAAATGGACTGACATGACAATTAAAATCAATTTACAAACATTCACAATTTACATCACGAATAAAATACATTACGTAACAGAATTATAATCCCTTCAAATAGACTATAGTTTGGTTTTACTAGTTAATTTACTCAAGGTTCCCAAAGGTTGTCTCCAATTTCATTGGGCATGGAAGGTGTAATTGTACACTTGATGCACAAGTTAATCCATCCAAATAAATATTATATATAGTAATCAAAACAATTAAATCACAATTTCATATACACAAGTTTCCTAATTTACATAGCATAAAAATCTCAAAATCATAATTGAAAAAATCAATAATCATATATCATACCCAATTCTTTTTACCTTAATTTCATATTCATCAAATTACAACATAGTTCATTTATATCACATATTTCATCCATTCACCATTTCAAAATTCAAATTAAACAACCTCGGTAACTAGCATAAAATTAAGTCAATCATAACAGTAAGCTAACTAAGCATGTAACATAAACATAATCAAATCATCATAAAAAATTAAATGTCTAAATATTATGTTATCAATGACATCTCTAAGAATAGTCGATAATCAAACCTCAAAAATAGTTTAAATACTGGGTGTATCATAGGGGTAGGCCTTACACACCTCTATGATACATCTAATACTTAGAATATTTTGAGTTTTGATGATTGACTATGTCTAATGATACCATGAATAACAAGTTTTGATTTTATATGATGATTTGATTATGATTATGCTACATGTTTAGTTAGCTGACTATAATGATTGACTTAATTTTATGGTAGTTACTAAAATTTAATTTGAATTTTAAAATTTAATGATAAATAAATGAAATGTGGTGTGAATGAATTATGTTGCAATTTGATGAATTTAAAAATTTAAGGTTAAAAGAATTAGATATGTGATTAACGATTTTTCCAGTTATGTTGTGAGATCTCTATGCTATGTGAATTATGAAACTTGTGTGAAAGAAATTGAGATTCAATTGGTTTGGTTAGTATATATATATATGATTTATTTGAATGGATTAACATGTGCATCAAGTGTGCATATACATCTTCTATAGCCAATAGAATCGGAGAGAACATTTAAGAACCCTAAATGAATTAACCAGTGAAATTAAACTATAGTCCATTTGCAGGGACTATAGTTTTGTTATGTAATGTATTTTATTCATGATGTAAATTGTGAATGCTTGTAAATTGATTTTATTTCCATGTCAGTCCATCTAAAATGTGAGTTGTCCATCTAAATGGACAAACTTGAATTTGACTTTTTATGCACCTTTTGGAGGTTAAAAAGTGGTGTTTTTAAAGTGTTTTATAGGTTTAAGGTCCATAGGGCAGATACATTTTTAGCTCAAAATCTTGTGTCAATCTCAAGATAGGACACTTTTTTTGAAGCTTTTATGAACTTTGACAAAAATAAGGTTTTGAAAAGTGGGATAGAGACTAGTCTCTTTTCATTCCCACTTTTCCAAGCTATCTTAGAAGACTATCAAGTTCTCATACATGGATGAGTGTGTCTGAGAGAATGAATGGATGGGTGAAAAATTCACTTCTTCATTCAAAGGGATTCAAACTTGAATTCCTATAAGGCAAAATAGAAACTAAGGTTTTGTAGTTCTTTTTATTTTATTTATTTTTTAGAGCTGAATTTTTTGTTTTTGGGGTTCTTGGATTTGGGACTTGGGAGATTAAAAACAAGTTTGGAAGAATAGGAGTTGTGCTCACCCTCAACACATCCTTCTTAAGCTTAGATTGAGGTAAGTTCACCACACTTTTTGTTTCTTTATGATTCAAATTGCAAGTTTATGTGTATGCAATGATGTATTTGAATTTCTTTCTTTTGACCTTTGATTTTGTGTCTTTTGTTGGAAAAAAGGTTGTATATGGATAGAATCACCCCAAATTTGGGTCGTGCATCCCATGTTGGGGATAGGTTGAGTTGGGAACCTCCATGGGAAATTTTATAATACCTCCTTAAAAAGAAAAAAAGGTCAAAAAGAGGGGTATGAGTACCCATATATGTTTGTGAAATGTCAAAGATAGATTTGGTGAATGCGGAGATGTGAAAGAAGGGTTGTATATGAAGGGTTGAAAGTATGTAATGGTTGTTTTTCGTATTTATATTTCTTGAGTCCCCAAATGAAGTGTGTTGTTCACCCTCCATTCCCCATTTTGGATTCATGATAAATCCTTAAGTTATGTGAAAATTCATTTTGATGGGTGTGAAATTTTGTGTGTATTATGTGTGTTGAATGTTATTTTGTTTGATTTGTTTGTACCCGATTCCCATGTTACCTTATAAATTGGGGGCAGTTGGTTTTCCAACTAAAGGTTAGGAGGTGAGCTCCTCTATGGCCATGATAAAAGATCCTAGTATGTGTTTACTTATGCAGGTTTGGTGAATAACTATGAACAAAACTATCCTTGAAGGAAATTCACGTCATTATCTTATGTTACTTGTAGATGTGAGGGTATTGTGCAAACCCCCATCTTGGAGGGACTTAGAGTGTTTTGAGGTTATATTATTTGGAAACTCCCTTATGAAAAGTTGTCTCGTTTTTCTTTTCTTTTTGTTTTTTTATTTGTGCAAATTATATTGCAGATAAATAACCTATGTCGTATTTATGAATTTTTTTTTTTATATGTACAAAGAATAAGAGCAAATGAGTATTTATTTTGAAAAAGAGACTTTCATATTGCTAAGGAAAAGCAATCTATTCCATTTTCACAGAAGTATGCCTTATATGTATGTGTGTATGAAAACAATTTAGTACAAGAATATATTTCAATATGTTGATTTTTTTTAAAGCTTCATACCCACTATTGTATACTAGCACGAGGAAAGAGGGTGCAAGGGTTACGCCGATAGAAAAGTATATGTAAGTTAACATGTTAATAAGACATATTCTTTATTTTGCTTTATGGACTGAAACTTAAAATATAAAAATATATAGAGAACATCTTTGACATGTTTTGCACACCGAGGACAAGACAACCTAAAGGCTTGTTCAATCTAATTTATATCAATTAAACCCTCATTCAATGAAAAAAAACAAAGACGACAGACTACAAATATTAAATGACATTTTGATGTTGTAAAAGTTCACCACTTATTGTCCCTAGTGATTTGTTTCATTTCCTACAAATTAGAATTCAAAAGTGAAGTCCTCTTGTAAAATATATTGTGAATGTAAACCATTTCTTTAGTGAAGAAAAATTAATTATTGCATTAGAGTAAACCATGGAAAAGATCATGATAAACAAACTCAACTTCATTCTCACAATTCCAACTCAATATGTATTCCTTATTCGATTTCTTTTAAGACAACTGACTCTAACAAAAAGACAAAACCTCATATTGGCTCTGTACCCTTTTTCTTCATATTTGCTCTATTATTAATATTGCTAGAAAGAAACAATTTTCTTGCCCTGGTCTGATGAATCCTCTTTCTCCTCTGTTTGGCACTTCTTAAATAGATGATTGATCAATTTCTTGTAGGGACATCCACTTGGATTATCCTCTTCAGTTTTGTTTTGTCCACATTTTACTTTTGCATTAAGATTTTCTTCTTCCCTAACCTAACACTTGTCAACCTATCTTGGTTGCTTTCTAACTCTCATTCAATCTATACATTAACATAATTTAGTTTTGTTTCTAACAACATATGTTCTTCAATGGTCAGATGGAAAATATTGCATTCTTCCCAAGTGAACTGACTATACCTTAATCGAAACTCTGTATATTTTAATAAATTTGGTTCTGATTCCCAATTAGAGGTGGGTCCGCTCATGTATTTTACTATGTTTGCCTTTAAGTAGGTTCTGACAAGCAAAACAGACATTTTAAAGGTTCTGATCACGTTGCGCCCAGCAAGCACACAAGCAGGTCGATGTCAAGAGACCTCGTCGGCTCAAGGTCTATCTCCAATCTTGCTGCTATTCTATAAACAAGGGCATAGAAAGACCATCCAAAAGACATAGAATGAAGCAAAAGAGGATTCTAAAGCTAAAGGTTAGAGGAGGCTACAACTTTCTGGAGCTCGGTTGCACTTACAGGCTAAAGAGCGTCAAGGCATACTGATGGTGAGCTCGTGAGGTACTTGTTGTTGGTATTTCAATTACCATTCCTCTTTCCTATTGCCCTTCACCCCCACTCAAACTCTGCATCCAGCCATATGTCCACTCTTGCTTGGGGAATCCAATTTGGTAGAATTTATAGAATCTAAGCACAATCTGATCTGATAAAAGATACAATCCTATTTGATCCTAAGAATCCAATTTGATCGGATATACAGTCCTCGCAGTGTCATGTCTATGTAAATACATATTACTCACAACATCTCAATGACGACGATCTCCCCACGCTCTTCAATTTACTCACAACATCCATACTCTTGTTCATGTTCACAAGTGGTCTCGATTTTGTGGAAGAAAGAAATCCGTTGTGAATGTTCTCCTTCCATGGCTCCCCACTCCTCCTCACTCTCTTGTTACTATCACGGTGCAATACATTTGAATTGGAAAGGATATACTTGCCGCTGAGAACGCGGTGCTTGGCTTGAGCTTGAACCTTCTTTTTTAAGCTTAGGTGGTTGGCCAGAGTGGGAGAACTCGGCTAGAGGCTGAATGACCCGCGAACTTGCCCACCCCTTTTGGCTTGTCGTCGTTCGACCGATTGTGAGCGCACAAAAGAACTCTCAATACAACATTCACCTGGTCGTTACTAGATTGTTTAGAGAAGAACTCTCTATATTCGGTCTACTACTATGACTGTTCGGAGAAGACGATCGGTAGAAACTGGGTAAGGAGTCGTTAGAGGGAGAAACACATGCCACAACTGAAGATCTCGAGGAACACAACATCATGCCAACCACATCAACCAACTGAAACCGACATTGTAGGTGGCGAAGACATTACAGGCGGCGCCAGTAGTTGGAAAGAAACGCATTAAAAGCAAATAAAATATCTGAAAAGAGATCAAAACCAAATCAAATAATTACTGCAAGAATGATCCGGACGCAACTTACAACATACAGGTGTACAACAAACAACCTCAGACAGTTTACGGCTAAAAACCACGTCTGTCAAATGGTATTGCGGATGGTATTGTGGCGTGAGACAGGTTTCACCCGAAAGTTCATTGTATATATAGCCTATCGGCTAATAACCTTATTCTGATTTAAATTTCTTGTTTTTTAAAGAGGGGGGAAATTTACACATTCCAATCTATAGTTTAAAGTAATGTTAAATGTATCCTTTAGAAACTGCTTATAACATATTAAAATGAATCTAGTATAATGAATATGATGGCAATACCCATTTTGTATCGAAAGTTTTATTTCTTTCATATTTGTTGGAGGTGTAAAATAGAATATGAAAGTTACGTCCTTGTTTTTGTGGAGATAAAAAGATAAATAATATTTCTTTGGTGGATGCTAGGAAAATGATCTGTTAAATACTTTACTATAGTCTTACAGTAATCCTAAACAAACTCATACATTTCATCATCGCAAAACTAAACTTGAAATTAGTGGGGAAGACATGAAATACATGCTTAGTTATAGTCAGTTTCACATAACTCAACTAAACCTATTTACTTGTTTTCACAAAACATGTTAGATGTCTGCAAACATATAATGTAGTGTTTAAAACCGAATATACTTTGGCTTATCACCAAGTATGGGACATACAATAATAAATCCAAATTTTGACATATGTAATAGATGAAAACAAAAAAAAATGATACTACAAACAATTCATGAAAGCAGTAGAAAAATGTGTTTCCTGTAAAATTGGATTACTATTTTCCCTTTGAAGAGTCTATTATGTGATTCTAATTGAATAAGCTTTCTGTCCTCTTATATCGATTGGTCAAGGCATACAAATGTTCCATCATTTGGTTTCTACATCTGAGATATTAACGAAATTATATTGAACCAACATATGCTTCAAGGCTTCTCTACGCGCAGGGAATAGGAACCAGACTGTTATGTAATAAATGAAGAGAAAAGTTTATTGATAAAAAGAGATGTGATTATTGTAAGGCTAGCGAAATGTTCCAGTTTCAACAAGGGTTGGCATTACACGCTAAAAGTAACGATGTGATTTGAAGTATGCATGCCCTCTGGTTGACATAAATTAGGGTTAAATTTATTGTATGTTACAATAAAGTCTTACCAAGAATGATTATTGTATAGGAGGCTATATAACTTTTAATAGGAGGCTGCTATATAACTTTTAATACTAAAGAATAGTGTTAATAGATAACATTGAGAAAATGATAAGTGTGTCCTTAGTAATTTGCAATTTAGGGATATTAATGTTAATATAAGGCGCTATGTTAATTAAGGAAAATAGATTATCTATACTAAAGAAGGGACCCTCTATAACTAATAGCCTTGTCATTAGTAAATAGAAACAATGATGATTCAAAATGTTATGTTATTAATGATAATGTGAATGCTAAGGAAAAAATTTAATGAACATAATCATAATATCATTATTACTTATACAAGAAATAAAATAATGTTGACCATGATAATAAGGTTGAAGAAAATCAAGGACGATTATAAAAATGTTACTACTATCTACCATAGGTAATATTAGTACTATTGGTAGGAGGGTTTAAGGTGAGTTATAACTTATACCAATGCTTACCTTGCTTTGAGATGTGTGTCACCATTAATAGTCTTAATGGAAGGGTAATGATAATAATATTAATGTCATCTTTTTACTTCAATATTACTATCAAAAGGTAATAATAAGTCACTACATAAATAAAGGTAATATTATTAACCATCCCATTACAAGGTGGGTAATTACAGTAATAAGTAGATACAAGTGTCTATAGTGAAATTTATAATAACATTAACTTTTGTACCTACAAAAAATGGTAATAATAATATAAGCATTCGATCGTTTCAAAAGCAAACTTAGATTTTGAGGGATGTCTTTGATGTTAATATTATTTTTTTAAACCCCTCTAATAATTTAATATTAGTATTAATAAGGTTATATTAACACTATGTGAAATGTTAACATAAGGTTAATATTATTAAATGTGTGAGGTGTATGTTAGGATATTGTTGATAAAGTGAATTGAGTAATAGTTAAATCTAGTGATAAATAAACAATAGTGTGTCCAAAAGAAATCCTAGATGTGGTTTTAAATATGGTCCTTCATGATTACTATAATGATTAGTGAATAAATAGACTTTTTTCAAAAAAAGATTGTTGGTTGTAATTTTTCCTTATGGGCAATATTTTGGGCATTACAAACTTCAATTGGGAAGATAGGTTTAGCACCATAGACAAGTGAATATAGAGTGGCACTAGTAGGGGTATAGATGCTAGTAAATAAACCCAAAGGGCAAGATTTAGATGGAGATGCCAATCATGACCAGTATCATTGACAACTTTCTTGAGGATTTTGATTAAGGCCTTATTAGTTGCCTCAAGTTGGTTGTTACCATCAAATTAATATGGGGTAAATCAATGATGTTGAATGTGGAATTATTCACATAATTAACACACATGCTAGTTTTTAAAAGGCTTATCATTATCAGTGCTAATGGTGGATGAAATACCATATCGACAAATGATAAGGTATAGGATGAATTTAGAAATTTGGACTCTAGTAATGAGGGTGACTAGAATGACTTCCACCCATTTGATAAAATATTTGGTGGTGATGGTGATGAAGGAATGTCTAGTGGATGAAGGAGTGTGTATCTTGCTAACTAAATCAAGACCCCATTATGAAAAGGGTCATGGGGACATGATCAAATGCAATACTTGAGATGGAGCATATATTAAATTTGCATGTTGTTGACAAGGAACACACTTCTTAACATAATCATAAGCATCATGTTCGATGGTAGGGCAATAATAACATGTTCATAGAAGCTTCTTTGCAAGGACCATACCACTAGTGTAATCCCCATAAAAACCACTGTGTACTTTGCTCAAGGCCAACTTAGTTTCCTTATTGTTTAAACATCACAGTAAAGAACCATCATGTCCCATATGATATAGGGTGTTTCCAAGGATAGTGTAGTAAGATGAGTGTTGAATAAACAATCAACATTGGTTTTAAGTGGGATTAGGTGGTAAGATGTTATCATGAAGGAAAGTGTATGTAATGCCCACCATGAAACCTTAGAGAATGTCACACATAGAACGAAAGCAAACAATTTTTCTTTTCTTAAAAGTGTAATTAAACAAGTAAAGTAAACTACACTAACACATACATTCTCTAACGTATGTGATGACACTTACTTACATACCCATTACTAACAAAAGTTACTAAATACGATTTATATTTACTACTCATGAATTAAAGATCATACATCCAATAACATTAAAATACACCACCTAAGCTATAAAGTACAATAATGATTCATTCACACATTGCATTTATTTAATATTACATTACCATTCTCATTTCCAAATGAGATAGTTTATATAAAAGTGTTACAATTACAAATTACAAAGGTTCTCCTCAAATACAATTGAAGAGTGATACAATTACAAGGCATCCAACTGATACAAATGTGACATAAGAGAAGTACAAGTCCACTGGTACACACGAGCTCTCCAATCAGAAAGTACCAGCCATCATGAACAAGAACTAGGGACCCAATCATGTAAGGTGCACGTTCCACCCAGCCAAGTGGTACCCAAAGGCCCACCCGCCATGCTAGGAGATAGTAAAAGAGCTTCCTAGGAAAAACCTACAACATCTAGACACAGGAAATAACAATACTAAACTACACAAGTGCAATACTAACATTATGGTTACAATGCTTCCAGATAACAATGATCAACTACACAATACAAACTGACTGACTGACGATTGTCATAGGAGGAGTGTCATCACAAATATGCATGGGTTACCCTGGCGAATCTTCCTAGGCTTCGACCCCCATCTTGGGTTACCCTGGTGACCTCTTACAAAACCCGACCCCACATGCATTCCAATGCAGAATCGAATGACTTTCATAGAGACAAGATAATGATCTTTCCATTCCAAGCCTTCTCATCTCATCCCAAGTCTAAACTAGCCCTTGAGTCCATGAGTGAGGCATTAACAAAAGTTAAGTGTTTAAACTACCCTTTTCCCCTAACATATTTATTAAGTTATCACTGATTAATCTAACTCTTCATGAATTACCTAGACACCACTTTGTGTGTCGGCCCCATGAAAAGCCACTCCCCTATTAACAACCTAAGGAATCAATTCCACTAACATGGGGTTGACAAGGTGCACATAAATCAATTACGAAGACCATCTCAATAATAATATACAACACAACATGTTCATAGAACCAGGTATCCATACTTAATAAAATACCACATGCACTACCCAAGTTATTACAAAAGTTAAAACATCATGAGTTACAACCCTATTACAAAAGAAACACATCTGGAAGTCTTACATAAACAAATAACTCAATTTTCCCAACAACGAGAATGAGAGATAACATAACTAAAAAGCAATTTAGGAAAATTAATAACCTAACTAAATAGGATTTCCTAAATCCAATTAAAGCAATAACATATTGCATGTAATCAATTAGAATAATTTATAATTTCATTATAAATTAAGAAAGAAAAAAACTAAGACTCAAAGTATAACTTCAATTTTCTCAATTTCACTAACATTTGATAAAAATCATTTTTTAAAAATAAAATCATTTTATTATAAAAGAAATATTTGTAACTTTTATAATAAAACAATCTTAAGATAATTATATTTAAATAGAAATATTTATTACACACACACACACACACACACATATATATATAATTATATACTTTATGTATGTACAATTATATATATATATATATAATCAATTTAAATTCCCAAATCATTTAAATAATATCCAATTATTTAAAATATATAATATACATATTATATATATAATATATATATTATATAATATAATATATATTATTAAAAGTAAACCCCCATAATGGGAGTAGTAATATCTCCTTGTGGAGGTTGCCTAAAAGTGCTTCCCCATAAGATGTGGGGAGCCACCACAATAGCGCACCTCCATGGGTGTGTACTGGGCAACCACAACTACCCTCCCCCTTTTAATTTCTTTTATATATATATTTTTTTTAAACAAAATTTTCCCTATGCCAATGATTTCGCCATACAACAATTTCTTCTGGTAATTTATTTTCAATTTCTCATTTCAAGAGACAAAATCTCAACACCATATGAATTTGTTTAGATTAAAATACAATTGCAAAAAGGGTAAATGTAAAAATGAAGTTTTCTATAGGAAAATTTGACAAATTTCTAGAGGTTTTAATTTTCCCAAATTTTACAGAGGAATTCCATTTCCACAAATTTTACAGAGAACCACAATTTTCTCAAATTTAACAAAATTTTCAATCTCATTTCTACAGAGGTTTGCAAAATCATCTGATATTTTCATTTGAATTTTCTATTGTCACAAATTGATTCTTTACAAAGATTTGAGATTTTCATAATTTTCCTACAGAGATTTTCAAAAATTCACAGCAATCCTTTCAAAATTTAAAATCAAAATTTCTAAACAATAAAGAAATAAAAGAACTTGTTTTCTGAAGTCTAAATAAATAAAATCTAAAGTTGAGCTTCCCTACAAAATCCAATCTTCCAGAACCTCTTCCAAAATCTCCATTTCCAAACCAAATGTAAAATTATAGAGCCAAATCTTCCTCCATTTTAACAACCAAATTTTCCAAAAATATCCCCCATTAATTTCCTCAACACTTAGTCAAAATTCCAAAATATCTCCTTCAACCACCATAGTTATTTCCTCTTATGCATTCAAAATTTATTTTTGCTTTTAAATAATTTAAAACACAATTTAATTTCAAAATAAATTTAAATCACTTAATCTATGCACTTTACAAATACAATTAAACTATTCACTTAATAAATTTAATTGATTAATTATTTACTCAACAAAGTAAATTTAATTAATTAGTTTATTTACTTAATAAAATAAATTTAACCGCGAGGATTAAATTACTTTACCACATAAATGAAATTTAATTAATTAATTTATCCATTTAATAAGATAAATTTAATCAATAGATTAAATTACCTTATCAATTAAATTAAATAAAATTAATTAAATTAAATAACAATTTTAATCTAAAATACATAAATTAACATTTACAACCACTTAACATTGATTTCCACATATAATTCCCACCGATAATAAATTATCAAAACTTCAAAGACGACATGAATCAACAACTAACAAGAAATAAATTGACGACACAATATGACAGGGTTTGTGGTTTGACAACACCACTTTGTTACTATCTCCCTATCAACATAACCATTGGGAAAGTAGACACGCTCAGACCTGTGAAGCTAGGTGGAGACAATGTCCTGTGCCTACAACCCTGCAATCAAGACAAATGGCGTACATGTATAAAACATAATAGCCACACCATAAAGAGAAATCACAAAATCATAGGGTACTCGCAAGCGAGTGATGTAATCTCGTCCCCCTTCACCAATACAGTCACATTAAGACTGACAAAATTAAAGCATCATAAATCAACAAATGAGCATATATCAATATTAATAACTATGTTAATCAAAAGCATAACATAAAACCATAAGCATCCATATAGTGTATCATCACATCAAAGTATAACACCATCATCGCTCCAATGTGAGCAATCATAAAACCATAACAAGGTATCAGGGTCTATCATCGTAAAGGTACTATCTAATAGCATAGTAAACTGGAGGGGTGCTACATTCTCCCCCCTAGGATTAGACTTACTCCTGGAAGCCTGTGAACAAATAGGGATAGAGATCCCTCATCTTGGTTGCATCATCCCAAGTAGCCGAAGTATCATCTATAGGATTCCACTAGACCCTGACCTACTCTATATCTTGACCCTTGAGGGTGAGTCTCTTGTGTTGCGTGACAGCCACAAGTCCCAAAGCCAACTGCACGTCCTCTACCTACAAAGCATTCCAATCAAGAATGTGAGATATGTCTGGATGATAAGGCCTGAGAACTGAAACATGAAACACGTCATGAATACACAAGAGACTGTACAACAAAGCAAGTCGATAAGCAACTGGACCAATCTTCTCAAAAATCTCAAATGGCCTGACAAAGTGAGGTGCGAGCTTAGAGCCCTTTCCATAATAAATTGGAATCTTTCGCGGACGTACTCGCAAAAATATTTGGTCACCTATTGCAAACTGACGATCCACCTGATGTGCATTTGCATACTTTTTCTGTGTATCTTGTGCTGCAACCAAATGTTCCCTGATCTGAATCACCTGTTGCTCCATATCTTGAAGCATATCAGAACCCAAAAGAACTCTATCCTCTAACTGATCCCAACTCAAAGGAGTCTGACATGGACACCCATACAATGCCTTGAAAGGAGGCATACCAACCGAACTATGATAGTTGTTGTTATAAGAAAACTCCACTAAATGGAGATAGTCATCCCATCATGTCTATTAGTCCATCACATACATGTGCAACATATCCTCAAGGATTTGGTTGACCCTCTCAGTCTGTCCATCTGTCTCAGGATGATATGCTAAACTGAAGTTCAACTGTGTCCCCATTAGCATGTTGTAATGATGTCTAAAGAGCTGAGGTGAATACAAGATCCCTGTCAGAAATGATCCGACGAGGAATACCATGCAACCTAACAATATCTCCCATGAACACTCTAGCAATAGATGAAGCATTATAGGATGAATGAATAGGTGAGAAGTGTGCTACCTTTGTCAACCTATCTACCATCACCATAATAGCATCATGTCATCACGAAGAGTTGGGTAAACCAACAATGAAATCCAATGAGATTATATCCCATTTCCACTCTAGCACCAAATGTGGCTACAGAAGTCCTGCCGGATGTTGGTGTTCAACCTTCACTCACTGACACTCTGAACACCTCGACACAAAGTTAGCAATATCTCACTTCATACTTTCACAAAAATAAAGCTATCACAAATATGCATGCATCTTCTTCACTCCTAGATGAGCTGAATAAGGTACCCAATGTGCCTCTGTCAAAACCAAGGTACAAAGATCTCTAGATAATGGAACATAAATGCATCCGATGTGCCTCAAAAAACCATCTAAATCTGGAGAATAATCTGAGAATCTGCCCTTGAGAACCCTTCTTGACTCCATCTTTGATCTCACCTCCTGGTACCAACTATCTATTGGAAGTGAAGAAAGAATCTGACTTCTCAAATCCACACCAAGAGTCAACTCAAATAACTTGTGTCTCTTCTTATTGAGAGCATCAACAACTACATTCTCCTCCCCTGGATGTACTTCACCTCGAAGTCATACTCACAAAGGAATTCCATCCATCACCTCTACCTAACATTAATATTAGGCTATGTGAAGATGAACTATAGACTCCGATGGTCACTGTGCAACTCAAATATGTTTCCCAACAAGAAATGTCTCCATCCCGTCAAGGCGTGCACTACCGCTGCCAACTCAAGATCATGTGTAGGGTAGTTCAATTCATGATCCTTGAGTTTGTATGATTCATACACAATCACTCGACCATCTTGCATCAAGACTAATCCTAATCCTTCCAAAGATGCATCAGTATAGACAACAAAATCTCCAGTAGGATCAGGTATCACAAGAATGAGTGCACTATTCAACTTCTCCTTCAGCGTCTGAAATGTTGTCACACACTACTTTGACCAAACAAATTTCTTCCCTTTCCTTTGAAGAGAAGTGATAGGATGTCCTATCCTCAAGAAGCCCTCAACAAAACATCTGTAGTACCCTGCTAAATCCATGAAGCTATGTATCTTTGTCACATTAGTCGGCAAGGGCCAATGAATGATCGCTTGGAACTTCACAGGATCTACTACAACACCCTCTCCTATAATCACATGCCCAAGGTACTTGACCTCAGTCTTAAAGAAATCACATTTGAAGAGGTTAGCATACAACTAATTATCTCTCAAACACTATAATACTTGCCTCAAATGCTCCTCATGTTCCTCTACAATCCTGGAATAGATCAATATAATCATCAAGTAATACTAGTACAAATTTATCTAGATATGTGTGGAAGACTCCGTTCATCAAGCTCATGAACACAGATGGTGCATTCGTTAACCTGAACGGTACCACAATAAACTCGTAGTGATTGTAGCATGTGTGAAATGTCATCTTATGGATATTGGCATCAAATATGTGTAGTTGATGATACCCTGACTTAAGATCAATCTTTGAAAATATTGTAGCACCCTTGATCTGATCAAACAAGTCATCAATCCTAGGTAAGGGATATCAGTTCCTAATTGTCACTTTATTCAACTGACGGTAGTCTATGCACAAACAAAGAGAACCATCCCTCTTCTTCACAAAAATTATTGGTGCTCCCCAAGGTGAAACACTAGGGTGGATGAAACCCTCACTAACAAATCCTCTAGCTGCAAGCGGAGCTCCTTAAGCTCCTGTGTAGTCATATGGTATGGAGCTCATGAAATAGGCTTGGAACCAAGTAACAGATCAATCCTGAAATCAATGTCATGTTGAGGTGGCATCCTTGCAATATCATCAGGAAATACATTTGCATACTCCTGAAGTATGGGGTGGCTATCAAGAGTAACCTTCTCCTCACTATCACCCAACTCCAAGTCATCTATTGTCACTGCAAATAATTGACATCCCTAACGTCCACATCTCCTCAGCTGCATAGCCGAGATCATCCTCAATGATATGGGTCTCTAAACTCCCATAATCTCTACCTCACTGCCAGATGCATCAATGCATCGAATTGATTTACATCGACAGTCAATCACGACCTTGTGAGCCTCAAACCAATCCATCCCCAAGACAATGTCATATGATCCCAATTCTATAATGTAGAGGTCTAATGTAGTGTGAAAGGATCCAATATCCACTCTACAATCAAGTACTAGGGATTGCACTGCAACTTTAGCACCAAAGGCCAATTCAACCTACCACTTAACATCTTGCTTTGCTGCCCTTAGTCTACATTGTGCCATGATAGATGATGAAATAAAGGAATTTGATGCTCCATAATCAAATAGAATGGTAACCCTATTGTACCCTGTAACATACCAAATGTCTCTACTACTGTGCTCTGATGATCGACCTAGCGGTTATCAATCACAAAAAATACTCGATGCCCTCTACCTGCATCACCAACTGTCGGCTCTGATGCCACTAGCCTCTGAGTGTAACTTGATGTGCCCTTATTGGGACATTATGGTGCTATGTGACCTAGTTGGCCACACACAAAACATCTAGTACCTCTGCCATAACCTCTACCTCTAAGAGGTGCACTCGACTATTGAATGCTACCCCTATAGGTAGACTATGAACTCCGTGCCAACTATTCATAATTGTTGTGTTTATTATGCCTCTCATTCCTATCACCACCCAACTGATATCTATCACCATGTCTTTGATGGAAACTCTTTCGTTTCCCTTGTGAATTATGATACTATCCACTCTGTGTAGAAACCTGTTGTGTCCTAGGTGGTCTAGCTCCTTGAGACTGACCACTACATCCACTCGGTCTTACACCTGAAGAACTGCCTATTTGTACTCCTGTGTGACCACCTAATGCCATTTCCAAGTTCTCCTCCAGTAATCTAGCCTTCTCCACCGCTATCTCTATAGTCTTGGGTTCGAAAACCTGTACACCACCACTAATCTGGGCGTTTAAGCCCCTGAAGAAATGTTGAACAAGCATGCCGTCATCATCACCGATGCCCACAAACTACCTGAGCTCATAAAAATAATGCTTATAATGCTCTACAGACATAGCCATCTGTCACAAGGCATGGAACTCATCTCCATGATGATGTTGCCAATGATCAGAAAGAAATCTGGCCCTAAACCTCTCTAAGAACAAATCCCAAGATACAATATTAATATCAATATGGAGCTTCTACTCCTCCAACCTCCACCAGGTAGATGCAAAATATCTTAGGTGCATGATCGTTGGTGTTGCTACCATAAGGGTGCATAGTAAAACACCGATTCAGATCTATCAACCACGTCTCAGCCTCTAATCCACTACCCAAACCATCAAATGTAGGTGGACGAGCTCTACGTAGTTCTCTCATATATGCAGCCATGACTTCCTCTAACTGTGCTGGAACCTCTATCACACCCATAATATCCTGATCTTTATCCTGCCTCGGACCTAGACAAGCTAGAGTCCTCTAATAAATGATGCAACTGATCATCCCTAATCCCTAGTGGACCTTGATTTTGATGATTGTCTGCAAGTACATTTTGGGAATCCTTTTGCTCCTCACGATCTAAGTCATGGGGAACAATGGGAGGTGAATTCTATTGATTACCTTCACGACCGCCTACACAGTCATGACCTCTACCATGACCTCACCTAGGTGGCATGATCCTACATAGATACACACCACAACATAAGACAAGGCATGCAAACTTAAATCCTATGCAACTAACAGTTTAATTGGTTCAACATTATCCCAGAGCACCAAGTGTTTAAACCTGGCTCTGTTACCATGTGTAACGCCTACCACGAAACCTTAGAGAATGTCACACACATAATAGAAGTGAACAATTTTTTTTTTCTTAAAAGTGTAATTAAACAACTGAAGTAAACTACACTAACACATACATTCTCTAAGGTACACGGCGACGCTTACTTACAATACCCATTACTAACAAAAGTTACTAAATACAACTTATATTTACTACTCATGAATTAAAAATCATACATCCAATAACATTAAAATACATCACTTAAGCTATAAAGTACAATAATGATTCATTCACACATTGCATTTATTTAATATTACATTACAATTCTCATTTCCAAATGAGATAGTTTATATAAAAGTGTTACAATTACAAATTACAAAGGCTCTCCTCAAATACAATTGAGGAGTGATACAATTACAAGGTATCCAACTGATACAAATGTGACATAAGAGAAGTACAAGTCCATTGGTACACACAAGCTCTCCAATCAGAAAGTACCTGCCATCATGAACAAGAACTTGGGACCCAACAGTGTAAGGTGCACGTTCCACCCAACCAAATGGTACCTAAAGGCCCACCCCCTGTGCTAGGAGATAGTAAAAGAGTTTCCTAGGAAAAACCTACAACTTCTAGACATAGGCAATAACAATACTAAACTACACAAGTACAATACTAACATTATGGTTACAATGCTTCCAAATAACAATGATCAACTACACAATACAAATAGACTGACTGATGACGGTTGTCATAGGAGGAGTGTCATCACAAAGTTGCATGGGTTGCCCTAGTGAATCTTCCTAAGCTTTGGCCCCCATATTGGGTTACCCTGGTGACCTCTTACAAAACTCGGCCCCACATGCATTCCAATGCGGAATCGAATATCTTTCATAGAGATGATAACGATCTTGCAATTCCAGGTCTTCTCATCTCATCCCATGTCTAAACTAGCCCTTGAGTCCATGAGCAAGGCATTAACAAAATTTAAGTGTTTAAACTACCCTTTTCCCCTAACATATTTATTAAGTTATCACTGATTAATCTAACTCTTCATGAGTTACTCAGACACCACTTTGTGTGTTGGCCCCCATGAAAAGCCACTCCCCTATTAACAACCTAAGGAATCGATTCCACTAACATGGGGTTGACAAGGTGCACACAAATCAATTACGAATACCAACTCAATAATAATATACAACACAACCTATCATAGAACCAGGTATCCATACTTAATAAAATATCACGTGCACTACCCAAGTTATTACAAAAGTTAAACCATCATGAGTTACAACCCCATTACACAAGAAACACATCTGGAAGTCTTACATAAACAAATAACTCAATTTTCCCAACAATGAGAATGAGAGATAACATAACTAAAAAACAATTTAGGAAAATTTGCATGTAATCAATCAGAATAATTTATAATTCCATTATAAATTAAAAAAAAAACTAAGACTCAGAGTTTAATTTCAATTTTCTCAATTTCACTAATGATAAAAATCATTTTTTTTAAATAAAATCATTTTATTATAAAATAAATATTTGTAACTTTTATAATAAAACAATCTTAAGATAATTACACTTAAATATAGGCAAATTAATATCCAATTATTTAGAATATATAATATATATTATATATATTAAATAATAAAAAGAAATATAATATATAATATATATATAATATAAAAAGAAGAATTTTTTATTAAAAGTAAACCCCTATACGGCAGGGGATGCAGCCTGGGCTACGCCTAGTCTCCCTTGTGGAGGTTGCGCTACTTGTGGTTGCGCTTCCCCCAACGCTTCCACCATAGTATGTGGGGAGCATTGCCACAGTAGCGCACCCTCCATGGGTGTGGGTGTGGCAGCCATAGTTGCGCCTCCCCCTACCCCCGTCCCCCTTTTAATTTCTTTTATATATATATATTTTTAAAACAAAATTTTTCCTATGCCAGTGATTTCGCCATACAACAATTTCTTCTGGTAATTTATTTTCAATTTCTCATTTCAAGAGAGAAAATCTCAACACCATATGAATTTGTTTAGATTAAAATACAATTGCAAAAAGGGTAAATGTAAAAATGAAGTTTTCTATAGGAAAATTTGACAAATTGCTAGAGGTTTTAATTTTCCCAAATTTTACAGAGGAATTCCATTTACACAAATTTTACAGAGAACCACAATTTTCTCAAATTTAACAAAATTTTCAATCTCATTTCTACAGAGGTTTGCAAAATCATATGATATTTTCATTTGAATTTTCTATTGTCACAAATTGATTGTTTACAAAGATTTGAGATTTTCATAATTTTCCTACAGAGATTTTCAAAAATTCACAGCAATCCTTTCAAAATTTAAAATCAAAATTTCTAAACAATAAAGAAATAAAAGAACCTGTTTTCTGAAGTCTAAAGAAATAAAATCTAAAGTTGAGCTTCCCTACAAAATCCAATCTTCCAGAACCTCTTCCAAAATCTCCATTTCCAAACCAAATGTAAAATTATAGAGCCAAATCTTCCTCCATTTTAACAACCAAATTTTCCAAAAATATCCCCCATTAATTTCCTCAACACTTAGTCAAAATTCCAAAATATCTCCTTCAACCACCATAGTTATTTCCTCTTATGCATTCAAAATTTATTTTTTCTTTTAAATAATTTAAAACACAATTTAATTTCAAAATAAAATTAAATCACTTAATCTATACACTTTACAAATACAATTAAACTATTCGCTTAATAAATTTAATTGATAAATTTATTTACTCAACAAAATAAATTTAATTAATTAGTTTATTTACTTAATAAAATAAATTTAACCACAAGGATTAAATTACTTTACCACATAAATGAAATTTAATTAATTAATTTATCCATTTAATAAGATAAATTTAATCAATAGATTAAATTACCTTACTAATTGAATAAAATAAAATTAATTAAATTAAATAACCATTTTAATCTAAAACACATAAATTAACATTTACAACCACTTTACATTAATTTCCACATATAATTCCCACCGATATTAAATTATCAAAACATCAAAGATGGTATGACTCAACAACTAACAAGACACAAACTGACGACACACTATGACAGGGTTTGTGGTTTGACAATGCCACTCTATTACTATCTCCCTATCAACATAACTATTGGGAAAGTGGACACGCTCTGACCTGTGAACTCAGGTGGAGATAATGTCATGTATCTACAATCCTGCAATCAAGATGAATGTCGTACATGGATAAAACATAGTAGTCACACCGCGAAGAGAAATCACAGAATCACAGGGTGCTCACAAGTGAGTGATGTAATCCCATCCCCCTTCACCAATACAGTCACATAAAGACTGACAAAATTAAAGCATCATAAATCAAAAAATGAGCATATATCAATATTAATAATTATGCTAATCAAAAGCATAACATAAAACCATAAGCATCCATATAGTGTATTATCACATGAAAATATAACACCATCATCGCTCCAATGTCAGCGATCATAAAACCATAACAAGGTATCAGGATCAATCATTGTAAAGGTACTGTCTAACAGCATAGCAAACTAAAGGGGTGCTACAATGTAAATATCATAGTATCAAGGAGAATGAGGACAAACAATTTCACACACCATTTCAATTTCTAGAAAATGATATGTAGACATAAAAATTTGTTCAACTTGGAACTTGCATTCATAGAGATCATGAGGCATACCTATTAAGGACACAATTGTAACCATAACTTTTGATGCTTTCTTCTGAAGATGGGGCACTTCATCAAATTGGATGTAGCTAAAATATTTCTTGAAATTATCAACCATCCATTTATAATGAAGAATCTTATCATCTTTGGTCTAGAATTTATCATTAACTTGTTTTATGATTAGTTGGGAATCATCATAGACATGTGACCGACTAATATTCCACTAGACTATTATCTTCAAATTAGTGATAAAGATCTCATATTCGACAATATTATTGGTGCATGTGAAGGCTAATCTAAAGGATTTGGGTATAAATGCACCTTGACCTTGACCTTCCTTACAATCTCCTCCTTTGTCACCCATGGATTCACACCATGCAAGTCATTCTATCCACTTACTATCAATGCCTAAATTCCCATATAATGATAATGAGTCACCTTCCATGCCAATCCTCATCTTTTTTAGTATTGTCATACTCTCAAGGATGTCTATCTCACCTCTCAACAATTCCCTAGAGTTGAAGTTGTGACTATTGGATATTGTTGATATGTGGTTGCCATTGATGTCAACACTATTGACATTAATGTCTTTAAGGTTGTATATGTTGAGGATATTGAGAAAATTGTAATAAAATAAGTTGCACATTGTTGATAGTGCAATGAAGTTTAGTATAGCCACCATATTGATGGCTAGCTCAGTATATTGATGATAAGAGGTTGTGGATTAAAGTGTTGACAAGTATATCTAGTTTATCCACATGAAGTTTCAGAGGTTCGCATGAAGATTTGATCAAGTTATGAGTATCTATGTTTTGACAATTTTTTTGTTGCTTTAGTTGGTGCTCCTAAAAGAAGATGTGATTCTAATAATTTGATTTTTTGTGGATGCTTCTGTGGTGATTTATGATACTTGTGAATGTTTGTAAATCATGCTCTATCTATGTTGTTGGTCTGCATTGATCGTTTTTCTCCTGATTGGTGATTTTCTTTTGTGAGTTCATGATTTTAGTGATCATGGCCAGCAGGGTGATTGAAGCGTGTTGCGGATCTTCGAGGAATAATTGTTTTATTGATGTTTATATTCAGCTTTAGTCATATTCTTCCAGCACATTATTTTTTCTTGATTGAATAAATTAAATAATAGCTTGAGAGCTATTTAATTTATACAACTCATATTCTTAATTGGAATGAGTTTATATATGTGTCGACTCTCTTCTCATTGGTTGCATCCAAATGAAAAGGCATTATTGGAGGCTAACTTGAAGACTTGTGAAGAAGCACATGTTTCTATGAGAGGCCAACCTCTTGTTATTGCATTTTATAATATCTCTATGACAATCGACTTTTTTCTTGAAGAGTTGTGTCTCTTCTATCATTTGATATATATGCCTTCATTTGCTCACAAATGACCATCCATTCACTCACACTTTAGTTCATTCTCATACAGTTCAAAGTTCATCATATGCGTATCCATTCAAGAGAGATCTAAGATATATATAGAAGGTTGAGATAATCATTAGAGAGTTGTATTCATTCAGTCTATATTCGCATCAGTTTGTGATGCTGTGTACTAACCTTTTGAGTGGCCTATTGTATATGTATCATTCATTTTGAAGACTCAATAATATAAGAGATATTATTGGTTGGGTTTTTCTCCCTCAAGATGGTTTTCCCAGGGTATCTGCTATGTTTTGTGTCAAGTTTTGAATTAATTTTTGTGCATGTTAATTTGATCACTAAATTTAACATGGTATCAAAGCGAGTTTGAGAAGATCGTGATCAAATTCACAGCGATAATCTTTTCTCTTCGTTTTAATTCTTTGTCTATCTCTACATCAATCAAGATGGTGAACGGATTGGATATCAAAGATAGACTTGAGGGAGCGTCAAACTACACTTCGTGGAGGTTTAGAATCATGCTCACATTGGAGGAGAATGATTTGGAAAAGTTTGTGGAGACGAAAGTTCCCGAACCTGAAGAGGAAGAAGAGAAGTTGTAATGGAAGAAGAATTACATCAAGGCAAAGAAGTTATTGGTTGATTTCATCAAGGATCACATTGTTCCAATTGTCTCCAAGTTGAAGACTACAAGGGAGATGTTCAAGAAATTGGAGGAAATGTATGAAATCAACAACACCAGCTAGGCTCTTGTGTTGAAGCAACAACTAGACCATGTGAAGATGGCAAAAGGAGAAACAGTGATTGCCTACTTCATGAGGATTTTAGAACTGAGAGATCAACTCTCTACAATTAGTCATGTAGTTGATGATAAAGATCTAATGATGCTTTCTCTCAATGGTCTTCCATTATTATGGGAGTCATACATTCAAGGAATCAGTGCAAGATCCAAACTTCTAAAGTTCGATTGCTTGAGGGCTGATTGCATTCAAGAAGAGTCAAGGTTGATGGCTAGAGGCATTGGTCAAGGTTCATCAAATGAAGAGATTCACGTTCTCACCTCCCAAGCTTTGAAGAAGAAGGGAAAGGATGTAAAGAAGGGATTCTTCAAGAGGAATCAAGATAAGGGAAATGATGGTGCTCCCCCTTCCAAGAAAATGAGAGACTTGTCCATGATTCAATGCTTTAGGTGTGATAAGTTTGGCCACTTTGCTAAGCATTGTCCAACTAGGCCTAAGCAACATGCCACCGTTGCAGATGTTGATGATGCTTCTCCACAGAAGGATACATGTGAATATTTGTTTTGTTCGGCATTGTCAAGCAATGTACCCACTGACACCAACACTTGGTTGATCGACAGTGGTGCTTCTCGACACATCACTAGTTTCAAGGAGCACTTATCAAGCTTGGTGGAGAGAGATTCATCTGAACAAGTCATCATTGGAGATGATGCTAGCTACTCTGTGAAAGGGATTGGGACCTCTACACTTCATTTGGATTCTAGCATCACACTTCAGTTGAGTAATGTTCTTTATGTTCCAAGAATCAAGCGTAATCTCATTTCAATTTCAGCCCTAGAAGATAAAGGATATCAAGTTTCCTTCTCCAAAGGAAAAGTACTTGTGTGGATGGAGAATTCTAGCTTCAAGGATGCTCAAGTAATTGGAGTTAGACATGAAAGTTTTTACAAGCTTTGCATGTGTCCTCTACAAGCGTTGGTCCATGATTCTTCAAGTCTATGTGATCTTTGGCATTGAAGATTGGGTCACCTACACTTCTGAGCCTTACATATCATGGAGAAGATGGTAACGGGTCTTCCTAAGTTCAACCAAGAGCACGAAGGTACTTGCAAGGGTTGCGCTTTGGGTAAGAATATAAAAGCTCCTTTTCATAGTAGAGAAAATATATCTAAGAGTATTTTAGATCTCATTCATTTTGATTTATGTGGTCCTATGTCTATTTCGTCTTCAAGTGGATTCTTGTATTATGTTCTATTTATTGATGACCACTCTAGGAAGACTTGGATTTATTTTTTGAAATCTAAAGAATCTGAGGAAGTGTTAGGAAGGTTTAAAGAGTTCAAAGCTTTGGTAGAGAATATTTTTGGTAAAATAATTAAGGTCCTCAAATCTGACAATGGAGGAGAATACGCCTTTAGCTGCTTTCGAGATTTTTGTATTGATGCAGGGATTAAGAGGGAGTTATGTGTTCCCTATAATCCTAAATAGAATGGTGTTGTAGAAAGAAAGAATAGGATGATCATGGAAGCAGTGAAGGCCATGATCCACGACCAAGATTTGCAAACTTTATTATGGGAAGAAGCTTCTAGGACAGTTGTGTATGTTTAGAACATAAGTCCTCACAAGGTCTTGGAGAACATGACTCTGGAAGAAGCCTGAAGTCAGTCACTTGAGGATCTTTGGATGTCCTGTTTATGTTCATGTTTCGAAGGACAAGAGAACCAAGTTGGAGCCTTCTAGCAAGAAGGGAGTATTTGTGGGCTACAGTGAGACATCAAAAGCCTACAAGATATACATTCTAGGACAGAAGTTGATCAAGATTAGTAGGGATATTGCATTTGAGGAAGATGTTGCATTTTAGAGATCTAGGGGCATTCATATGGAGATCAATAATGAAGAGTCTCCTCAGGATATGGAAGTTGACCATATTCCTGAGACTCAGAGGCAGACTTCATAATCGAAAGAATATATTGATCCTATTGAACCCTTGGAACCTACTGATGGGCCTACTGACAGTGTAATTGAGAGAAAGAGACCTCTATGGGCTAGGTGTACTATGCAAGAGGTTGAAATCTTTGTAGCTCCTAAAGGCACATAGAGGGAAAGTAAAAGGCCACATAAGTTCTCCAGTTATGTTGCCTTTATGAGTTAGATTATTGATTTTGAGCCTTCCTGTGTTGAGCAAGCATCTAGTCAGCAAGTTTGGAGAGATGCTATGGCAGAAGAGTATTAGTCAATTCTCAAGAACAATGTCCCACATTGTTCCTAGACCCAAGGGAAAATCTATGGTATCTTCAAAATGGTTCTTCAAAATCAAGCATGTTGCGGATGGGGGCATTGAGAAGTACACGGAAAGATTCGTGGCTCATGGGTTTTCACAAAAATAGGGAGTTGATTATGAATAAGCATTCTCCTGTTGCTCGCTATACTTCTATCAAAACCATCATTTCCATTGCTACATCCAGAGGATGGAAGATTCATCAAATGGATGTGAAGATAGCCTTTCTCAATGGTGTGATCGAGGAAGAAGTTAATATCGAGCAACCTGATGGATTTGAGGTTCCTGGGAAGGAGTCTCATGTTTGCAAGTTGAAGAAGGCCTTGTATGGTCTTAAGCAGTCTCCTGATGCAGGGTATGAAAAGGTTGATTGATACCTATCAAGTTTGGGCTTCTTGAAGAATGATGCTGAATCAAATCTCTACTTCAAGGTAATCAATGGTGATGCATTAATTTTGGTCATATATGTTGATGACGTGATTCTTACTGGAGAAGATCACCTAATTCTTGAGTGCAAGAAGGAGTTGACTTCTAAATTTAAGATGAAGGACATTGGGCTCATGCATTACTTCCTTGGCTTAGAATTCTGACAGAAACCAGATGAGATGATTCTAAGTCAAGGGAAGTACACCATTGATATACTTAAGAGATTTGGCATGATGGATTGCAAATCCATGTCTACGCCTATGGAGACCAACCTACATAAATTAAAGGAGGTTGCAACTAGTTCAGACTTAGTGGATCCTACATTGTACAAACAACTGATTGGGTCCTCGATGTATCTAGTTAACACTAGACCTAATATTTGTTATGCAATGAGCACACTTAGCTAGTTCATGTGTGAACTGAGACAGATACATCTTGTTGCAGCTAAACATATCCTGAGATACTTGCATGGCACAGTTGCATATGGGTTGAGGTATTCTTCAGATGCAAACTTGGAGTTACATGGTTATACTGATTCTGATTGGGCAAGGTGTGTCATAGATCGGAAGAGCACCTCTGGTTGTTGCTTCAGTTTGGGTTTTGCTATGATATCTTGGTGTAGCAGGAAGCAATCTATAGCATTGAGTACAACAGAGGTAGATTATATTGCAACTTGTATGACAACTTGGGAAGTAGTGTGGCTTCATAAGCTCCTTGCAAGATTGTTTGGACAATCAATGGAGCCTAATATCATTCATTGTGATAATCAAAGTTGCGTGAAGCTTTATGTAAATCTTGTGTTCCATGACATAACCAAGCATGTTGAGATCAAGTACCACTATATTAGAGATATGGTACCACAAAAGGCTATACAGTTGAGGTATATCAGCACTGATGAGCAAATGACAGACATTCTCACCAAGCCTCTCTCGAGGATAAAGTTTGTGTACTTTCAAGACAAGCTTGGTATGGTGGAGAATCCAACCTTGACTGAGAAAGAGTCTCAATATTAGTAAGCCTTGTTTAATGAGTTCTTCTATGTGAGAGAAGTTTGAGGTGAAATCCTTTTTAATGCATTTTCCTCTGAGATGAAGGAATTTGAGGTGCAAGCCCTTGTTAATGCATTTCTCTTTGAGATTTGAGGTGAAAGCCCTTGTTTCCACCCTTTGAGAGAGTCATGGTGGATGTCATTTGTGTGACTCCATGACATATTTTGTACTTGTGTTTCACCCTCTAGGAGAGCCATGGTGAAAGTCATGTTGAGGTGACAACATCACGCAAGTGATGAACACTTGTACACACCATAGTATGGTTGGTATTGTGTTGAAGCGATATCTAATATCACGATGAGGTGATATTCCTCTTTTCACTCATGGTTGTATCCATAGTGATAGACATCACAATGAGATGACTTGTCTTGTGCAGCTGGAAGTATCCTCCCTAGCTGAGAGGGAGTGTTGATGTTTATATTCAGCTTCAGTCATATTCTTCCAGCACATTATTTGTTCTTGATTGAATAAATTAAATAATAGCTTGAGAGCTATTTAATTTATAGACCTTATATTCTTAATTGGCACGAGTTTATATATGTGTCGACTTTCTTCTCATTGGTTGCATCCAAATAAAAAGGCATTATTGGAGGCCAACTTGAAGACTTGTGAAGCACATGTTTCTATGAGAGGCCGACCTCTTGTTATTTCATTTTATAATATCTCTATGATAGTTGACTTTGTTCTTGAAGAGTTGTGTCTCTTCTATCATTTGATATATATATGTGTGTGTGTGTGTGTGTGTGTGTGTGTGTGTGTGTGTGTGTGTGTGTGGAACCCCCAATCCTAATACCTATAAAACAACATAAACAAACACATTAGATGGTGAAATGCAAGCTAGAACAAGGATTCCCCATGGAATCCATTTACAAAGTTCAAATTAGGAAAAGCAATGAGGAATACAATGAGATAACAATAAAAGAGATTGAATCCTAATTAAACTAGCAAACTCATGATCCCATGGGGGAATTGGTGCCAATTTGATGCGAAAATTGGCCCTTTCCCAACTCCTATGATGCAAGCTTGATGAATGTTGATGAATGATCCACTTTGATGAAGAATGGTGAGTGCTTCAAGACCAAAATTTGCATAACCTAGCTACAAATTCAAAAATATGGATGGAGATTGCTAGATATTTGAGCATAGTAAGTTTACTCAAATTTTGAATGATCAAATGAGGAGATTAGCCTCTTATTTATAGATTGACAAGTTGAAAGCATGCCCAAAATAGAGCAATGTGGGACTAAGAATTATCCAATAGCAAAGTGCCACTTGTCAACTTGTGAGTGGATGGAGGATGTGCAAGTTTTGATGATTGTGCCAATAAATGCATATTTTTGAATTTTGAATTTGTTGAAATGACATGCAAGAGGGAAGAAAGAATGCATTGAAAGTCACTTGGCTCAAGGCAAAGGACATGTAAGATGGATTTAATGCCTTGTTGGATGTACATGCCAACTTAGATTTTGAATTCCAACTTGAAGAATATTCCTTAAAAGATGCCTTGTTGAAGAAAATAGAGATTTAATAAATCAATTAAATCTATTTTCAAGTGCAAGTGGGAAAAGCTAGAGGATGGGACATGATATGAGATTAGATTAAACCAGGATAATTAATTGAATGAAGGGATTAGATTAAACCAGGATAATTAATTTAATGAAGGGATTAAGTGATGTGACCTATTTGACTTAAATTTGTAGATTTATTTAAATCAAATATGAGGAATGTGATTAATAGATTAATTAAAGAAAGTTTTTGATTTATTCAATTAAAAGAGATGACATTAGATTAAACTAAATAAGGTTTTAATTTATTTAATTTAATAGATAGACTTTAGAGATTTAATCAAATAAAATTAATTATTTAATTAAATCGGATAATTAGATCAAAATGGTTAATTTAATTATTGAGAAGAGGTGACTTAATTAGATAACTGATTTATTTAATTAAGAGAGGAATATTGATGAATTTAATCAAATAAGAAAATTTGACTAAATGGTTAGACCGGAGGATGATTCAGGATGAAACGATGTTAGTGGTCAAGATCAAATGCACAATGTCAATCGGTACATTTTATGTGTCTACATTTTTCCCCTCTTTGAAGCAATGCACTTGTTGTGTTGGTTCAAAGAATAAACGATCTCAATCAAAGCAAAAAAATTTCATTTTCAAAAATATTGCCCACTATTGCTTGGTGAGAGAAAACATGCCAATATATTGCCCCCTCGAGAGATTGGATGAAAATTTCAATTTTTGGGTGATCTCACAAAAAAGGAGGACAAGATGTCCGATAGGTCCAAAAAGGCTCTAGGAGGCCAAAAACATATCTAAACACAATAAAATGATGTAAAAGAAGCCTCAACTAGACAAAAAATAGGCTCAAGGGTCCAAAACCCTAACAAGATAGCCAAACAGGGTGAAAAAACCTTAATTTTCAAGGTTAAAATGGCCACGAGGGGTCACTTTCAAGTCACTTTCACACCGAGCCTTTTAGTAATTCAGCGATTTGAACTCTGACCTCCTGACAATATGGCACAGTGATAGCTCCCGATGCACATTTCTGACTGAGTCTGGATGTACCAGTGGCCACCCGACATTGGGGCACCGGTAAGTGATCCTTACTTGAGCTTTATTTTTTGTTTTTAGCATTCATTTATTGCTTTCAAAGTTAGCCTTTTTGTAGTGACGCTATATAGTGTTGGTCAAAACTCAAACTGCACTACTCGGTGTCAGATTGCATCGTGGTGGTGGAGTTTGGAGTTTGGAAATAAACTCCAAACTCCAATGTTGAGGTCATGGCCTACAAGGTCATACTCAAAGTGTGATGCAGAGGTGGTTTTTTGGATAGAATCTTTACAAACTGCACTGCTTGGAAAGAAAGTGCACCATGGCGATGCCCTTTTGGAGCTTAACCCTCTAGCGTTGCAATTGGGAATTTTCAAACTGTGATGCCTTCATGGGTAGCGACGCTGGGATGGTTTCCTGGCTATTCAAAATAAAAAAATTCAAAAATTTTAACATGATGACCTTCCCTGATGCAAGATGCGGCGAGGGAACTATATTCCCAGGAGCATAGATCTTGGGAGATCTTTGGTTATTTGTGGGACCTCAGCGACAGGGACCAGGAGCAATTACGGGTCATGGAGTTGTGGCAGATTGCATACACAGTGCCCATACATACACATCTTGGGATGATGTTCGCGCTTGCCAAGAGATGGCATAGCGAGACTACGTCCTACCACCTTCCTACCGGCAAGGCCATCGTCACCTTAGAGGATGTGTGGTGCATCCTAAGATTTGTGATTCATGGTTAGCATGTCATTTTTGATAAGGATGCGGGGTGGGACGCTTGCTATTTAGTTCTTAACACAAATGAGCTTGTGATTTGCGAGAGCCAGATAGAGTTGGAGCGGCAGATGACACTAACATCACCATTTCATCTAGTGGTTGCAGCAATCATTTATGGTCTTGTTGCCCTAGATCGACGGGGCCGATATTTTAGTCCTAGCTAGAGACTTTACTAGGAGCGGCTGGTTCACAATAGACCAGTCTGTTATGCTTGGGGGCTTGTTCTTTTGGCCTCTCTTTATAGGGATCTCCATGAGTATGTGTATCGTGATGGCAGATCACTGGGGGAGGGCGTTACACTCTTGCATGTGTGGGCATGGGAGCACATTGCCATTCTTTGTCCATGCGTCATTCCAGTACTAATGGGACCTGATGATCCCTTTGTATGGCATAATAGAGGTGGTGTGTCTTTTACACACACATGCGAGCACGAGATTCCTTACTGGAGGAGGGTCCTAGATGAGATGACAGTGTTTATGTGGCAGCCATACATTGGTCAACCTGGATGGACCGAGGATGCAAAGCAAATTTTCTTTACTCGCCAAGACTACTTCATGCAAGGGTAGGAGCACACCATGGTGGAGAGATACTTGCTAGGGTGCGTGCAACGTCAGTTTGGCGAGCTACAGGACTAACCAGATGATGATTATGTGGCCATATTTTCCTGTACCACCTCACAGACATCATGGGGGTGATACATTCTTATTTCAGAGGCTGTTGAGAGTTTCAGACGGTTGGTGGTTCGACCATGGGTTTACAATCAGGGGCTTGCAGATCCAAGTGTCACACAGGAATATAGAGATTGGTTTTGGCTTCCCCCACATTTGACAGTTCTAGGAGCAGTCCCCGATAGACAAAGGGCAAGAGGTAGATTAGGTAGATGAGGAAAGAGAGACGACACATGATAGGACCAGCTGGTCAGCCCTCCATTTTAGCTAGGTCAGGCTAATGTGCAAATGGAGGATCAGCAGCAGGTGTCGGCCAGGTAGTAGGGGCAGCCAGGTGCACCACCACAAGTTGGGGGTGAGGATCAACCTCACGTGCAACCCTAGGTGTAGCCTCCACCAGTATAGTCATCAGGGTAGGCGGACCCTCAGGATACATTGATTGCACAGTTGCAGGCCCATGTGCAGACTTTGATAGGGGAGAGAGATTAGGCACAGACTGAGAGAGACTAGGCTAGGGCCAAGAGGAATTAGGCCATACTGCAGAGACATGCCGCAAAGTTATAGGTAGCTAAAAAGATGGGCCAAAGACAATAGTTGGAGAGCATGGCAGCCTCTTCTCAGAGTACAATGTCACTTCATTCTCACAGGGAGGTCATTTGAGAGGCTGATTATTATTGTTGGCACTATCACCAAGCTATGCCTAGAGCAGAGCAGGTCCTAGAGTACTCACAGTGGACCAGCCATAGACCAGCAAAGGGTGACGGTGATATGGGAGAGGACCGCAAACATGAGGGTTAGGCCTCTTTTTGATCAAGATGATATCATTTTTTGTGCCTTGTGGGCTCCTTTTTGATAGCCCGATGGGCCTTTTTGTGCTTATTGACACACATATATAGTGATTCGATTAGTTTGTACTATGATAGTTACTCGATGATGATATATTTATGAGATGATGATTTTGATTATGATGTGATGTGATGTGTACCATTTATTTATGCATTTACGGATGATTCTACTTCTATATGTTGTGCAATGATATTTATGATGTTATATGATGTATTTATGGATTCCTTTATTTCCAATGATATATGTATTATGTAATGATTATGACTAATAGATCTATATTATGTTGTTTTATTCATGATATACAGATGGATTTATGAATGAGTGATGACGATGATTTATATGATGATCTATTTATGTTGATGCAAATGGTGATATGATATGTGATATGGAATGTAATATGCAAAATGATATGGTGTATACGTGAAATGTTATGTGAACTATGCTTATAAAATGTTTATGGATGGATGTGCATTTTGCATGTAATGGATTTTATGTTCCTATTTATGCTTATAATTATGTGGAATGAAAAATGATTGTGATGCTATTTATAAGATGATATGGATGATTAATGGACGATATAATGCAATGTAAATGCAATGGTCATGTTTTATATGATGTGTATTGATGATGCAAATGAGATGGTTTTTTAAGATGCTTAGAATAACAAGTATTATTATCCTAAACATGTTAAATGATAATGTAATGTATGTGATCTATTTAATGTGAGGTGATGTAATATATGAAATAATATGTAAAGTGGTATGATGATGCTTAATGTAAAATGAACTTAATGTGGGAGATGACTTTATGATGTTATGCGATGTGAATATGCAATGAATTATCTATATTGCTTATATACCTATTATGTATGATTATGCAGTAAATGAAAATATGAAGTGACTATGAAATGTCTATGCACATGAATATTATGTGATGATTTATGTGATAAATGCAATGTGATGCAAAAAATGGATGCAATATAATGAGAAAGGGATGTGCTAATTTATGGAAAATGCTTATAATACAGTGTTTATATGATGATGAAAATGCAATGCATGTGTTTCCTATATGATATGTTGATGACATATGCTAATGATTTATGGATGCAGGATCGATGATGATGATGATGATGATGGTGATCAACTGTCATAGTACCTTGTTAGCACAATAAGCAAGAAGGGATGAAAGAGAAGAAGTCATTTCAACAAGACACAAGATGATGAATGTGCAAATGATGATTACTTACCGAGGAGTTGGGATTTTCAAAGGGCCAATTTTCTTATGTTTCATAACACATGTGGTACGATGCATCAAGGTATAGAGAACTAGGATGGCATTGTACCCAGTGTGATGTACTTTGACTTGACAAATAGATAGGAGCATTTTTTGTTCACACCTGACATACTGAAACCTTGCTAGGATGCACTTTAGAAGTTTCAAACACCTCAGACCAAAACATAGAAAGGTATAACCTATCAATGCAATAGTCAACAAGCTGTCCAAAACCTCCTCCATACATACCTAACAAAGTAAGTATTCGCCAAGGTTATATTACAAGAATGTCCAACAAGCATAGCAGACAAAAGATAATGATCGTTTCCTCATTCCTATTTCTCTAAATCCTCTGTTTGGATATCATCAAGAGGTCCTTGGAATGAGTGCAATAAGATAATTCAAAAGGATAAAGACAAAGTGGATAAACAAGTTGATGTCCTTCAATACTGCTAACCAAAAAGGGGATGTGTTTTTTAAAGATAAGAACCGAAACTATTGTCAAAAGATAATGCCCATTGTAGGAAGGATACATCCTAGGACATGTTAGTGGATGGTGGCATGTCATTTCGTTTATCCTAAGTGTTCTTTCAAATGATTGATATGGGGCCAATTGGATGATAAGTTATCGACACAAAGAGTTGACCCACTTTTTTACGTACTGACTTACACCTGAGACTTGATGTTTTGAGTTTTTTACTTTTCATCTGCTAGACTTGTTTCTGATTATCTTACCAAAGATTGATGATGATGATCATTTATTATGAGTGATGTTATTGCGGGTGTAAGAGAAATGAGGCAGATGGATTTTTTCAAATATTTGGATGTTTTTGACGTTTTGCAATGTTTTGAGGCTATTTTTGGTATTTTTTTGAGATTTTCAAATGTTTTGATTTTTGATTTTCCAATGTTTTAGGGTTTTCTAAGATTTTGACTACAATACTAACCTAAAGACCTATGCTAGGGGCCTTGGGGGCTAATCAAAAGATTAGCCTTGCCTACGTTATACACGCAGAGACCACATAGTTCAATTGATGACCTGACCGATTTATAGATGACAATATACATGATGAGATGTCAGTTTATTATGATGGATGCCTAAAGGACTGACCTAAGTGTCTCGGGGGATGATCAAAGATCAACCTTGCCTATGTTCAAGGCTTAGAGACCCGTAGTTTGACAAGAGGGCTTTGTTTTTGACTTTTTGATTGACTTTTTGACCTATTTTTGGGATTTTGTGCTTCTTTTGATGTTTTTGGATTTTCTAATGTTTAGGATTTTAAGAATATACACGAATCCAATCCGATGAGAATATGCCCCCAGCGTGATGCAATAGACTACTCTGATAAAGGCAGAACAAACTAACCTTGAGGATGGGCCGAGTAGTACTAGGAGGGATCATGATATAAACACAAGACCAAGCTATGGTTCAAATGCAGATGGATGAGTGATGGATGGAGACCTGAATGCAATGAATGATGGAAAGCATGATGGATGGATGATGCAGATCAAGCCGTAAAGATCCTAGTGGATGGAAAGTGCTTATTTACACAAGGCACCTGTTTGCTAGGTTTTCACCAAGGTACCTGCCCAAAGCACCACCGAAGTGGTTTTCACTAGAGGATGATTTTTTTCTTTTTACTATTTTTGATCCTTTTTTTGATTTTTTGCTTTTTTGATTTTTTTGTTGTCACTAAGATGCCTGTTTTCTAGGTTTTCAACGAAGTAACCATTTTTTCAAGACAATTTCTGATGTTTTTGGATTTTTTGGTTCTATACCTTGAAATATTTAGGCATAAAACTTTTTGAGATGAGAACTACTCATAGGCTCTTGTAGAGGTTCCCCTTCGAGTGTTGATAACTGATATGCCCCTGACTTGTAACTTGTTGTGATAACGAATGGTCCCAACCAATTAGGTTCAAATTTTCCTTTGCTACTTGGGTTTGGGACATTCTTCTGATTCTCTTTTAATACCAGTTCTCCAACTTGGAAAGTTTTGTTTTTTATTTTCTTATTATAGCTCCTCTTGAGTCTAGTCTGATATACTTGCAAATGATTCAAAGCATCTATACGTTGTGCATCCAGTAGCTCCAACTCATTCAATCTTGATACTCGGTACTCTTCATCTATGATGAAGTTTTGCAATGATATCTTGAGTGACAGGAGCTCGATCTCAATGGGGAGTATTGCTTATGATCTGTAGACCAGGGAGAAGGGGGTGGCATTAGTGGCTATGTAGATATTGGTCTGATAGGCCTAGAGGGCAGGATTAAGTTGCAAATGTCAGTCACGACCTGTGTCATTGATTGTTTTCTTGAGAATTTCCAGAATGGCTTTATTAGTGGCTTCTGCTTAGCCATTTCCTTGGGGATAGTATGGGGTGGAGAAGCGATGTTAGATTTTGAATTTTTCACATAAGTCACAGACCTCCTGATTCTTAAATGGTGTCCCATTATCTGAGATAATGGCTTGTGGAACACCATAGTGGGAAATGAGATAGTTCAGGATGAACTTTGATATCTGCTTCCTAGTTATATACATCGTGGGTATGGCTTCCACCCACTTAGTAAAGTACTCCATGGTGGTTATGATGAATTTGTGGCCATTAGATGAAGTGGGCATGATTTTTCCAATGAGATCGAGTTCCCACTGTGAAAAGGGCCATGGTGTGACAATGGGATGAAGCTCTTGAGCTGGAGCATGGATGAGGTCTCCATGTTGTTGACATTGTAGACACCTTCTGGCATAGTCATGTGCCTCTCTTTCCATTGTGAGCTAATAATACCCCATCCTCAGCATTTTCTTGGCTATAGTCATTCCACTCAAGTGTGAACCATAGATATCGTTATGTACTTCAGTTAGAGCGGTTAATGCCTCCTCAGCGTTTAAGCAACACAGTAAGGTTCCTTCTATGCTCCTACGATATAGGGTATCTGCTAGGATGAAGAATCAGGATTCCTTTTTGACAAAGGTTCATTTTTGGTTTGGAGGTAAGTCGGCGGGTATGACTCCTATTCGAAGGTATGTATAAATGTCGTGGTACCAAGGATCACCAAGACCAAATATTTTGCACACGAATTCTGATTCTAGTACCTCGAATGCAGACATGAGAAGTTGCTCTATTAGGAATTCATATTTTTGAATATTATGGGGGATGTCCAATAAGGATCCAATTGTTGCCATGGCGTCTACTGCTCTATTATTGGCTCTGGGTATCTGCTCAAATTTAATTTTAATGAAGGATTCTTTAAGAGTCTCCACCAATTTCTTGTATGGAGTGAGCTTTTCGTCTTTAGTTTGGTATTCATCATTCACTTGATTTATTATCAATTAGGAGATGTCGTATACTCTAAGATCTATAATGTTCCACTATACTACTATTCTGAGACCTATAGTTAAAGCCTCATATTCTACAATGTTATTGGTGGAGGGAAATGCCAATTTGTAGGACCTTGGTATGCAATCCCCTTGTGGGGTGATAAAGAAGATGTCGGCTCCTAATCCATGTTGTGTGTATGAGCCATCAAATTACAGTTTCTAGTGGTCAGCTACGTTGAGATTGAAAATAGATTCCTCTAGAAACTCTAAGACTAGAGGATTCTCTGAATAGATTGGTGCTTCTGCAAGCTAATCTACAATGACTTGGCCTTTGATTGCTTTCCACTCCACATATTCAATGTCGTATTCTAACAATATCATCACCCATTTGGCCATTCTTCTAGTGAGCATTGCTTTTGACAGTAAGCACTTGAGGGGATCAATTTTGGCAATAAGTTTTATTTTATGTGCCAACATGTAATGTTTGAATTTCTGTGATGTAAACACTACTGCTAGACATGCTTTTTCGATGAATGAATAGTTTAGCTCATGCCCAACCATTGTTCTACTGATGTAATAAATGGCCCTTTCTGTTCGATTTTCATCATACTGAGCTAGGGCAGCTCTAAGGGTTGTTGTTGTTGCTGATACATAGAGAACTAATGGTTTTCTTGGGATTGGTGGCATTAAGACTAGTGGTGTTAGTAGATATTCTTTGATTTTATTGAATTCTTCTTCACACTTGTTATCCCATTTGTACACTACTCCCTTGTGAAGTAGGTGAGAATATGGGTTTTGTTTTTCCACCAACTGTGCTATGAATCTTCAAATGGATTGAAGTCTGCCTTGGAGACCTCTCAATTGCTTCAATGTTTTTGGTGCCTCCATTTCAAGGATTGCTTTTACCTTTGCTAAATCTACCTCGATACCTCTCATTGACACTATATATCCTAGCAGTTTTCCTAATTGTATGTCGAAGACACACTTCTTTGGGTTTAATCTGACCTTGTACTCCTCTAGCCTATCAAAAATGGCACTTAAGGTTGCTATGTGATCTTTTCTCTTTCTAGATTTGACTAGAATGTCATCAACATAATCTTCGACCATTTTATGGATCATGTCATGGAATATCAATGTCATGGCCCTTTGATATGTTTTCAATAGTAATTACCCCATGGACAAGTGAAAGTTTTTTTATGTTGGTCCTCTTTAGCTATCATAATTTGATTATACCCAAAAAAATTGTCCATTAGTGACAACATTTCATGTCCAGTTGTCATATCGATGATCATATCAATGTTTGGAAGCGGGAAGTCATCTTTTGGACATTCCTTATTCAAGTCTTTGAACTCTATGCAGATTTTGATGCTTCCATTAGGTTTTGAAATAGGCACCAGGTTTGACACCCATTCTGGATAATCTATCGGTTGAATGAATCCTACATCTAATAGCTTTTGTAATTCCAATTTTACCAGCAAGGCAATATGAGGGTGCATTTTCCTAAGCTTTTATCTGGCAAGCTTTGCTTCTGGGTATACTACTAAGTGGTGAACCATGATTTCTGGATCAAGTCCTAGCATGTCAGCATAACTCCATGTAAAGTTTATTTGTCTTTCTCTTAGGAAAGTTGCTAGGAGCTCTTGTTCTTCTGATAGTAATGACTTCACATAGAATGTGATATGCAGGGTTTCCTCTGTTCCTAGATTGATTGGATTGCATTTTTCTGCTAGGATTATTGATTTTTCTTGATGAAGAGCTCTGAAAGGAAGATTGAATCCCCCATCCTAGGGCACCTCAGAGAGGTTTGCACCATTGGATGTGTCCTTTCTTTTTACTTTTTCTTGTCGGAGAGTGCCATATTGTGGTTTTCACTCAGGGACTTAGATATTATTCTTAATTTTTCACTTTTGTAACTAAGGGATTCAATTGTTTCCCCATAGTAGGCATGTGTATCTAGCTCCATTATGAACCCTGCTTTTTGATCCCCACATGGAATGTTATCCCATAGTCCCATGAATTTTGAGAGCTCCTCATCATTTTTGAATGTATCAAGAATTGGTGCTCCTCGTTGGTCATAGTTGATGAGTTGGGGGTATACTAACTAGATTTCATGATTTTGGTGGTCTGATTCAAAAGACAGGGTGCTAATCATGAAAAGAGTGGTATCCTCAAATAGCCTAAGTAAGTTGATCATAGGATCCTTGTCATCACTACTACTACAAACGTAAGTTATGTCAAATGTAAAGTTATCTATGACTCTACCTGTAGATATTGGTAAGTGTAGTTTTGCTATGGTTTACTAAGGAGGATTATTAACCTTTCTAACTGGAGGACCTCGGCCACGTATGGTTATACTTAGAGGGGTACATCCAAGACCAAGATTTGTTATCACTCGCATCTTCGAAATGATAGGTATTATAAGTGCATTATCGTTTTTCCCAAGTCTTTGGTTTTTGTCATAGCCCATTGTGAGCATCATTTTGCAAACCCTTGCTTCTGTCATCCATTGGTAAATTATCTATTGGTCTTTCATCTTGATATAGCATATGAGATGGATCTACCTCAATAACTTCTTGGCCAAGATCTCCCCAACTTGTAAAGTTGGGATAGTCTTCAGAAGATGTTTGGGATGTGGAGGCTTTATTTATTTGTGGACGTCCCTGTGATCTAGGAGATTGTGGTAACTCTCCTACCACAAAAGAATTTTTAGGGATCATGTAGTTTCCACAACTGTTATCTTGGATGATGACCTTAATGTCATAAATGTTGGGAATGGTGGGAGTGATGAGTGTCTCTGTCGCAAAAGTGGATGCGAGAGTGGCGAGATCAATGTATGGTGTAGATGGACCCTCATCATTTTTTGGTACTTGGGGGATTTTATAGTACTTTGCTTCAAGGCTTTTACAATAGGAGAAGGGTTTGGGATCTCCATGGATGGTGACTTCTTGTCCCTCATGTGTGAATTTCACACATTGATGGAAAGTTGACACTACTACCTTCATTGCATGAATCCATGGACGTCTTAGAAGGATGTTATATGGTAAGTTGAGGTCTAGGACCTAACAAATGGTTTCCATGATAGTAGGCCCTACTTGAATAAGGATTTTGATTGTGCCTTGGGACACTCTTTCTTGATCATCATATGCTCTTATTGTGATACCCTTTCTTTTGTCAATATAATCCTCTGATATTTTTAATTGTTTGACAAGCTTGAGAGAAGATATATTCAAACCTGCACCTCCATCCACCAAGACCCTTTTGACTTTTCTTTTTTGTACTAGGACTTCTAAGTGGAGTGCATGGTTATGAGATGGTTGTGCAAGAAAATCATGGTCGGAGAATGTGAGAAGATTCAGGTTAATGATATTGTCGACCATAGCTTGGAACTATTTTGCATCAATATCTGCGAGGATAGTGGATGAAGCTGGCACCTCCTCAAGGATTTTCCTATGAGCAGATGAGATTTTCAGTAACTCCATGATGGAGATTTGTGTTGGTGTTCTTTTAAGCTAATCAAGGACATTATATCCACTAGGGGCAGATCTGGGTGTGGGGACTCTATTTGGCTAAGATGATCCTGCGATGGTCACTTTATCCCCTCTTGTGGTGACTCCACAATCAGCATGGGATCCTTTGATAGTGATTACCATGCTAGTATTCATCTAGGGAGGATACGATAGTTTCATACACATGATTCATGTTTGTTTGGGTGCCTTTCCCCTTATCAGTGTTATTTCCTTTATAGCCATGGTTAGGCATCAAATTCATGTATATCTTAAGGTCTTGGTTTCATATTGGTTGTTCCACATTTATAATCCTTTCATCGATGAGATCTTGAATTATGTTTTTTAGCCTCATACAACTATTCGTGGTATGCCCTTTGCTTTTATGGAAGTCACAAAGTTGATTCTCATTATACCAAGGAGGTTTCACATCCAGTTCTTGGTAATCCTCATAGGTGGGCGCTTTGATGAGTTTTTCATTTATCAGCTTCTTCATGATGACTTCAAGTGGTTCCCCAAGAGCAGTGTACTTTTGCTTGGGGTAATTCTTGTTTTGTTGGGGTGGTCCCCTTTGATCATTGACATTGTTAATTGTGGGATTGTTGTTTAGTTGTTGTGTTATGTGATGATTGATTTGGTGTTGGTTTTGGATTTGTGGTGCGAGTGTATTTTGGCGAGGGGCACTGATGACCACCTTGGCATCGACGAAACCATCATTAGTAATATTTTTGTTTCATGCCCACGTGTGAGGTTTTTCGTTGTAATTGGTGGGTGGATGGTTTTTTTGTTGCTCGGGGTATGAAGTTGATCCTGCGGGTTGTGTCATAAGGGCTCATTTGATGCTGAGCATCTTGGAGATCAACTGGTCATATGTGGTGATCCCTTGTACCTTGAGATGGAATGCCAAGAGGCCATCAAGGTTGCATATGATGGTACAAACTTCTTGTTCCTTGGGAATGGTCCATTTGCTCTGATTGGCCTTGGATCACCATCATTGTAGGAATGAAACGAATGATTCATTCTTACCTTGTTTCAAAGCTGAGAGTTCTTCTAGGATAACATCCATTGCAATATTGCATACGTAGTTTTTAATGAATGCATCTATAATTTCTTGGAATGTTTTGATGCCTGTAGGTAGGCGAGAGAACCATTCCATAGTGTGGCTAGCCAAACTCTTAGGGAATAGCCCATCAGATAGGTATCGTCGTATGCGACTTCCATGCAATGAACCTAGAATTCCCTAATGTGTTCTTCAGAATTTCCCATCCCTCAATATTTGTCAAACTTTGGGATCTCAAATCCCTTTGGGAATGGTTTCATCACAAGGCTCTTGTAAAATGGATAGGGACACAAGTTGCTTGGTTTTTTTGTGGTTCACCCTGATTGAAGATCGAGCACTTGTTGCGAGAGCAACCTGATTTGTGTTGTTATGTCATTTTGCGGATCAGGGGGTGGGATGAAGGTGTTCTAGGGTGTTTTGATTATGGGTTAGATGGGTGGGTTGGTTGGTGTGTTATTTGATGGTATTTGCATATTCTGTCAAGCTAGGTATGCTTGCACTTGCTGCTGTATAAAAAATGCTTGTTGTTTTTCTTGTTGTTGTTGCACTAAGATTGCTTGTTATTGATCTTGTTGTGTTTGTTGTTGTTCCAACAACACTTGTTGTTGGGCTGCCAATTGGACTGCTTCTTGTTGCTCTTGATATTATTTTATTGCTTGTTGATATGCTTGTAGTTGTGATGCCTCTTTTTGTGTAAGAAGTTGTGCTTGTGCTTGCGCTTGTTGTGCTTGATATTGGGCATGCGCTTGAGCTTGAGCTTGGGATTGTGCTGTTTGTTGTTGCAATATAATTTGGGTTTGGGTAGCTTTTTGTGCTTGTAATGTGGCTTGGGCTGCTTGAGCAGCTTGTGTAGCTTGCACAACTTGAGTGGCTTGTTGTTTTTGTTGCAATAAGGCTTGGGCTTGTGCAGCCTATTGCGCTTGTTGTGTAATTTGGGTGGCTTGAGCATTTTGTGCTGCTTGTGTGACTTGTTGGGTAGCTATTTGTGTAGCTTTTCACTTTTCTACTTGTAGGAATGCCTTTTGATAAGCAGCTTGGTGAGTGGCTTTCAATGCCTTGTATTGGCTTGATAAATTAGAGTTTGGTAGTGGTGGGGGTGGTGGTGGATTCAAAATGGTGCTTGTGGTGGTAGTGAGCGGTGATGTCGTGTTGGTGGTTTGAGTGGTGAATGGTGTTGTTGATGTGATTGGTCCTTGGGAGCCCATGCTTTGAGATGTTGGGGTGGTCAATGATGTCATGATTGCTTATGTAGTTGTCATCTGTTGTTTCGATATCAATGAAAAATTTTGAGAGTTTGGCGTAATGTTTTGATTGGTGTTTGGAATGTTGGTTTGAATGATATTGATATTTGGTAAAGGTTGGAGTCCCAAGCCAAGTAGACGTTGGACAATGGTGGTAATGGTGGGAGAGGTGAAAATGTGAGGAGTGTGAGTTCTTGAGAAAATGATGTGGTGTCGAAAATGCCCCCAGGTCCGAACATGTCACCCTCTTCTTGTGAATTAGTGAGGAGAGAGGTTTAAGGTGTTGCACGGAAGGATGATGATGATGGATCATTAGGAGTATGGAAAGTGAGAGGGACATACTTATGTAATAGATTTTTGGGTATGTTTTGTTCCAAATTCTATTTGTATCATAGTTTTGATTGTTTATAAGAGGATGTGTTTGCAATACATTGAGAAATGCACTTCCTTTGTTCACAATGGGATGCATTGGAGCAATGGTTGATGTGATTTATGTGATGTTTTGAGTGATACTTTGGGATGGGGGTGTAGATGAGATGGGGAGTGTGGATGAAATTAGAGGCATGACCTCTAAAGATGGTTCCACTATAGAGCTCGTGTTGAAATCAAAAGGAAATTTGGCCCCTTGTTTTGCTAGTTTGAGCATGTATAGTGAAGGGTTAAGCCTCTTCATGATGTTGACGATCTTATGATTTTCTAGATTTTGGAGCATTTTGGTTATTTCTTCATGCGACATCCCAAAGGTAATATCTTCTTGATTTTCCTCTTGTGGGTTTTGTGATGATGAGAATATCAAAGGATTTTTTGATTTAATGAGATTCATTTCGACGTTCATTTTGCTTAGGTCACTTGAAGCAGGTGTTTCTTTATCAGCTTCCATGTTCTTCTTGTATTGAGATATAGTTTGAACCATAAAACAAGGATCAATTTTCAAGAATATGGGAGATGAATCTCTTAATTCTTTGGATTGATCTTTACTTTATGCACAAAAAAGAAAAATTTTAGGATATCCTTGAGGATCAAAAAGGTGATATGATGATGGTGCAAGAGATGGATGATGTGGATGTTTTAATCTTTTGATAAGTCTTGAGAGGAATGCTAGACTTTTAGGACTTTTGGATATGTTTTGGATTTTGATTTTGATTCTTTGGATTGCCCTTGACTTGATTGATTTTGGTTTGCTTTGATTGAACAAAAGACCCTAAGATGTCATATGTTTATCTAAGGAGTATATTTTCTCAAAGGATGATAATTTGAATATGTGTAGGGAGAAGGATGCATCTACCCACACCTATTCAAACAAGATGATAATTTAACCAAACATATGAAGAAGGATGCATCTAAATATACCTAGTTAAACAAGATGTTTTGATAATTTTGACTTAAGCATATGCAAAAGGATGTATCTACACATACCTAGCAAAAAATGATTTGATAAAAATTACAAGGATTTTGTCTCAAGGATTTGATGATTTTGATTTTTTCCAAAAAGCCTAGCATGAAGGATAATTTCAAGATTTCTCAATAGACGATGATGAGATGATTTTTTGGTTTGATGTTTGAAGGATGGGTGAAAAAAGGTTTTGATTTCTTTTGATCCTAGGATGAACCTAAAAAAAGACACTTTGTTTACCTAAACCTCGGTATTGAAGAACATGCAATGCTTCTATAGACCTTTATAACCAAGAAGTGGTTCAATTTTAGCATACATTTCTAGATTTTGAATCAAAGATTTTCATTTTGGGGATTTGACTTCCTTGGATATTGTGTGGTTTCAACACATGTGAGAGTTCATTTTGTTATCTTTGCTTAGTGACTTTATTTTACCACAAACACTTCTTTGATTCAGTTTTCCAAACTAGATGTCCAATGTCTTAATTTCTTCATATCCCACAAAGTATGTTATGTGGAAATTTGATGAATTCAAGGCAAGGGTTACCTATTGTTTGAATTTTAGTAGACAAATTGAGATGTAATCCAATGTACTTAGAAACCTCTAAGGATAGAATCCCAAGGGCAAGCAATAACACATGAATTGGGTTAATTGTATTTGTCTCCTAAAGGGTTTGAAATTGTGATGATGATGTTTAAGTGTTTTTTTCCAAGATGTTTTTGAACAAGAAAAACATTTAGTAACCAAGAATAAGTACAACCCTATGGATATGGAGGACAATATTTGTTAAGTCCCCACTTGGACAAGTCCAGCTACGCTTATCTTTAGCGAATGGTTAGATGCTTGACCCCATTGGCTCCCCTCCACGACACTCACTTATATGGGGGCCAAACATCAACACCCATGAAACTTCCATGGCATGCTTTCCATTTCTACTAAAAGACCGTAAAAGTGTGGGGCAGCTTCAAAATGACCGTTCTTGAACCAACAAATAGATCAAAGATTTTGGCAATTCTAAAACATGGGTTTTAATTAGGACTTTCTGTTCGTGGAGATTGAACCATGCGGCGAGAGTCCCTTTTTTAGATCCATCTCATCGAAGCCAATTGCGTGATATTGGCATTTATTCCAATACCCACATTTATATCCTAGTTGGAAATACTCTTGGCTTTAGAGTGTTACCGGTTGAGTCATTCCATTGAATGAGTACTTTTTCCCCAAGGCAAGCCCTCTAAGATAAACAAAAGTGAGTAAAGAAAAAATCCGTAACTCGATCAATCTTTGTTTGCAACACAAAGATAGAGAATGTATGCAATAATGCTCTACTTACACTCGCACAATGTTTTGTTTAATTTTAAACCCAAAATGAAGTGTGGAGGTGATTGTTTTATCTCAACCTAAAATCACAAAAAATAAAGCCTTTTGATTATCGAGATCTCTATAAAGTGTGAGAGAAGCGCATACGTCCTTTTTCAATGAAGTTAGTTTAAATAAGCCATCATGAAGACAAAGTTGTACTTGTTCATTTTAGAGCCATAAAGCAATTGTGAGTTCTCTTTAAAGCACCAAAGGACAAAATGAGAGTTGTTTTGTTCAATTGTTAACCAAGAAACAAACTCTAGTAAGTTGTAGTCCTAATGTTTGTTTTAAGCCTTTGCGAAAAATAAAAAGTTCTTTTTTAAAGCCCAAAGAAAATTAGTATCTTAAGCAAGAAGAGATAACAGTTTCCTAAGAGTGTTAAACAAACACTAAAGTGTTTAAAAACACCTTGATTTTGTGAAATACCATCATCATGCTTCTCTTTCTTTTATTTTTAATTGATCCAACCTATAAGAAAGAAAATCATTCAAATTCTGCAAAACACAGAGGTTAAAAAGTAGAAAATAGAAGATAAACTTATCATTTGACAAAGAGCACATGCTAAAATGAAATTCCAAATTTTTACTCCCTGTTAGTAGCGCAATTAATGACTGCGTCACAGTTTGATTTTTCCAGCGGTGTTGTATAGTGCCGCTTACCAATCAGTGATGCTCTGTACCCCAACCAGTGAACTCAAATGCGTCACCCTTTTCACTAGTGTCGCTGTTTAAAATTCAAATTCAAAAATTTTAGGTGGGAAGGCTAAAGCATTGCAGTTTGTGATATGGCGACGCTAGTGCGCCAACGGTGCTAAACAGCGACACTAAGCATCTAGTGTTGTAATTTTTGAATTTGAATTTTAAACAGTGACGCTGGTGAAAAGGGCAACACATTTGAGCTCACTGATTCAAGTACAAGGCACCACTAACTGGTAAGTGGCACTATACAGCACCGCTGGAAAAATCAAACTGTGATGCAGTCATGGATTGCAACACTGACAAGGAGTAAAAATTTGGAATTTCATTTTAGCACATTCCTTTTGTCAAATGATAAGTTTATCTTCTATTTTCTGCTTTATAACCTCTGTGTTTTGCAGAATTTGATGGATTTTCTTTCTTGTAGGTTGGATCAATTAAAAAACAAAAGAAAGAGAAGCATGATGATAGTATTTCACAAAATAAAAGTTTTTTTTAAACACTTTAGTGTTTGTTTAACACTCTTAGAAAATTGTTATCTCTTCTTGTTTAGGATACTATTTTCTTTTGGGTTTTTAAAAAGAACCTTTTCAATTTTTGCAAAGG
>VDFB02000015.1:370600135-370661908 GCA_007258455.2 Sequoia sempervirens | reverse complement strand
TAAATATTTCTATTTAAATATAATTATCTTAAGATTGTTTTATTATAAAAGTTACAAATATTTCTTTTATAATAAAATGATTTTATTTTTAAAAAATGATTTTTATCAAATGTTAGTGAAATTGAGAAAATTGAAGTTATACTTTGAGTCTTAGTTTTTTTCTTTCTTAATTTATAATGAAATTATAAATTATTCTAATTGATTACATGCAATATGTTATTGCTTTAATTGGATTTAGGAAATCCTATTTAGTTAGGTTATTAATTTTCCTAAATTGCTTTTTAGTTATGTTATCTCTCATTCTCGTTGTTGGGAAAATTGAGTTATTTGTTTATGTAAGACTTCCAGATGTGTTTCTTTTGTAATAGGGTTGTAACTCATGATGTTTTAACTTTTGTAATAACTTGGGTAGTGCATGTGGTATTTTATTAAGTATGGATACCTGGTTCTATGAACATGTTGTGTTGTATATTATTATTGAGATGGTCTTCGTAATTGATTTATGTGCACCTTGTCAACCCCATGTTAGTGGAATTGATTCCTTAGGTTGTTAATAGGGGAGTGGCTTTTCATGGGGCCGACACACAAAGTGGTGTCTAGGTAATTCATGAAGAGTTAGATTAATCAGTGATAACTTAATAAATATGTTAGGGGAAAAGGGTAGTTTAAACACTTAACTTTTGTTAATGCCTCACTCATGGACTCAAGGGCTAGTTTAGACTTGGGATGAGATGAGAAGGCTTGGAATGGAAAGATCATTATCTTGTCTCTATGAAAGTCATTCGATTCTGCATTGGAATGCATGTGGGGTCGGGTTTTGTAAGAGGTCACCAGGGTAACCCAAGATGGGGGTCGAAGCCTAGGAAGATTCGCCAGGGTAACCCATGCATATTTGTGATGACACTCCTCCTATGACAATCGTCAGTCAGTCAGTTTGTATTGTGTAGTTGATCATTGTTATCTGGAAGCATTGTAACCATAATGTTAGTATTGCACTTGTGTAGTTTAGTATTGTTATTTCCTGTGTCTAGATGTTGTAGGTTTTTCCTAGGAAGCTCTTTTACTATCTCCTAGCATGGCGGGTGGGCCTTTGGGTACCACTTGGCTGGGTGGAACGTGCACCTTACATGATTGGGTCCCTAGTTCTTGTTCATGATGGCTGGTACTTTCTGATTGGAGAGCTCGTGTGTACCAGTGGACTTGTACTTCTCTTATGTCACATTTGTATCAGTTGGATGCCTTGTAATTGTATCACTCTTCAATTGTATTTGAGGAGAACCTTTGTAATTTGTAATTGTAACACTTTTATATAAACTATCTCATTTGGAAATGAGAATGGTAATGTAATATTAAATAAATGCAATGTGTGAATGAATCATTATTGTACTTTATAGCTTAGGTGGTGTATTTTAATGTTATTGGATGTATGATCTTTAATTCATGAGTAGTAAATATAAATCGTATTTAGTAACTTTTGTTAGTAATGGGTATGTAAGTAAGTGTCATCACATACGTTAGAGAATGTATGTGTTAGTGTAGTTTACTTTACTTGTTTAATTACACTTTTAAGAAAAGAAAAATTGTTTGCTTTCGTTCTATGTGTGACATTCTCTAAGGTTTCATGGTGGGCATTACATACACTTTCCTTCATGATAACATCTTACCACCTAATCCCACTTAAAACCAATGTTGATTGTTTATTCAACACTCATCTTACTACACTATCCTTGGAAACACCCTATATCATATGGGACATGATGGTTCTTTACTGTGATGTTTAAACAATAAGGAAACTAAGTTGGCCTTGAGCAAAGTACACAGTGGTTTTTATGGGGATTACACTAGTGGTATGGTCCTTGCAAAGAAGCTTCTATGAACATGTTATTATTGCCCTACCATCGAACATGATGCTTATGATTATGTTAAGAAGTGTGTTCCTTGTCAACAACATGCAAATTTAATATATGCTCCATCTCAAGTATTGCATTTGATCATGTCCCCATGACCCTTTTCATAATGGGGTCTTGATTTAGTTAGCAAGATACACACTCCTTCATCCACTAGACATTCCTTTATCACCATCACCACCAAATATTTTATCAAATGGGTGGAAGTCATTCTAGTCACCCTCATTACTAGAGTCCAAATTTCTAAATTCATCCTATACCTTATCATTTGTCGATATGGTATTTCATCCACCATTAGCACTGATAATGATAAGCCTTTTAAAAACTAGCATGTGTGTTAATTATGTGAATAATTCCACATTCAACATCATTGATTTACCCCATATTAATTTGATGGTAACAACCAACTTGAGGCAACTAATAAGGCCTTAATCAAAATCCTCAAGAAAGTTGTCAATGATACTGATCATGATTGGCATCTCCATCTAAATCTTGCCCTTTGGGTTTATTTACTAGCATCTATACCCCTACTAGTGCCACTCTATATTCACTTGTCTATGGTGCTAAACCTATCTTCCCAATTGAAGTTTGTAATGCCCAAAATATTTCCCATAAGGAAAAATTACAACCAACAATCTTTTTTTGAAAAAAGTCTATTTATTCACTAATCATTATAGTAATCATGAAGGACCATATTTAAAACCACATTTAGGATTTCTTTTGGACACACTATTGTTTATTTATCACTAGATTTAACTATTACTCAATTCACTTTATCAACAATATCCTAACATACACCTCACACATTTAATAATATTAACCTTATGTTAACATTTCACATAGTGTTAATATAACCTTATTAATACTAATATTAAATTATTAGAGGGGTTTAAAATAAATAATATTAACATCAAAGACATCCCTCAAAATCTAAGTTTGCTTTTGAAACGATGGAATGCTTATATTATTATTACCATTTTTTGTAGGTACAAAAGTTAATGTTATTATAAATTTCACTATAGACACTTGTATCTACTTATTACTATAATTACCCACCTTGTAATGGGATGGTTAATAATATTACCTTTATTTATGTAGTGACTTATTATTACCTTTTGATAGTAATATTGAAGTAAAAAGATGACATTAATATTATTATCATTACCCTTCCATTAAGACTATTAATGGTGACACACATCTCAAAGCAAGGTAAGCATTGGTATAAGTTATAACTCACCTTAAACCCTCCTACCAATAGTACTAATATTACCTATGGTAGATAGTAGTAACATTTTTATAATCGTCCTTGATTTTCTTCAACATTATTATCATGGTCAACATTATTTTATTTCTTGTATAAGTAATAATGATATTATGATTATGTTCATTAAATTTTTTCCTTAGCATTCACATTATCATTAATAACATAACATTTTGAATCATCATTGTTTCTATTTACTAATGACAAGGCTATTAGTTATAGAGGGTCCCTTCTTTAGTATAGATAATCTATTTTCCTTAATTAACATAGCGCCTTATATTAACATTAATATCCCTAAATTGCAAATTACTAAGGACACACTTATCATTTTCTCAATGTTATCTATTAACACTATTCTTTAGTATTAAAAGTTATATAGCAGCCTCCTATTAAAAGTTATATAGCCTCCTATACAATAATCATTCTTGGTAAGACTTTATTGTAACATACAATAAATTTAACCCTAATTTATGTCAACCAGAGGGCATGCATACTTCAAATCACATCGTTACTTTTAGCGTGTAATGCCAACCCTTGTTGAAACTGGAACATTTCGCTAGCCTTACAATAATCACATCTCTTTTTATCAATAAACTTTTCTCTTCATTTATTACATAACAGTCTGGTTCCTATTCCCTGCGCGTAGAGAAGCCTTGAAGCATATGTTGGTTCAATATAATTTCGTTAATATCTCAGATGTAGAAACCAAATGATGGAACATTTGTATGCCTTGACCAATCGATATAAGAGGACAGAAAGCTTATTCAATTAGAATCACATAATAGACTCTTCAAAGGGAAAATAGTAATCCAATTTTACAGGAAACACATTTTTCTACTGCTTTCATGAATTGTTTGTAGTATCATTTTTTTTTTTTTTTCATCTATTACATATGTCAAAATTTGGATTTATTATTGTATGTCCCATACTTGGTGATAAGCCAAAGTATATTCGGTTTTAAACACTACATTATATGTTTGCAGACATCTAACATGTTTTGTGAAAACAAGTAAATAGGTTTAGTTGAGTTATGTGAAACTGACTATAACTAAGCATGTATTTCATGTCTTCCCCACTAATTTCAATTTTAGTTTTGCGATGATGAAATGTATGAGTTTGTTTAGGATTACTGTAAGACTATAGGAAAGTATTTAACGGATCATTTTCCTAGCATCCACCAAAGAAATATTATTTATCTTTTTATCTCCACAAAAAAAAGGATGTAACTTTCATATTCTATTTTACACCTCCAACAAATATGAAAGAAATAAAACTTTCGATACAAAATGGGTATTGCCATCATATTCATTATACTAGATTCATTTTAATATGTTATAGGCAGTTTCTAAAGGATACATTTAACATTACTTTGGAATGTGTAAATTTCCCCCCTTTTAAAAAAACAAGAAATTTAAATCAGAATAAGGTTATATACAATAGTGGGTATGAAGCTTTAAAAAAATTCAACATATTGAAATATATTCTTGTACTAAATTGTTTTCATACACACATACATATAAGGCATACTTCTGTGACAATGGAATAGATTGCTTTTCCTTAGCAATATGAAAGTCTCTTTTTCAAAATAAATACTCATTTGCTCTTATTCTTTGTACATATAAGATTTTTTTTTCATAAATACGACATAGGTTATTTATCTGTAATATAATTTACACATAAAAAAACAAAAAGAAAAGAAAAATGAGACAACTTTTCACAAGGGAGTTTCCAAATAGTTATAACCTCAAAACACTCTAAGTCCCTCCAAGATGGGGGTTTGCACAATACTCTCACATCTACAAGTAACATAAGATAATGACACGAATTTCCTTCAATGATAGTTTTGTTCACAGTTATTCACCAAACCTGCATAAGTAAACACATACTAGGATCTTTTATCATGGCCATAGAGGAGCTCACCTCCTAACCTTTAGTTGGAAAACCAACTGCCCCCAATTTATAATGTAACATGGGAATTGGGTACAAACAAATCAAACTAAATAACATTCAACACACATAATACACACAAAATTTCACACCCATCAATTTAACAAATTTTCACATAACTTAAGGATTTATCATGAATCCAAAATGGGGAATGGAGGGTGAACAACACACTTCATTTGGGGACTCAAGAAATATAAATACGAAAAGCAACCATTACATACTTTCAACCCTTCATATACAACCCTTCTTTCACATCTTTGCATTCACCAAATCTATCTTTGACATTTCACAAACATATATGGGTACTCATACCCCTCTTTTTGACCTTTTTTCTTTTTAAGGAGGTATTATAAAATTTCCCATGGAGGTTCCCACCTCAACCTATCCCCAACATGGGATGCACTACCCAAATTTGGGGTGATTCTATTGATATACAACCTTTTTTCCAACAAAAGTCACAAAATCAAAGGTCAAGAGAAAGAAATTCAAATACATCGTTACATACACATAAACTTGCAATTTGAATCATAAAGAAACAAAAAGTGTGGTGAACTTACCTCAATCTAAGCTTAAGAAGGATGTGTTGAGGGTGAGCACAACTCCTATTCTTCCAAACTTGTTTTTAATCTCCCAAGTCTCAAATCCAAGAACCCCAAAAATAAAAAATTCAGCTCTAAAAAATAAATTAAATAAAAAGAACTACAAAACCCTAGTTTTTATTTTTCCTTATAGGAATTCAAGTTTGAATCTAGGCTTTGAATGAAGAAGTGAATTTTTCACTCATCCATTCATTCTCTCAGACACACTCATCGATGTATGAGAACTTGATAGTCTTCTGATAGTCTTCTAAGATAACTTGGAAAAGTGAGAATGAAAAGAGACTAGTCTCTATCCCACTTTTCAAAACCTTATTTTTGTCAAAGTTCATAAAAGCTTCAAAAAAAGTGTCCTATCTTGAGATTGACACAAGATTTTGAGCTAAAAATGTATCTTCCCTATGGACCTTAAACCCATAAAACACTTAAAAAACACCACTTTTTAACCTCCAAAAGGTGCATAAAAAGTCAAATTCAAGTTTGTCCATTTGGATGGACAACACACCTTTTAGATGGACTGACATGGAGATAAAATCAATTTACAAACATTCATAATTTACATCATGAATAAAATACATTAAATAACAAAACTATAGTCCCTGCAAATGGACTATAGTTCAATTTCATTGGTTAATTCATTTAGGGTTCTTAAATGTTGTCTCTGATTCTATTGGCTATAGAAGATGTATATGCACACTCGATGCACATGTTAATCCATTCAAATAAATCATATATATATACTAACCAAACTAATTGAATCTCAATTTCTTTCACACAAGTTTCATAATTCACATAGCATAGAGATCTCACAACATAGCTGGAAAAATCGTTAATCACATATCTAATTCTCTTAACCTTAAATTTTTATATTCATCAAATTGCAACATAATTCATTCATACCACATTTCATTTATTCATCATTAAATTTTAAAATTCAAATTAAATTTTAGTAACTACCATAAAATTAAGTCAATCATTATAGTCAGCTAACTAAACATGTAGCATAATCATAATCAAATCATCATATAAAATCAAATCTTGTTATTCATGGTATCATTAGACATAGTCAATCATCAAAACTCAAAATATTCTAAGTATTAGATGTATCATAGAGGTGTGTGAGGCCTACCCCTATGATACACCCAGTATTTAAACTATTTTTGAGCTTTGATTATCAACTATTCTTAGAGATGTCATTGATAACATAATATTTAGACATTTGATTTTTTATGATGATTTGATTATGTTTATGTTACATGCTTAGTTAGCTTACTGTTATGATTGACTTAATTTTATGCTAGTTACCGAGGTTGTTTAATTTGAATTTTGAAATGATGAATGGATGAAATATGTGATATAAATGAACTATATTGTAATTTGATGAATATGAAATTAAGGTAAAAAGAATTGGGTATGATATATGGTTATTGATTTTTTCAATTATGATTTTGAGATTTTTATGCTATGTAAATTAGGAGACTTTTGTATATGAAATTGTGATTTAATTGTTTTGATTATTATATATATAATTTATTTGGATGGATTAACTTGTGCATTGAGTGTACAAGTACACCTTCCATGCCCAATGAAATTGGAGACAACCTTTGGGAACCTTGAGTAAATTAACTAGTAAAACCAAACTATAGTCTATTTGAAGGGATTATAGTTATGTTACGTAATGTATTTTATTCGTGATGTAAATTATGAATGTTTGTAAATTGATTTTAATTGTCATGTCATTCCATTTAAGTGGTGAGTTGTCCACCAAAATGGACAAATTTGGATTTGACATTCAAAACACTTTTTGGGGGTTAAAAAGTTATGATTTTTAAGTGTTTTTATAAGTTTAAGGTCCCTAAGTCAAAATTTTGGGTCAATCCCATGATTGGATGCTTTTTTTGAGGTTTTAAAGAGCTTTGACGAAAATAAGGTTTTGGGAAGTGGGATGAGGACTAGTTTCTTTGCATTCTCACTTCTCCAAGTTGTCTTGGAAGTCTCTCAAGTTATCACACATGAGTGAGTGTGCTTGGGAGAGTGAATGAAGGAGTGACAAGTGTGACTTCCCTATTCAAAGGAATTCAATCTTGAATTCCTATAAGGAAAACCAAACACTAGGGTTTTAAAGGTTTCTCTTTGACATTCTTTGTTTTTGAAGTTGATTTTTTTTTTGTGTTTTTGGATTTGGGTTTGAAATATTAGAGAGGAAGCTTGGAGGAGGAGTTGTGTTCACCCTTAATACATCATTCCTAAATTTGGATTGAGGTAGGATCATTACACTTTGTGCTTCTTTATTTTTTTAATTTACAAGTTATGTATGGTGTGTTTGAAATTATTTCCTTTAAACTCTGATTTTGTGTTATGTTGTTGGGAAAAAAAGGTTGTAATGGGATAGACTCACCCAAATTTGAGTAGAGCATCGGTTCAAGTTGGAGATGGTTCAGGGTAGGAACCTCCATGGGAACATGTTACTTTTCCCTGAAAATGAGATGTTAAAAAGAGAGGTATAAATACCCATATGTTTTGTGAATTGTGAAGGATGGTTTGGATGGATAAGGAAATGCAAAGGAAGGGTTTTTTATGAAGAGGTGAGACTTTGTGATGATTATTCATGGTGTTTACATTTTGAGTTTCTAACATGGACTGTGTAGTCCACCATTCATTATCTATTTTGGGTTCATGGTGAATCATATGTTATGTGAAAATCCTCTTAGGTGGGTGTGAAAAATTTGTGTGCAGAATGTGTGTTTGAATGTTGTTTGGACTTGGATTTGTATGTACCTAGTTTCCATGTTGTCTCCTAGCTTGGGGGTGATTATTTTTTCAAACAAAAGTTGGGAGGTGAGCTCCCCATTGGCCACTAGAGTAATTTTGTCTTTTGTAGGTCAAAAAAATGCATGCAAATTGTAGGTTTTGAAAGAAGCTCATAGTGTTGGGAAGTGGCTATGTCCTTGGAGGATAATATTATTGTAATAAGATAGACTCACTCAAATTTGAGTAGAGCATCAGGTTAAGTTGGAAATGGTTCAAGGTAGGAACCTCCATGGGAACATGTTATTCTTCCTTAAAAATGAGAGGTTAAAAAGAGGGTTATGAATACCCATATGTTTTGTGAACTATGAAGGATGGTTTGGATGGATAAAAAAATAAGAAGAAAGGGTTGTTTATGAAGGGTTGATACTTTGTGATGATTATTCATGGTGTTTACATTTTTAGTTTCTAAAATGGACTACGTAGTCCACCCTCCATTCCCTATTTTGGGTTCATGGTGAATCATATGTTATGTGAAAATCCTCTTGGGTGGGTGTGAAAAAATTTTGTGTACAAAATATGTGTTTGAATGTTGTTTGAACTTGGATTTGTATGTACCTAGTTCCCATGTTGTCTCCTAGCTTAGGGGTGATTGATTTTTCAAATAGAAGTTGGGAGGTGAGTTCCCCATTAGTCGCTAGAGGAATTTTGTCTTTTGTAGGTTAAAAAAATGCATGTAAATTGTAGGTTTTGGAAGAAGCCCATAGTCCTAGGAAGTGGCTATGTTCTTGGAGGATAATATTATTGTTAATATGTCAAAAGAAACTTACCCTTTTGGGTTGGATGATTTAACTTTGAAAGATTGTAAAAAGTTTGTGTACACCATCTTAGTCAAGTATTGGGTTTGATACAATTTTAAAGAAAAAGAAAATAAAAAGGGAACTCATGTAAACCTTGTATTTTGAAGTTTCTCTACTTACATATGTTGTAACTAAATATTTTTCATCTTGAAATAAAGAATGTTTGTAAAGAAAGAAAGGAATTATGTATTCATCTTATGTTGGAAGAAAAAAAAAGTTGTATTATTCATTTGTGAAGCTTCATACGTATAGTATATTTATTGTTTTTAGAATAAAAAAAACATAGAAGAGCTTCATATGTCTATTTATTATTTTCAAAAATAAAATATCAAAGAAAAGTTTCATTGGTATATCTATTGTTTTTAGAATTAAAATTGTATAGAAAAACTTTATATGTATATTTATTGATTTCATAAATAATACAAAGAAAATTTTATTGTAGATTGAACATTTTTTTCCCTGACACTTCAACATATATTATTTTGTAGTGAAAAATTTATATAGAGTAACATAAAGATATAGAAGTTAAAATAAGAATAGTCATCTAAAATACATATTTTCAAGGCATTCCATAATATCAAGGATGAAAAAAAATCATGATAGTGTGATAGATGGAGCATTAAGATTATAGTAAACAAACAAGAATAGATACATGTGTAAACAATAAGATTATAGTAAACAAACAAGAATAGATACATGTGTAGAAAATGAGATGGTATTTTATAAAAAATTGAAGGTAAGGCTGTATGGGATTATGAGTGACATGGAAGGACATGCAAATGAAAAGATGAAGAAGATTCTAAACAAGTACCAAATCATGGTGGAAGATAATTGATGATAGATAGAGTTCTATAGGTTATGATTTCATTGAGATATATGTGATAATTGTTATAAAAATAAATAAATAATGGTATGACCATGTATTTCAACATATAATCAAAGAAAGGGTGTGAGATAATAAAGATAAAAATTGTATTAGAAAAGATAGGAGGTAAAATAGATAGATAAGGGGAGTGAGAAAGAATAAAAATAAGGTGAAGTGTTGGTAGATGACAAAAAAATGGAATTTCCCCTTTTTCATCTGATTAGAACAAATAAAATGCTCACATTATTTATTGTTGGAAAACATACTATTTCATGTCACTTGGTTCGTTATAAATTTTTTTTTTCATTAAGTTTGTTGTTTTTTTTATTCAACATTTTAACATTTTGAGTATTGATTGAAAACATATTTGTAGAGAACATAGTGTATTTGTTGTTGTTTGAAGTTTATTCTAGTTGCAAGTTTTTGTATTTGATTTTCGGTTTTGAGTATTGATTGCTGAAAATGTAGCATAGAGAACATACAATCTACATCAACCAAGCATTAGAATGGCAAGAAGAATCATTTCTTAATAGGAAAGTGAGAATTCACATCTTTTTCAGACCATTCAAGCTTAGTATACATAATCAAAATCATGTTAATTTGAAAGCTTTGTAAATGTCAAAAATCCTTACAAAAGGAAGTAGAAATATATATTTTTCTATTTCTAAGAAATATCTTTCACATTTCCACTCTTGATTCAGGCACATATATGTACTAATAAAGATAAAACATATTTTCTTTGATTGTTAAAAGAATAGTGGTACATGGTCAATCATTTTATTCCAATAGCGGTGCATATATCATGGGGTTATAAAGTCATGCCAAATCAAAGGAAACAAGATCATATGTAATAGATAACTAATCAATATATAAAAATGAAACATCATATTGCCTATAATAACCAGTGTGTTATGTATTGATTGTCCATAAATGTCTGAAACAACACTATAAATATATAACATGAAAATGAGTGTGAAACGATAGTTAATGACATTAAAATGCTATTGATATTGGATATAGTTATATATACAATCTCTGAAAATTTTGCAAACATGTGTGACTAAAAATTTCACAAATGTTCATTATAATAACTAAATAGTTTCTAAACGCTGTCAATTATGTCAGCCATTTATGAACATGTATAATTTTTGTATTATCAGTATTAGGAAGGATTTGATGCACTCTGATTGTTAAGATAGAATTCACAGCATACAACATAGGCATCTCGTAATTTTCATGTATTAGCCTGAATGATGGTCTGACATGGTGGAGCTCGAACCTAACAATGTGGTCGAATTTGAACACAACCAATGACCATTCCTCTATAGGACCTATGTGATTACTAATTAGAAATCCTCCCTTAACGAATCCCATAAACCTCATACTCAGCTCGTTCAGAAGATTGTGCTTGCAGATGATTACTATTGGTTTAATGCATACCTTTCAGATGCATCCAGTTAGGAAAAGGTCTCAAATTTCTTGGTAAAGAGACATTGACCAATTACATAAATCTACAATATCTATTTATAGATTGTAATATTCAATGTCCATGCTCATTTTTTCCCATACACCAAAGACGGTTAAAAAAATGAGCATAATTATAATAATTGACATCACTACAGTTTGATTTTTTTATCAATTCTCCTTAACACCTTTTCCCACAACTTGTATGAAAGACTCAATTCCTCAATCTGAGCAAGAATATTGCATGGAAGATATGGGTGGTAGTTGGTCAACCAATTAGAGACCCATGCTTCTGAATTGTGCGACATCTTTTATACCTGCATCAAAGAAATTATTAACTTTCACTCTTAATACTGACCAAAAAGTGGGTGCAAAGCTATATAATAGTATTGAAGAAGGTGCATGTGTAGTATATGTAGTGGACAAATGAAAATGCTCAAGTGAAATAACATATACTACAAATCTTGAAATGAAAAATGAATTTGTAATAAAAACACTAGAAAAGAAGCGACAAAAGTGAAAGAGAGATAATATTTTGACTAAAGAGATTCTACCTATTCTTCGAAACTTGAGGATGAAGCGTGTGCAATATATGCAATGGGGAAATGACAATGCACAACTGGAGCAACAGGTAGTAAAATGTTTGAAATGAAAGAGAATATTTTTTTTCAAAAGATACACCTACATTCTTTAATTATAAAGACATTCTTAATGATGATAAAAAATAACCGCAAAACTAAATAATAGTATTGAAATGTTGAGTATGTGCGTTTGTAGTATGTGCAAATAATGTGACAATATAATACAATGTGTTTTCCAACACTGCAAATAATGTGGGTATTTTGTTTTATGTGCAATTGATAAATGACAACGCACAAGTGGAACATGTACTACAAATCTTGAACTAAAAATTAAATCTGTTATGGAAACACTAAAAAATAAGTGACCAAAGTGGAAGAGATTAATAATGTTTTGACTCTCTTAGAATCTCTTCAGTCAAAATATTATCTATCTCTTCCACTTTGGTCGTTTCTTTTCCAGTGTTTCCATAGCAGATTTTTTTTTCCATTTTAGGATTTGTAGTACATGTTTCTCCATTTGTGTGTTGTCATTTATCCATTGCACAAACACAAAATTCTCACATTATTTGCAATGTTGGAAAACACACTATCTTATATTGTCATATTATTTGCACATACTACACATGCACAACATTTCAATATTGTTATGTAGCTTTGCAATTTCTCTTTGATCAACATTAAGAGTGTCTTTGTAATTAAAAAATGTAGATATATTTTATGAAAACATTGTTTTGTTTTTCATTTCAAGTATTTTACTACATGTTGCTCCAGTTTTATATTGTTATTTCTCCATTGCACATACTGCACAACTCCTTCCTCAAGTTTTGAAGAATAGTTAAAACCTCTTTAGTCAAAACATTATCTATTTCTTTCACTTTGGTCTTTTTTTTCCAATGCTTTCATAACAGATTTCTTTTTTATTTTAAGATTTGTAGTACATGTTATTCCACTTGTGTGTTGTTGTTTTTCCACTGTACATATTGTGCGTGCACTTTCTTCAACACTATTATGTAGCTTTGTAGTTGTTTTTCAGTCAGTATTGATAGTGAAAACTAATAATTTCTTTGATACAGGTATAAAAGATGTCGTACAATTAAAAACCATGGGTCTTTAGTTAGTTGATCAACTACCACCCATATCTTCCATATAATATTCTTGCTTAGATTGAGGAATTGAGTCTCTCATATAGGTTGCGAGAAAAGATGTTAAAAAGAATTGATAGAAAATGATCAAACCATAGTGATGTCAACTATCATAATTATGTTCATTTTTTTAACTACATCTTTGGTGTATGGGAAAAAATGAGCATGTACGCTAAATATTGCAATCTACAAATAGAGATTGCAATTTTATGTGATTAGTCGATGTCTCTTTACTGAGAAATTTGAGAGCTTTTCCTAGGTAGATGCATCTAGAAGATATGCATTACATCAACAATAATCATTCGCATGCAAAATCTTTTGAATGAGCTGAGCATGCAATTTATGAGATTCCTTAAAGGAGAATCTTTAATTAGTAATCACATGGGTCATGTGGAGGAATGGTTACTGGTCGTGTTCAAATTTGACCACATTGTCAAGTTCGAGGTCCACCATGTCATACCATCATTCAGGTTGATACATACAAATTACAGGGTGTCTACATTGTATGTTGTGAATTTTACACTAATATTTAGAGTGCGTCAAATCCTTCCTAATATTGAGAATGCATAAATTATACTTGTTCATAAATGGTTGACATAGTTTATAGTGTTTAGAAACTATTTAATTGTTATAATGAACATTTATGAAAATTTTAGTCACAAATGTTTGCAAAGCTTTTAGAGATTGTCTATACGATTCTATTTAATATCAATAGCATTTTGATTTCATTAGTTATTCTCACATTCATTGCCATATTATATATTTACAGTGTTCATTCGAATATTTATGGACAATCAATACATAACACACTATGGTTAAATCATAAGCAAAATATTTTTTTATTTTTATGTATTGATTAGTTATCTATTACATATGATCTTGTATATGTATTTTATGACTTTATAACCCCATGATATATGCACCGCTCTTGGAATAAAATGATTGACCATGCACCACTATTCCTTTAACAATCAGAGAAGATATGTTTCATCTTCATTAGTACGTATATGTGCCTAAATCAAGGGTGAAAGCATGAAAAATGTTTCTTAGAAATAGAAAAAAACATATTTATACTTATTTTTGCAAGAACTTTTGACAATTACAAAGCTGTCAAATTAACATAATTCTGATTATGTATGCTAATTTTGAATGGTCTAAAAAATATGTGAATTCTTTTCCAATTAAAACAAAAACCAAAGTGCATCCTTCACTTTCCTACTAGGAAATGATTTTCCTTGTCATCCTATTAGGAAATGATTTTCCTTATCATCCTAATGTGTGGTTGATGTAGATCATATGTTCTCTACACTACATTTTCAACAATCAATATTAAAAATCAAAATTTAAATACAGAAACCTACAACTAGAATAAACTTCGTATTCAATGGAAATATTAAAATGTTGAATCGAAAAAACAACAAACTTAATGAAACAAAATATTTTCATAACTAATTGACATGGGACAATGTGCTTTCCAATAGAAAACAATGTGAGCATTTTATTTCTTCCAATTAGGTGAAAAAAAGGAAATGTCATAGTTATGTCAACAAATAGTTCTTCTTCATTGACATCTCAAAACATTTTTAAAAAGTAAATAACAAATTCAAGGATTCTCCAAGCTTTCGTGCTCTCTACAAATTTTGAATTTTTGCTATTCTGAAACTCATTGAATCAGCATGGTGGGGGACCCATCAGAGCTCCCACACCAAACCAGCCTGTTGTTTCCTAGAATAGTGTTTCTTTCCTGATCAGGAGGACCACAAACTCACTAGGTACATTGCTTATTTTGCTGCCTAGGGGTTTGAATAATCTTGTTTTTTCTCCTGGGGACAAAAACAAATTGTGCTTTGAGGCCCATTCAACCTCCTATGTGGAAAAACTTGTAGGGATTCAAATCTTAGCCAAGACACCTCAGAAGTCAGTGTTGAATTTTTTCACTATGGTTGGGGACGAGGTGGATTTCCTAGATGCAATCCTCAATGATGCTCTGGAGGGTTTGAAGTTGTCTCTGGTGGGGAGGTTCTTAGTTGGACATCCCAATATAGACCAGGTATAAAAGTGGGCCTCTAAAACTTGGAAACTTAAAGGATTTTTTCTTTTTTAATTTTTTCATTCCTAAGGACATGTTAAAGGTCCTCATGGGGGGACCATGGGCCTTTGACAGAGGTTTCAAAAATATTTTGTCTTTATGCAAGTGGAAGCTAGGATTTGATGCCTCCGTTGACTTGGGAAAAGTTTTTCCAACCTAGGTTAGACTTCTTGGGTTACTACTTGAGTTATGTCACTAGAAGGTTTTTAAGGGGATAAAAAAATCCTTCAATTCTTTGGTTACTATTGACAAAGTAACTCTCCATAAATCTAGATTAGTATATTCCAGAATTTGTGTGAATGTGGAGGTTAACATAGTTCTACCCACTTATGTTACCTTAAAATCTAAGTTTGGGAAATGGTTTCAGCCTTTGGAATATGAGAGGACTACGATGTTCTTTCAAGGATGTAATAAATTTGGGCATTTTCAAGATGCTTGTAATAAGGCTCTGCTTGATATGAAGATACACCAAATAGACACATAAATGAGTGACTCTTTGAAGGATATGACCCTGTTGAACATATCAAAGGACCCTGAAACTTCAACACCCAATAAAGATTTGCTACTCACATAAAAATCCTTTGACTCTAATCAAGAAGATGTTGGGGATGAAAAAAACCCAAAGAAGGATGATCCAAAAGAAAATATGGAAAGGTTCTTCTTTGAAGCTACCAAGGAACCAACAACCCCACCTTTTTTGGAGAACTAGTAGGATTTTCCTTTTGACAATGAGGGAAAACAACTAAATGAGCCATTGAAAGAAGGGGAAATAATAAGCCATAAGGAAAATATATTGACTCCAACTCAAGAATCTAACTTGGGGAAGGAATACACACCACAAAGTGAAGATGAAAAAGGATGGATAAACACCAAATCGGGAAAGAAGAAAAAACTAGATGTAGGAGGAAATAGAAAACAAGGCGGACCCCAGTTAAAGGAAACAAGAATCAAAGAAACAACAAAGGACGTGGTGGCAGGGAAACATAAAACTCTTGATTCCCTAGCAGAGAAAAAAACAAAGAAGAATTAAGGGAGTAAAGACTCCCATCGGGGGTTGTATAAGCCTAATACTACTCTTTTTTCTGAATTGATCAATAAATATTTTTTCTTGGAATGTTAGGGGTCTAAATGGCCCTTATAAACAACATTTTCTTAAAGCTTGCTTAGCTGAGGTGAAACCAGATACCCGTTTGATCCAGGAAACTAAGATGAAAAAGGAAAGTTTTGATAAAACCCTGAAGTGGCTTTGGTCAGGAGGTAGTTTTGAAGTCAGTGATGTAGATGGTGCCTCTGAAGGGATTGATACTTGCTATAATTCTTCAAGGTTCAGTGGAAAACTAAAATACAATAATAAGAATAGCCTCTTAGTCAGCATGGAAGACAGATACTCCTCCATTAATTGGAACCTAGGCAATATTTATGGCCCTAACTTGAGATTGGATAGACTGGAGCTATGGAAGAGGCTGGAAGGATTTATGGAAAACAAAAAAGATGAGCTTTGGATGCTTGGAGGAGATTTTAACTCCCACTATACCCATCTAAAAAGAAAGGAGGTTTAACTGATTATTCAAATAGTAAGATTGATCTTGCAAACTTTCTTGATTCAGCCGGATTATTGGACATACCTCTTACTAGATCTCTCTTCACTTGGACAAATAGGAGACAAGGCAATCAACTCATCCAAGTTAAGCTAGATAGATTTTTTATATCCTCTAACTAGAATATAATGAAAAATCTCACTTTCAACCTCTTTTAGAACAAGGTCTGATCATAATGCTCTTCTTTTGGAATGGGATGACAGAGTGATTAAAAAATCACATCCTTTTAGATATGAAATCATGTGGTCCCTCCACCTAAAATTTAAATCACTAATTGAGGAATGGTAGAATTTACCTTGTGTTGGAACCCCGATGTTTAGGCTAACATAGAAATTAAAAAGAATCAAAGAAAAGGTCAAAGGGTGGAACAAATACACCTTTGGGAACATCTTTACCACCGAGAAAGAATTGAATTTAAAATTTAAGGAAATTCAAGATCAAATGGAGACTGGAACTTGTGATGATGATATCTATACTAGAGAAAGGGAGTTGAGAGCTCAATGGCACAAAATAAGGAGGAAATTTTCTAGAAGCAAAAATCTAGGATTTAGTGGCTTCGGGAAGGAGACAAAAAAACTAATTTTTTTCACCATTCTACTTTAAAGCACGAGGAAGAAATAGGATAAGATCCCTAACCACATCAAATGGCACCCGACTGGAAGGGGAAGAAGAAATTGCAAGGGAGGTTGTTTCTTTCTTTTCAAACTATCCTGAGCCCCCTAAATTGATAATCGGGATCTCAAGGAGTTGTTGCAGGTTATACCTAAAATCATTACTAAGGAAGACCTGAAAGAATTAACTAAGATTGTTTCCATGAAAGAAGTAAAGGAAGTTCTTTTCTCCTTTAGTGCTTTCAAAGCACTAGGACCATATGGATTTCCCCCCAGTTTCTTCCAATTTATTGGGTTATTGTGTCCTTAGACCTCTTTATTGTGGTCAAGGATGTCTTCATATAAGGAAAAATATTGAATCAAATGAATACTACTTTTTTAACACTTATTCCCAAGACTAATGAGGCTGCTTCAATGAATGATTATAGAACTATAAGTTTATGTAACACAACATACAATATTTTCTCGAAAATCATTGTTAATACGCTAAAATTAGTTCTGGGAAAACTGATTGTGATAAATCAAAAGGGTTTTGTGCAAGGAAGACAAATATTGGATGCAACAATATATACTCATGAGATCTTGCACTCTATGGAGTACAGTAAAAAATGAAGCATTGTGTTGAAATTAGATATCTCCAAAGCCTATGACAAGGTCTCCTAGAATTTTTTATTTGTTGTTCTCAAAAAAATTGGCTTCACTAGGAAATTCTTTAATTTGATAAAATTTTGTGTCACTTCTCCAAAGTATTCAATTCTAATTAATGGTATTTCCCATGGATTTTTCTCACCTGGCAGAGGTTTGAGACAAGTGGACTCATTGTCTCCTTACTTTTTTGTTATAGTGGCTGAGACCTTAGGGCGAAACATATAAAAATAACTTAATAATAAAACTTTGAAAGGCTTTTTGTTTCATATTTCTTACTCCTTGCTTCATATCAATAGTTTGTTGATGATACTATTCTTATGAGGGAATCTTCTATGGTCGAAGCTAAACATTGGAGATCTATTATGGACAAATATGCAAAAATTTCTAGCCAGTGTATAAACTATCAAAAAAGAAAGATCTATTTTTTTAATTCCAGCCCTACTGTGAAAGAGAAATTTATAAGAATCTTGGGATGCCAGGAGGAAGATTTACCTGCTACCTACTTGGGCTTACCTCTTTTCTCTTGAAAACCAAACAACAACTATTGGAACTATATAGTGGAGAAATTCCAAAGGAAATTGGCTGGTTGGAAAGGTAAATTGTTAAGCCTAACTAGAAAAAATCAACTTTTAAAGGCTTCACTACAAAACATACCAGTATACTACCTATCTATGTTTAATATCCCAACATACATAGTTGAGAGAATTGAAACAATTCAAAGAAGATTTTTATGGTCAGGGGTAGAGGAAAAGAAGAGAATGGAGCTTATCAAATGGGAAAAGTTTTGTGCTTCAAAGAAAGCTGGAGGATTAGGAATCAGGCAATTAAAAATTTTCAATAAAGCTTTGGTGGTGAAAATGGGTTGGTTCCTTCTGGAAGATGAAAAAGATTGGGCCAAAATATTGAATGAAAAATATCTTAGAAATAAGGATGCCAACTATTTTATTAGGAAGAAGGAGCTTCCACATGCATCTGTGTTCTGGAATAATCTTCTCAAAACAAAAGGAATCTTAACTAGAGGAGCAAAGATAAGGGTAGGAAATGGGCTAAATACTTATTTTTGGGATGATATCAGTTCCACACAGACCCCTTTGTTGGATTCTAAATACCTCCAACAAATTAGATTCAGGCTGAAAAGAGGTATTGGAAAAAAAGTCTATAATTACTTAGCTTGGGAATATTCAAAAGCCAAATGGATAGGATTCAAAGACTACCTAAATAATGTCAGCTTAAGAGGAAGCAAACAATAGAATTGGGATGTTGCTTTAGATCGACTTATGGAATAGATTGGAAATCCTAACTTTTACTCAAGAAACAAAAAGGATGAATGGATTTGGACTAAAAGTGCTAGTGGTAGGTTCTTTATCAAATCTGCATGTGATTCCATAATGTAGCAAAACCAAAATTCAGGATCTTTTGAGTGGCTCAAAGTTTGGAGAAAAAATTTAATCCCAAAGATAAATTATTTTTGGTGGACAGTTATTCATGGTAAGATCCATACTATTGAAAATCTAAAGAAAAGAGGCTAATATCTTGTCAATAGGTGTAGTATTTGTAATGAAGAAGAGGAAACTATTGTTCATCTAATCTTCCAATGTTCTTATGCTCAAGAAGTTTGGGTTTCCTTTCTTAATATGGTGAAGGTAGATTGGGTCTTCCTGACCAATGTTCAAATGTTTGTGGATGGATGGAGCTTTTGTCCTTATTCCCATAATATAATTAAAGACCTTTGGGAACAATTCCCCCAATTCTCTGCTTGGGGCTTGTGGAAAGAAAGAAATAATAGGGTGTTTAGGGATACAAGAAGGACAAGCAAGGAACTATGTATGATTGTAAAAAGAAAAATTCAAGAAAATTTGGAAAGTTGCTCATATAGCTAGGCCTAAGAAAGGGCCAACACAACAAGAACTAAGTATAAAAAAACTATGGGGGTATCCCATGGCTTAAACAATATTAACTGGATGAAGTGGCTCATAAGAATGAATACTATCTAGATCCCCCCCGATCCAAGATGGGTTAAGTGCAACTTTGATGGCTGCTCAAAAGCAAATCCAGGATAGACTACTACTGGGGGTGTGATCATGGATGATAAAGGAACCTTTCTAGCAAGGTACAACAAAGGCTTAGGAACAACAATGAACAACTATGTTGAAGCTTATGCTGTTTGGATCAAAGAAAAATATATTAGAGAGAATGGGTGCAACAAAGTCGTGATAGAAGGAGACTCTAAGTTGATAATTGATTATCTTAATGGTGTAACTCAAACCCCCTTGGGAAATCAAGGATCTGTTGGAATATTGTAAATGTATGATACAAGATATCCAACACTATAAAATATTCCATTCCTTAAGGGAAGGAAATAAGGCCATGGATGCTATGGCCAACTTAGGAGTTAATCAGGATATTTTAAATTTTTGGGACTTCTCTAGGTTATCCAACCAAATTAAAGAAATTATGGCAGTTGACAAACCTGGAGGAAGAAATATTCAAATCATAACATTAATAGATGGCAATGTTAATCTTGATAAAAGTGATAGGTGGAGGGGTCCAATGATGATGTGGAACAAATGGATGCATGATGGCAAGTTGATAGGGTGTGGAAGGATGCACATTGTTAAAGGATTGTTAAGCCCCGATGAGAGGAAAGTCCAAAATTGGAAAGGACAGTTGGGCCGCAAAGTTATGTACTTTGACAAGATGAATTTAATTAAGGAAATAAATGGCATGAGGGAAAATCTATAGATTGATACCTGATTTGATGGATGGACTCATGTGTAAAATGAAAATGAAAGAAATTTTAAAATTGGTGTTATCATTGTAAGAAAGGAAGGCTGAGTTGTCACTATCATTAATGATGATATGCGAAAAGGTGACAATCAAGGCTTTAGTTCTTCAGTACTTTGGAGAAAAACCCTAAGTTGCTAACATTTCAAATGAGCATTCATAGAGTAGCCATTCAAAATGAAATATTTGAATTGTCTATAGCTAGCATTGAGAATGGTGAAGGCCATAGAAGAGATTTCCTACTTGTGCCCAAAAATTTCTAGAGTAAAAAAAGCACCATGGAGGTCCAAGGAAGCAAAAAGAACCCCATAAATATGAGTCACTTCTTAATAATGAGGAACTTTGGGGTCTCTTTAAGAGGGTAGGTTTCACTCCTTATTTTGCTGCTATGGAAGGCTATAAAGAAAAACTAAGTTACAAATTTTCCAATGCTTGGAGAGATGGAAAATTTAATTTGGGTGGCATTCACTTTAACGTGGATATAAAGTTAATTTCATAGGCTACAAGACTGGCTTATGAAGGAAAGAAAGTGGCCAAGGTCAGCAATGGTAAGTATCAAGATTTCATTGAAAAGTTCTTTGAAGATAAAGAAAAATCATAAAGGTTTCAAAATGGCTATTCTAGAATTAAGCTTTTGTCGCCATATCATAATGTTTTTTTTATAGTTATGAAATAGTTCACCCTTGAAGGTCGCTACCAGTCTATCCATGGGTATCATTTCCCCATCCTCAACCATATAATACATCTAGAAAAAATCAATCTTTCATTCTTTTTGTTTTCTTCCTTGAACTAGAGTTTAACTCGTGGTTACAACCCACCTTTACAACAAGGACTCATTAGAGCCATTTGAAATTTTGTTTTATCCAATTCTCTCCAGAGAAACCCTACCCTCAAATTGATTGAAAATCCAAAACCCCAAAGCTCAGTGAAAATTGAGCTTATTGAAGAAACTCCCCATCTCGCTACCAAAAAACCTAACAAGAAATATCCTAAACCTGATGAGGCTTTGTGGAAAGATATGCTAGTTATTACACCTAAAAAGCAAAGGGACAAATCCATGGACCTAGGGGCTAGAAAGAAGAGGGAACTGTTGTTGCACGAATTGGGGGAGGAACTGGATATGATTACCATTCCTAATGACAATGAGGCGGGAGGATCTAACTCAGGTGGGAGAAGGTCTAAAAACCTATCTTTGGCAACATCGAAAGGTTAATACAATAAAAAAAATTCACAAAGCCCTAAGGAGAAAAGCACCCACAGTCTACAAGAAAGCAAAGAAAAAGAGGTGATGGAAGAGAATGACCCGTCCATGGAAGAGGTCTTGGATAGCTTGGGTGAGGATTTAGTGGAGGAGGAAGATTCAAAAGCAAAAAGTGATGATGGAAATGAGAATGAGGATAAGGATAAGGACTTGTAGAAAGAGATGAGTTAGGAGGAGGATAGTAGTAATGCTATGGATAGTCAAGAGAGAATGAAATTAGAAGATGAGGAAGAAAGGTCAAAGATGATGGTAATGAGAGGGTCAAAAAATTGGAGGAAAGGTTGAATGCTTTGGAAAAATGGAGGAAAGGGAAGGATAAGGATGGTATAATTCAAGTTATTGAAATCATTGAGGAGAGAAAGATTGAGGAAAGACTACAAGTTTTAGAGGAATCAATGCAAGAAGAAGACAAAGACAACAAAATTCAAACTGTAGAAAAGGCTGTTAATAGTTTATGCTATGTGGTTGATGCTATTATGAAGAAGGCTATAATGGCAACTATTTATGGAATGGGAAAAATTGAAAAACAAGAAAAGAAAAAAGAAATGGATGAGAAGGAGGACTTTGGATGGGAAGATGGAGCCGAAGGAAGTAGTGGAGGACACAGTGGAGGACTTTTTGATAGCGTGGAAACTGATCGAGGAAGCATAACAATGATGCTTCATGCTATTTTTCTTTGTTTTTGTTTAGATGTACAATTTTGTTATCTTTCAAACTTTGGTTAATGGTCGTTCGGGCCATTTATATACTATCTGTAGGATTGATAATATTTTTAGTTTCAACATGGACAATGTGAAAGTTATTAATAGGTTTATTAAGTTAAGTACGATGGTTGTTGTTGATAGCGAGTTAATTTTTTTTTATATTGTTGGTAGAACTGCAATGTTTGATCGAATGGGTATTGGTTAGGATTTTTTCTTGTGGGAGGGAGGATGTTTGGTGGGCTTCTTTTTTTGTTGTTTCTTGCCACTTGTTTTTCTCATAATGTTGCTTTAATTTGTTTGGGTCAGAGTCCTCTCCCTTCTTAATCAATCAAAAACAAATAGTTCTTCTAAAATTTGAAGGTGGAATTTATTACATTTTTAGAGCATACAAAACAAAAACTATTCATGACAGAATAACTGACATGATACAATGTGTTTTCCAATACTACAATCAATTTGAGTATTCTATTTGTTCTAATCAGATGAAAAAAGTGAAATACTTTTTTTACTATAGCAAAGAGTTGTTGAAAAAATTAAAAGTGGACTTCATTACATTCTCGGTCATAACAAAATAAAAAATTTCATAATGAAGTAACTGACATGGGACAGTGTGTTTTGCAACAACAAACAATGTGAGCATTTTATTTGTTCCAATGAGATGAAAAAAGAAAATTCCATATTTATGTCACCAAATAGTTCTAAAATTTCAAGGTGGAATTCATTACATTTTTAGAGCGTACAAACCAAAAACTATTCATGACAAAATAACTGACATGAGACAATGTGTTTTCCAACACTGGAAATAATATGAGCATTTTATTTGTTTTAAACAGATGAAGAAAGTGAAATGTATTTTTTACTATAGAAAAGAGCTATTCAAAAAATCAAAAGTGAATATCATTACATTCTTAGTTGTAACGAAGCAAAACTTTTCATAACGAACTAACTGACATGGGACAGTGTTTCCAATACTACAATAAATAAATCTATACCAAATATTTTGTGGTTGGAGACATTTTCCTTAAGGAAAATTATACCACCCATCCCTTCATCCTTTTCACCTCTAATCATTCACTCAAGTTTCTTATACATCACTTTTTTTATCCATTCCACAAATTATCCCATCCACTTTTTATTATTCATGACAACCTCCTTCATCATATTTCTCATCTACCAACACTTCACCTTATTTTTACTCTTTCTCATCTACCAACACTTCACCTTATTTTTATTCTTTCCCACTCCCCCTATCTATCAATTTACCTCCTATATTTTCTATTCAATTGTTATCTTTATTATCTCACACCCTTTCTTTGATTGTATGTTGAAATACATGATCATCCCCTTTTTTAAAATTTCTTGTTAATAATTATCACATATATCTCAATGAGAGCATGACCTATTGAACTCTATCTATCATCAATTATCCCCACCATGATTTGGTCCTTGTTTAGAATCCCCTCCATCCCTCCATTTACCCATCCTTCCATCCCACTCATAATCCCATACACCATTACTTTCAATGTTTTATAAAATACCATCTCATTTTTTTACATTATTTTGATTGATTGTTTACATATTTATTTATACTTACAGTTTTTTTACTATAGTCTTAATGCTTCATCCATCACACTATCATGATTTTTTTCATCATTCATATTATAGAATTTCTTGAAAACATGCATTTTAGATCACCATTTTTATTTTAAATTCTATATATTTATGTTACTCCATATGTACAAGGTATTCGTTGATGGGTTTCTAAAGTTTTTCCCATCTACAAAATACATAGAAAAGTTTTAATTAAAAACACAATGTGGGTTTTTTTGTTATTTGAAGCTCCTTGTTTAAATGTAAAGTATTGTCTCACAGTGGGTTGCTTACTTCTTAACACGTATGATTTTGCAACACATAGTTTTACAAAACAATGTGAATGTCTTGAAAAACATACCTTCCATTGTTGTGTTTAAATTTGGCATGATTGAAAAAAAAAGTGCACAAAATAATTGTATTTTGAAAAAGATAATGTGGGTTTTTTAGTTATTTGAATCTCCTTGTTTAAATGTAAGGGGTTGTCTCACAGTGGGTTGCTTGCTTCTTAACATGTATGATTTTACAACATGGAATGTTACAAAACAGTATGAATGTCTTCAAAATCACACTTTCCATTGTTGTGTTTAAATTTCAAGTATATAACAAATTGCATGCTTCATAACACACTACATTTATCAACCTCCACACCACAACATACCCAAGCCCTTCTAGTTTTTAAACTCGTATATGTAGGTGGGCATTACAAATAGTAAGAACACCAATTTCTTTCCATTATTTTCAATAATAAATAAACTTGTTGATAGTGGTGTTGGTTGTGTAGTGCAGGTTGGGAAACACAATGTGTTTTGAAGCCTTCCTTTAATTATACCCAAGCTTTGTCTTGAAATGCAGATATACAAATGTATAGATGGGGTTCTATTTTATCAAATAACACATTTCTCATTTAAGGGGGACTCATTAACCATTAATACATAATGTACTTCATAGTACACACTTCATTATATTTTGTAAAAATTCATGATGTAAAGCCCTAGGTGTTAAGAAACAAGCAACCCAAAGAGTGTTGTAAAACCCTCTACAACACTATTGGTTAGTACCCATCACCTTGATTTGGTTAGTTTTCTCCTCCAACCTTCAACTTTCAATGTGCAAATTGGAAATGCAGATTGTTTTCACCCTTCTTTCTCCAAACCAAAAACATACACATCAGTCCACCTCCAATTTTCCTGCGCCAAAAAAAATCTGAAAATGACACTTCTGTCACAAACCATGGGACCCAATTTTATCGTCTGGCAAGAGGCGGGAAAACTAACTTGATGACATTGTTAACTCCTACATATTGTTTCCTTGACATTTAGTCTTGTCTACCAGTTTCACCACTTTTATCCCCCATCTGGCAGGCCCCACACTATGTTGTCTCATCATGTTATGTATGTTTCTATGTATGTTTTTATGTATGTTTTTATGTATGGATTTATAAATTTTTGTATGTACATAGGTGCATCTTTTTGGCATAAGCTTCTGCACAATTAACAACACATTATGTTTCTAAACCTCCAAAATGGGCAACAAGGAAAACTCATATTTGTAAAGAGGCTTCTACATTGCAAAACACATTGTGTTTATAAAAAAATTGCATTTTGTTTACAAAAGAACAATTCCATTACAAATTTTGGGAAGCCTAATGGTCATTTTCGTGTTATTACGGCCTCACCTTTGCAATTTGAAAGGTATATTATACTGAGTAAAAATAATTACAATAACAATGCTCCTTATTCACAACCTTATGAAATCCAACTATGCAACAATGCTTCACAGTTGAACAAAGCTATGTGATTTAAAACAAGAAATAATCTAATGTAAAATCATAAATATTATGTTCTTTTCCAAATAAATTTGATCTAATTACCAAGGAACCAAAGGTTCTTGTTCTATTTTAGGAGATAAATGATACCTCGATGTAGTGTTACAGAAATCATCCTAAAATTAATATAAATCAATTATGAGAAGGATAATTAAAAGGATGTAGTATCACCCTTCACTGATGGTTTAAGCATTTCACATGCAACACTCACACTTCAATGAGGAAACATGATTCACGTAAAATTTTGGGATATAATATACACACAATAATGTATCATTTATTTGATTTAAGTTAAACTGTAAATTGTTTGCATTCCCCACACTAAGCATCTCATCTATATATAAATTAGAACTTCTAAATCCAAAATAAATTTTGTAAATTTAACTATCCAATACAATTCCAATTCAAGCTATGACAACTAGAATCACCTATATTTAGTGTAGAATCTTCACATCTCCTAAAGCATCCTTCTCAATACACTTGCCCTTGTTTTGTTCAAATTTGTTTCCTCACCTATATCAACCACCTGAAAGAAAGACAAGTGTTAGAGATAGATGAAATTGGAAAGTTAAATACATTCGGTGGTACAAAGAATTCGCTTCGTTCCAAACTTCACCAATATTGGATTATATGTTGTGTTGACTGCAACATGCCAGCTTGTACAAGCAATAAACATATTAATCTATATAATGGGAATTTAATTTCCAATTTAACCTATCGCTAACACTAGTAATATATGTCAACAATTATATTTTCCATTTTATCATTCTACTAGAATTGTGAAGCACTAAACGTTCATTCAGATATATCTTAGACTCATCTCTCCTAGCATATGAAAGAGGCCATAACTTGCATAATCAATAAGGGAAAATAATACAAACAAGAAAAATACCACACACCACTATCAAACTTATGTTTCTATCATTACTTATACAGAGAACTAAAAAAATATAGATTATTGCTAGACACATTGGTTTTTAAAACACAATGTGCATTGGTTATTCAAGAATAAAGGTTAAGAAATCAATGAAAACCTTGGTGATCACCTTGCTTGACCAAAAAATAGCAGGTGATCGCATTGGTTAAATATGATAATGCACAAAATAATTACACATTGGATAACACTCAGTGTTTCAATCTCCATGCTCAAACCTAAAGGGTGAAGAGCAAAAGGAGGAGTTGCATGTGGGGAAACCACAAAACATACCAAATTGAGGTGAGGGGTGACTAAGCAATTGGTTTGCTACTTGTAAAGGGTTTTAGAATAGTATGTGGGTTGCAGGTTTTATAACACCTAGTGTTTTCCAACCTAGAATTTTAGAAAATAGTAAGAATGTATTCAAAACCTTCTATGATCAATGCAATAACAACCCAATTGGTTTGTCACCCCTCGACTCGATTTGATTAGACACCCAATGTTTTCCAACATGTAGTTATATATGCATAGTAAGAATGTAATGAAAAAGTTTTGTTTAATACATAGTAAGAACTTAATGGGACACAACTAATCTCTACACAAAACACACCTATGTACATACAAAAATATATGAAACCATACATAGAAACATACATAACATGATGAGATGACGTAGTGGAGGGCCCACTAGAGAGGGGATAAAAGTGATGAAACTGGTAGATGGGAGCAAACATTAGGGAAATGGTAGTAGGAAGATAATGACACTGTCAGCCTAGTTTTCCCACCTCCAATTAGTCAATGAAATTGGGCCTACATGAGCATGGGGAGGAGTTACAGGTGGGGAATACAAAAAACATACCAAATTATAAAGGGTTTTAGAACAGTATTTTGGTTGTAGGTTTTATAACACCCAATGATTTCCAACCTAAAATTTTAGAAAATAATAAGAATGTGATGCAAAGCATCTACCAACAACAACCAACATCAGGTGTACTTCTAACCCAAACTCAAATGGAGAAGATCAAATTAAACAACCATCATTGATTCACTTAACTTTTCAACAAAATCCATCAAATTTGCTTGTTTTTACACTTCTACAATAATTTAGAACATATCAGTAATCCAAATTCACCACCCAACTTGAACTCACCATAAACATTCATTGTCTGACAAAAACAAACCATTTATACTACTAGATAACTATGTCTTATTATAAATTCAATTTCATGCACTTTAGACACTCTTTTGCATCATGATTTCACATAGTTCAAATCACCAAGACAACAAGTCCTATTTCAGGACCTTTCCCAATCCATCAATACACCTATAAGATCATCACTTGAACTGTCAAAACACAAAGAAAATCATCTATACCATAGATTTACATGTATAGCAGTCAAACACCATTTTGCACATTGGGGTTAGCCTTGCCCAAAACATCAAATTAGAAAAGTTGCCTTCTAAACTTCTCTCCAATCATTGATATAACTTCAACATCATTGTTTAAGCAATTTCAACACAAAACAATCACTAGTATCTCTGATTATACAAAATCACTCTTTCTTTTCATACAACCATCCAAACCCTACTAGCACAACAACTTGACTAAATCGGGTGCATCATTCAATCCATTTTGAACCATTACAAACTATTAGCATATCTTTGGACCCATTTTGAAATTCAATCACATACCTTAATATTAGATAGACCTTTTTTGCAATAATTATTAGAAAACTTGACTAAATGTTGGAATAAGCCTCAAATTAGGCCAAATTTACAAAGAGTGCTCTTAGATCACCCCCAAAACACCAAATATTCTCAAACAGTCTTTAAGAAAGTGACAAAACTTAAGAATTAGTCACTTTTAGGGACTAAAAGGCTCCACAAAACACAATACCTAAAAACCCTTAATTGTAAGCTTGACAATACAAAAAGAGTGAGGTTTATTGGAAAGAAACACTACAAACCTCAAATCCTCCTACCACCTCTTCAAACATGTCATATTATGTCTTCCAAATCTTCTTCAATCATCGCTAAACATTTACACTTGTTGTATCATTATCATGCTTGAAACCACCATTTTCATGAGGAAAACTTAGAATTTCCATAAAAGATAGCATCAAAACCCTTGCACCAAGAATTCCTTGCACCTGCACACTTTCATAAACCAAAAATCATCCTAAAAAAATGCCATTCCACTGATCAAAATATCTCCATCAGTGGAATGGTGATACAAAGCTTAAATGACTCTCAAAACCTTGTTTTTAAGAGTTACAAATAGTTATAAGTAAAAAGCCTGCAAACAACCCTTTAATTCACTTAGTTCTTCTCAATACCACTTTAACTAAAGAGGTTACACTCAAATGAATTCAAAGCAACATAAATCCAAACTTAATGGTGTTTTACAAACTCAAGGAGATTGAAAAATCATAGAGGAAACGTTATTTTTAGAAAACAAGGTAATCTTTATTTCAAAATTGTTTTCAAGATTCAATGACTACCTTTTTCCTCACCTTTACATGCTTTATTGAGTTTGTTACATCAGTTAGGCTTCTTCCTTTTCATTTCCAACTGGCTAGCAACTTTTCATTTCTGCATATTTTTGCTTTATTGACAACTTTTACATTTCTAGCAACATTTTTTCCAATTTACTTAATTAACTCCTAGAGACCTATTTAAGGACTCAAATACATTAGAATAGGTCTTCTCATGACATTTTTACAATGCCTTTCTAATGAAAATCCATATTTTATATTTTTTCCTATTTGAAGCACAAGGTGCTCCTACACCAAAATGTAATCAAAACCTTTTTCTAATTAATGTAGTAACAACCTAATTGGTTTGTCACCCCTCACCTCAATTTAATTACACACCCAGTGTTTTCCAACATGTAGTTATATATATAATGTATGAATGTAATGAGAAATATTTTTTTAGTACACAATAATAATGTAATGAAGATCACCTTTAAAACTTAAGCAGACCACATTGAATGAGATAGATAAAAGTTAATGTATTGAGTGGAGAGATTCTCCCTATTCTTTAGAAGTTTAGGAAAGTGCATGTGTAGTATGCACAATTGGAAAATGGCAATGCAAGACTTGACTATAAGGTAGTAGAAAGTATGTAATCGAAAAGGAATCTACTCTTAAAACACTTGAAAAGAAGCAAACCAAGTAAATGAGATAGATAATTTATTTACTGAAGAGATTATTCCTCCTCTTCAGAAGTTGATGAAGGAGCATGTGCACTATCTGAAGTGGGAAAATTGAAATGCAGAATTGGAGGCAATAGGTACTAGAATGGATGGAATGAAAAATGATTCTTCTCTAAAAACACTTGAAAAGAAGCAGAGTAGTATGAGTGAGATACCTAATGTATTGCCTAAAAAGATCCTCCGTGCTCTTGATAATTCAAGGAAGGTGCATGCACAATGTAAGCAAATGGAAAATGGCAATGCACAAGTGGACAAACTGAAGATGTTTCATATTGCACGGCAATTTCTGTAGGCAAAGAAATTGAGAGATGTTGCTATGGATGGAGTTGAACAAGTAAATTCTATCATGAATATCTTCTACAACACAGTATATTTTCCACTATGAACTATAATAACTATAATATTTATTAGTTTTGAAGCTTCATAAGTATCACTTTCTAGACTAATAACTTGTAATTTTCCTGTGACACATTACACAAAATTGTCTTGTCCATCAAATTTTTTTCTCGAACTTCCCTAACTTATTATCCTTTTCAAAAAGAGTGCATAGTAATTTGAATATTCCCACTCTTCAAGTAAATTTTAATGAATTCCACTCAATTATCAACACACATTGGATGACTCCACTTTCCTAATTTTGATTCAATGAGATAAAAGAGGAGTTAGCTAAATTGTGGTCAACATTGATTAGAAGTGCATTAAATTTGCACTTCAAGAGGAAGATTATTCAAATTAATTTTGTAATCTCTCTAAAAATGACAATAATGTTAGGGAAGTTCTTTAAAAATATTTTATGGATAAGACAACTTAGGTTGATGCAACCATAGTAGGAGGGTCCTCAAAGAGAACAATATAGACCATGCAACAAGAGTAACACAACGAAAGCAACATAGAATATGGAGGAAAATGAAGATTAAAACATTCTCATTAACAAATATCTTAGTTACATTTGGCCGATAACATCCAGGCTTATAGATTCGGCTCACAGACCTGATAATACATTCTCAAAAATACAACATTCTAATATGTTGCTATATGTGAGTGAAAATCCTACCAATACAATCTATATCATTCTTCTTAATCCACTATTGCCTCCTAATGATTTATTGCAAGCTTTATATCATATCTGCAATTCTAGAAACATCTGCGTTGGCCAAAGATCATTACATTCTCCAATGAAATAAAATATAACGTGTGCATGAATAGGTTGGCCTCAAATTTGAAATACACCTTTGTGAATGCATGAGATGAAGTTTGCACCTATAAAAAAGGTCGGGGACACTCCAAGGAACATTTAAAATCACATCATTAAGATCCACAAGTCATGGGAATGATCCAGGAATGATCGGATTAATCGCTAGGCTTGAAAACTATTTTGGTGCATATTTAAGAAACTACCATTAGATCCAGAATCGATAACTTGCTGGAAAAAGATCCAATCATGCTCAAATCTTGGAATAAGGAAAATGAACATGTCCAAAATGTACACAAAGATATACTAGGTTTGGTGAGCAAAGATGATGAATCCACCAACATGAACTGAGAAAGATCAAAACAAGAACAAAACAAAAAGAAAATATTTTTGGTTGATGCAAGATTTCCAAGAACCAAGGATGCTCCTACATCAAACATCCGGGGTTATTGAAAAGTGAGTCCCTCACTTACCTAGGGAAAAAGGAAAACCAAGATGGTCTACCTCAGCCTAAGAAATCCAAGAAGAATCCTCCATTGGTCTACCTTTCCATTTCACAAGATACTATTTTTACTGTCTTCCATGAGTTTTTCTCCCATCTTTGGTATCCAAAATCTCCTCAATCTCATTTGGCTATTGTTTAGGAAATTGATTCTCTAATTCTACTATATTTTCCTCACTGAATTCTACTTCATAATACTGATGTAGGTCTGCAATGTTGAATATAGGCGATATACCCATGCCATCTGGTAACTCTACTTCATATGAATTTCCTGAATCAAACTTCTTCAAAATATTGCAAGGTCCAAACTTCCTCATCTTCAGCTTATTTCATGTGCCAACTGGAAATCTCTCCTTCCTCAAATATACCATCACTTCATCTCCAACTTTGAATTCCTTGTCTCCTCTTTTCATCTATTTTCTCCTTATACTTTTGGTTTGTGTCTTCCAATTTTTGTTTCACTTGAGTATGCACTTTATTCATATGTTTGATAAAAATTCTTCTACTTTTGCACTCCTCTTATCTTCCATACTGATGTCTCTCAACTCTGATATACCTCTAGGATGAAAACCAATAACAATCTCAAAAGGTGGCTTCCATGTACTCCTGTTCACTGAATTATTGTAAGAAAACTCTACTTCTGCAAGGACTAGATCCCAACTCATAGTCTTCTCTCCAACCAAACATCTCAACAAATTCCCTCAACTCTTGTTTACTACCTCTTTCTATCCATCGGTCTATGGGTGAAAAGTAGAACTAAAATTTAGATCTGTCTTCAGCTTCTTCCAAAGTGTCCTCCAAAAGTAACCAACAAACTTTACATCTCTATCTAAAAAAATACTCCTAGGAAATCCATGCAATCTGACCACTTCCTTGAAAAACAAGTCTCCTACATGTATTGCATATGTTGTCTTCCTACAAGGTATGAAATGTGCCATTTTAGAAAATCTATCTACCACCACAAATACAAAATCATTACCTCTTTGTGTCTTCGGAAAACCAAGTATGAAATCCATACTTATATCCTCCCAAGGTCTCTCCGGAACTATCAAAGGCTTATACAATCCAACATTCTAACTACTTCCTTTCACAAATTGACAAACTTTGCAACCTTGCACAAATATCCTAACATCCTTATGAATCTGTGGCTAAAAGTAATTCTTACTCACCAATGCCACTATCTTATCAACTCCAAAGTGTCTTGACATTCCTCCACTATGCTTCTCCTTCACCAAGTTCTCCCTCATTGAAATATGGGGTATACACAACTGATTACCTTTGAACAACATATCCTCTTGAATGAAGTAATCCAACCACTGGCTTCTATCCTCCAAAATTGGTTTTTTACAAGCTCTCCAAGGTTCTGCAAAATCTGGGTATTCCTCGTACAAGTTCTTCAACTCATCAAAGCCTAATACCTCCACTCTCATCTTTTTCAGTAAATTCCTTCTCCTACTCAAAGCATTAACAACTCTATTTGACTTTCCACTCCTATGCTTCAAAACAAAAGTATAACTCTACAATAATTCTACCCATGGCATGTGTCTTTGATTTAACTTACCTTAACTATTCAAATATTGCAATGCCTGATGATCTGTATTCAACACCAACTCCTTAGGAAACAAATAATGTCTCCACTTCTTCAAGGTTTGAACTATAGCATAAAATTCTTGATCATACACTAAATATCTTCTCCTAGTATCATTTAATTTCTCACTAAAATAAGCTACGGGCCTTTCTTCTTGACTCAATACTGTTCCAATTGCATTTCCAATTGCATCACAATCTACTTGAAATACCTTATTGAAATCTAGTAAATCCAACACAGGTTGTTCAGTCACCTTCTACTTCAACAATTCAAAAATTTGGTCTACTCTAGTTGTCCATCTAAAATCCTTCTTATCTCCTCTCATTGTTTTTTTCATAGGACTGCAAATAGAATTGAAATTCTTAATGAACTTTTGGTAGAAACTAGCCAATCCATGAAATGATCTTACATCTCCAATGTTGTCCGGTGTAGGCCACTCAACAATTTCTCTTACCTTCTTAGGATCCATCTTCAATCCATCCACATATATCTCAAATCCCAGATATACCAATTCCTCCTTCATGAAACTACACTTCTTAATGTTTATCAACAACTAGTCCTCTCTCAACCTCTGCAAAACTTGTTGTATGTGTAGCAAATGTTCTTCTCTACTCTTACTGAAAATCAACATGTCATCCAAGTACACAATCAAAAACTTACCCAAGAATTTCTTTAATACCTTGTTCATCAACCTCATGAAAGTACTTGGTGCATTTTCCAATCCAAAAGGCATCACCAACCACTCATACGATCCTTCATTTGTCTTGAATTTTTTTTCCACTCATCTTCTTCTTTGATTCTGATATGATGATATCCACTCTTCAAATCTATCTTTGTAAAGTATCTAGCTCCACTCAAACAATCCATAATGTCATCCATCCAGGGTAAAGGAAATCTATACTTCACCGTGATCTTGTTTATGGCTCTAAAATCTATACACATACTCCATTCTCCATCCTTCTTAGGTGCTAGTACAAGTATTGCACATGGACTTAAGCTTTCTCTGATCAAACCCTTCCTCAACAATTCTTGCACTTGTCTATTCAACTCCTCATTTTTTGTTAGTTTCATTCAGTGTGATGCTTTATTAGGAAAACTAGCTCCAAGAATCAGATCCATACAATGACTAATAATCCTCACAGGTGGTAATCCATCAGGTACATTATCTAAAATGATCTCCTCATATTATGTCAGCAATTCCTTTATCTCTTTTGGGTGTTCTTCTACATGCTTCATTTTTTCAGCCTTCTTAGGAACTAAGGCATAACACACATTCTCATGTCTCAATCCATCAAGGAATATTCTTCCATCAACTAAAAAAACCCTAGTGTTCGTACAAACCTCAACTGTAGGAATATCTTCTAATGGAAACAAAATATGCTTCATCCCATTAGCAACTATGGTGTATATATTCTTCTTTCCATCATGAATATCCTATCTATCATACTGCTAAGGCCTTCCCAACAAAACATGGCATACATCCATAGGCATGATATCACACAAAACTTCATCATGGTAATTTCGTATCTTCAATTTCATGAAACATTTCTCACTTACCAAAATCTTATGCTCATCTTGAATCCAAGCTATCTGATAAGGCTTCAGGTGCTTCAAACTTTCCAACTTCAATTTACTCACCATCTCTTCAGAAACTAGGTTTGCAAAACTTCCACTATCAACAATCACTTTGCAACATTTACCATTCACCTTGCATCTAGTTCGAAACAAGTTATTTATCTACAATGGCTCTTGCTCCATCTCACTTTGACACAATACTCTCCTATTCACTATCAATTCTCCATCTTCTGGTTCATTAGATGATTCAACATGATCTTCCTCAACAAAGTTTTTTCTTCTATTGTTCTATGTCTTTCTACTTGTCTCTCCTTGATTACATTCAAATGCTCTATGTCCTTCTCCACCACATTTATAACAAGTTCCCCTAATACTCTTTTCTCCTATCCTCTATCATCTCTTCTATATCCTTCATTCTGGTAACCACCATATCCTCCTCTTCTGTAAGAGTTTCCATCACCTCTATGATATGCATTATCATTCTTACTAACATTTTTATCCTTATTCTAATTTGGAAAAGATCCTCTTCCTCCTCCAACAAAAGTTCTTCCTCTTTGAAATCTTCCACCTCTTCCTCTTTGTCTCTACTCATGTCTCTTATTTAGCTTCTCTTCTACTTTCAGGGAAAAATGATATGCCTCTTCCACACTCTACAACTTGATCAAATTGATTTCATCCTATATAGATGACCTCAAACCATTCACATATATGGCTATTTTCTCTACCACATCCTCCAAATGTCCAAATCTCATATTCAACTTATAGAACTCCTCAATATACTCTGTCATACTTGAATCTTTCAACTTCAAATTTTGAAACTTTCAAAACAAATTGATCTGATAATCTACAGGAATAAAATTTTCCTTCAACTTATTCACCATCTGATCCCAAGACTTTATCTTCTCTTTTCCTCTTCTTTTCCTATCTGTCTGCAAATGTTCCCACCAAAGGGATGCATGTCCTCTCAACTTTGTACAAGAAAAATTTACCTTCTTATCTTCAGTGGCACCTTCAAATTCAAAATACTTTCCCATCTTTGTAATCCAATCAAGCAATTCTTCTGAATCCAACTTACCATTATAATCAAGTGGATTGAATTGGGGTTTTTTATTCACTCTGGTTAGGGCTCTTATGAACCTCTCTTCTCCCTAATCTAGTCTAGGTTGCTCTTCTCCTCCTCTTTTGTCTTGATGACCTCACACAGATCGAATCTTGCTCTGATACCAATCTGACATAGCCACGGTAGGAGGGTCTTCAAAGAAAAAAAATTGTCCCATGCATCAAGAGTAACACAATGAAAGAAACACATAATATGGAGGAAAATGTAGATTAAAAAATTCTCATTAATATAAATCTCAATTACATTTGGCCGACAACATCCGGGCTTACAAATTCAGCTCACAAGCCTGATAATACATGCTAAAAAATACAGCATTCCAGTATGCTCTTATATGTGAGCAAAAATCCTATGAATACAATCTATATCATTCTTCTTAATCCATTGCTACCTCCTAATGATCAGTTGCAATATTTATATCATATCTACAATTTTGGAAACATCTGTGTCGGCCAAAGATCATTATATTCTTCAATGAAAGAAAATATAACATGTGTATGAATAGGTCGGCCTCAAATTTGAATTACACATCGGTGAATGCATGGGATGAAGTGTGGACCTATAATGAAGGTTGGGGAAACTCCAAGGAACATTTAAAATCACACCGTTAAGATCCAAAAGTTATGGGAACGATCCACAAACAATCAGATTAACTGCTAGGCTTGAAAACTATTTCGGTGTCGGTTCAAGAAACTATCATGAGATCTAGAATCGATAACTTGCCAAAAAAGGATCCAATCATGCTCAAATCTTCGAATAAGGAAAATGAACATGTCCATGATGTACACAAAGATTCACTGGGTATGGTAAACAAAGATGATGAATCCACCAACATGGACTGAGAAAGATCAAAACAAGAACAAAACTGAAAGAAAATATTTTTGGTTGATGCAAGATTTACAAGAACCAAAGATGCTCCTGCATCATAGGTTCTCTGTGTCCCAAGAAAATTACAAGTTATTCGTTTCATAGAATTAAATGTACATAGCATGATTCTAATGAAAAATTTAAGTTTTGTAGACAGTAAGAATGTAGTGAAGTCCATTGACCTTCACAATTTAAAGCAACTCTTAGTTACACTAAAAGTTGGATTTCAATTTCCTCATATGATTTAAAATTGAATGCAGAATATAATTTAGAACAAATAAAATGCTCGCACTAAACTAACTGACATGGGATAGTGTGTTTTTCAACAATGCATAGTATATATATGTAATGTGACACCACACAAACCCCAAAGGACACTAAAACATCTAAAATTTATGACAAAAAAAATATAAAAGTAAACTAATAAGAGTTATTAGTAAACCTTCATTGCTAGAATGAAACCATACATATGTATATATCAACTAGCTAAGTCCCTTGGGGTTACATGACTGCATTACATTTGAATATCACTAACATCACACAATTCCCATAATGACGATTAACTAATTACGAGTATTCCTCTTAACCATTATATATAATTATTAATCAATGAATGTACATTCATAACATTATATAAATAAAAACCATCCATCACATCTATGACTTAAATATAAATATTTCCACAAATACAACACCATTAAGGATCACATACTATGAAGCAATAACACATAGTAATACAAGGATCAATAGACATCACATTTATGACAAGCATCCATCTGAGACCATAAGGTAATGGAAAGGACTACATTCATTGCATTAATAAAAGAAGATACATCATTTCAATAATTACATCAATACGATAGTACTTCCCAACATGAACGAGAATAATACAATTGAAGTGTATGAATACAAAGCATCAACACTGGATCCAACTCTAGTACAACTCTAGAGTCACTGCAAATGGTACATCTCCACACATCTTGATCTTCGGTTGGGGATCCAATGGGGTCCATAGCACATTCCACTTGACCATGTGGATCCTAAGGCCCAACCCCTTGCCAAGAGATGACAAGGACTTGCAACATAAAAAAATCAAGAGAACAAGGCTAACAAAACTCCATGACAAGAGAAACAAAAAACACAAGAAACATCCACTTCCAGAGGTACAAGAACAACATGGGAATAGGGTATGTGCAGGATCATCATGGAAAAAATAGGCCCTTAAGTGGCAAAAAAATTAGAAAAATTAGAGTTAGGCAACTTGACATAAAAAATTGAATAAGTTATCTATATTATTTCAAAAATATGTAAGAATAGAATTTGTAGCAAATTGAATGTAGTTTCTAAACTACTAGGTTTGTTTAAGAAAAAAATCTATTTGGTGAAAATTTGAAATTTCAATGCAGTACTACTTAAATTTCAAGGAAAAAATAAGTAGGTGTCTATCTGACCACCCTAACCACAATAAAATGATAAAAAATTTTATAATATTTTAGATATAAGTAGAGGAATAATTTCTTGATGTGATGCATATTTTTTTGTAATTTTTTTGAAGTAAATAATTAATTATGAGTTTTTTATTACAACTTCTATAAAATATAAAAACTCGTATGTTTGACCACCTTAACTTGGTCAAAACTTCATGAAATTCAATTTTTCTTTTTTTAATCCTATATTATGTGAAGCATAGAATGCAATGCATATTTTGGATTCAAAAAATGTGATACTGTTTGAAAGCTATAGATGTTTTTGAATCAGTCTATCAATCAGGAATTTAATCATAATTTGAATAGAAAATGAATAATAATTACTTATTAAATTCAAAGTAAAGCATAATTTATACTGGTGGAAAGGTGAGAATATCCTTTAAAAACCCTTTTCGTTTCATCAAATTTGGGTTAAAAAAAAGTTGTCAACCACATACCCATCATATTGCCACTTTTTGGCCCATCATGATCCTGCACATACCCAACAACAAACATACATGGTTGTTAAAGGGTGGAGTGTCATCACATAAACTCAACATGGGTTACCTAATGCAGAATTTCATAGGTTACCGGCCCCCTACCTGGTTCAACCCTAGCAACCTCGACTGATCTCCAACCCCCATTCTCACTCATGTGGGATCAACATACCTTTCAAGAGGACAAGGTGCACAATTAACCTTTTCCATTCTAGGCCTTCCTACTCATCTCAAGCCTAAGCGAGCACTTGACCCATGAGTGAGGCTAACTTATTTGGATTAAAGTGAGATACTACCCAACACTCCTAATTAATTATTAGGTTATCACTGATTAACGAAACTCTCAATGAGTTACCCATATGCCACTTTGTGTGTCGACCCCCATTGAAAGCCACTCCCCCTACTAGCAAAAAAAGACTTAATAGTCCAATAAATAGGTAAACCAACTTGCACAATGTATAAAGCCACATAAATTATTTCATAAAGCGAGGCATGCATCCACTTGCAGAAAGTCTCCATAATAAAAAAATTCCCATAGTGCAAGGCTAAAACCCACATAATATAATCCAAGAATAAAGGTCAACCATTACCAAAATAACAAAATCATGAAACCGCCCACTTTTAGGTGAAACAACATAAAACTCGTGTAAACACTTCAAGATTGATATGGGTTATGCAATGTGGATCCTCCTAGGTTTTCAGCCCCATCCTAGGTTACCCAGGCAGCCTCACCAGATCCCCAACCCCCATATCAATTCTTGCAAGTAAAAGCCATCCTCCCCTCTAACCTCTGGAAGACCCACAATAACCATTTAGCACAAAAGCTCCCTCCAAAAGCAATAACCAACACAACTCAATGACACAGTCAAGAATAATTACCCAATACTAAAATCAACCAATAGTGCTCACATGATGTAAAAACCATTAATGTACAAATAATGTCTCCCAAGCCAACTTTAACAATATTACTCAAGAGTAAATTGGAAGAAGTGGAAGCTAAGGTTTCCGCATTGTGCAAGAAGGATGAAGAGCATAATGAGAACACTGCTAGTAAGGAGATCCAGGACAATGCAGGTAAGGACAAAAGGATAGAAATTGACTTTGAAAAAATAAAAAATGTTGTGAAGATAATCACTGAAAAAAATAATAGAATGGCAAGACATAATTCTATTATTATCAACGCAATGACTGAAAAACTCGATAAAGCTCAACAGGGATCCTTGGTTGTTGATTTGGAAGAAGTTAAAGATAAAAACCAAGAAGAGGACATAGGGATTTCAAAGAGAACCAGGGCTAATATGAAAAAGATGGAACCCCCTATGTTGATTTAAACTTTCAAGAAGGGAGTCTAGGATATGCAGGATCTGGAGGCCGAGACTAAGAAAGTTCTGAAGACTTCAAGGATTAGTTGCTGCTAGTTTTTTGGTGGTCCTTTCTGGCTTTTTTTGGTTGGTTGTTTTTTTTTAGGGTTTTTCTTTCCTTGCAACCTATTTAATTCAGAGGACTTTTTTGTCCTTTCCTATATTTTGTTGTAAACTTTGTGGTTTTGGGTCCCTGTAAAACCCATTTTTTCCTTTATCAAAAATAATATTACTCAATGACACCCACTTATAAAGGGTTACCAAACAACACCTCAATCCAATGAGCAACACAATAATTCAATACAATACTCAAACAATACAACCACCACTTGTTTCAATCAATAGATCATATACTCCAATAAGCATCTTTAAGATATCTACTTTATTAACCAAACAAAGATCCCTACCAAATAGTTATACAAAACCCTAGTGCTAACATTACAACTTCAATTATCAATATTTCAATTATTTAATTTGCCAAACAATTTTACTAGCCAACTACTAAAGCATAATTAACAATCGTTTGCAAATTAGCTAGCAAAGAGTGACCTCAAACAATTTACAATGAACCTAAGTTTTCAAATAATCTATTCTTAATATTTTACTCTCACTAGTTCTAATATTGCAATATCCACTCATATAAAATCTAATAGAGTACTTAGTAATTTGGAATAAAATTTGGTTGATAAGTGAGGGTCCAAAGTTAAGATGCACATATTAATTTTAAGCATTAGATAATAAAAGATTCACTTTTACTAACAATAGTTTCAATGATATGCTAAGATTACAATAATTGTTAAATTTTTTATAGAAGCTTCCTTATCAATAAAATCTCCTCATTTTAACTCAACATCCTTATTTAATATCTCTAGAAATAAATATATTTATATATAAAAGGCTCTCCTATATAGGTAAGATATTATGCACTCCGCTTAGAATCTTTGACAAGGGTTTGCTCTAACGGGATTTATCCAAACCACATAAAGTTCCTTATGTATACTTTACTTAATTTTAAAATTCAATCTAACTTGGAGGTGATGCATCCCTCTTAAACTCTTAACCATTATAATACATATACAAGTACACATATACATAAATAAATAGAATGATGATTGTACTATAATAACTCAACTTTTAATGTGAAATATATATTTCTCTACATACATTTATTTACACACACACACACACACACACACACACACATATATAAGAAACACAGATTATATCACTAAGATAGATATGGCAACATAAGATTAATCTCTCCAAAAATATACATTTTATTACCACCATATATACATATACACATAATCCAGATACAAGGAATCGAAGGGAGTAAGCTTTGGTTATATCACTATCAACTGGCAGTCGCACCATTCATCTTGAATACCATAAAAATATAATTAGAATTCCAAAGAAATATAAATCTATGCCATAAAATATGAAATGCTAATCATTATAGGTATTCAATCTCGAGCATAAGTCGCATATCCCTAAAACTCGAGAAGTGTCTTCCCACCTTCAAGGCAAAAAAGGGTTGGTAATAAGGGAGTCAACAACAATGAGACAAGACGTGGCTGGAAACGAAGAAGGGCATTGGCCAAGGAACTGTGTTGGACTTAAGGCAAAGAAACAATGCCATGCATAAGGAATTTCGATGGAAAACATACTAAACATTCAATTTGATGCCAGTGCATGAAGAATGTGTTTCATCTAAGGGACCATGCATGATTACTAAGAATCAAACTATTATGACTAAACTTTAGAAAAAAAAACACAAGGTATTCTTATAAAGTCTATAGATCAAAACTTCAACACTAATGCTTGCTTGAAAGTTACTATATATCTATATATAAAAGTACCAAATCTCAATTGATAGATAGGGAAACATGCCAAATTGTAGCCTAATTTAGGGTTCGATTTATATGATAGTTCATTCATTCATTAGTCCTCATTTAGGCCAAATTTGACTAGAATATATGACACCTGCAATAAGCGAAGTCTAACAATCCGACAAGAAATGTTAAGCCATACACAAAGCGCATGAATCATTTGACAGGGGCGTGCAAGTTGCATGGGCCAACAAAGTACCTCATGACAAGTATGGTGAAAATATTAGATGGAACATATGCAAATTTACAGTATCATCCTAAAGAAAAATTGGTAGATCCAATATAAATATAAAAGAGGGAATAACACACAAAGACAGATGAAACAAACAAGACCAAAAGTGTTGCCAAGAACAAAAGAAAGCCATAGGTATTCATATGAAATCAAAATTTCCACGTTGAGCATGACCATTGAATGAACTTGAGGTATTCAACATCACACACGAATGAGGAACAACCATCTAAATGGATTCAAAATACACCAAATAAAGAACTCAATTGCCATCAAATTGAATGCCATATATCATATCGACTACTCTAATTTAAATAAAGAGGCTCCATCTAAAGGGTTTTAATTAAAGAGGGATAGTGTAATGCTCTGTCATTATAACCTAAAGAATGTTGCAATTGTGTATAATAGTGAAATAATTTTTTTTAAAGTATAATTATTAAGTTAATTAGTTGCATACATTCACTGAGTTACGCGACGTTACACTACTTGAGTTTCCATAGATGACTTTAGTATTTCGTATTGCTTATAATGAATAATCATAAACATTAAAAATAGATATTGCATAACATATGAAAATTCCATTCAAGATAATATAAAGTACAAACTTGATTTCTTACATTGCATTTGGCAAGATATTACAATACTCATTCATCTGATGAGGTAGTTCAATAATAGTTACAATTTACATTTTACAATGTTCTCCTCATAAACAATTGAGGGATGTTTTACAATACAAGTTTAACAATAATGCAATAAAGAAAGTACATATGTATCCAAGTATGAGCTCTCCATCCATAAAGCTCTCGATACCATGATCATAAACTGGGGACCCAACGGAGTAAGGTGCATGTTCCACCCAACCATGTGGTACCCGTAGGTCCATCCCCCGTGCTAGGAGATAGTAATATGGTTACCTAGAAAAAATATACTAACCATAGACACAAGTACATAACTAACTAATGGTTACATTGCTTCTAGATTTAAGACAATTGAATGTACTACATACACAAGGTTAACTGTTATTTTAGGTGGAGTGTCATCACAATGTTGCAAAGGTTACCCTGGTGTTTCTTCCTAGGTCCCGGCCCCCAACTTGGGTTACCCTGGTAACCTCTTATGAAACCCGGCCCCATTGCAAACCATTGCGGAATCAAACATCTTTTGAAGAAACAAGACATTGATTTTCCATTCCAGGCCTTCTCATCTTATACTTAAGACTGAACTAGATCAAGAGTCATTAAGTGAGCTATAAACATCTTGTTAAATATTTTATTCTAACTATTGTGTTATTTAGTTATCACTGACTTACTAACTCTTTGTAAGTTACCCTGACACCACTTTGTGTGTCGACCCTTACATAGAGCCACTCCCCTAAACATAACAAAGGAATTCTAAGTTTTCTATCTAAGGTAGACAAAGTGCACAAAATTTAACATATAATACCAGATAAATCACAAAGAACATCACATTTTGTTTACAAAAATTGGGTGCACTACCCTAGTTTGTTCAAACACATCAAACCATAGTAAAATTAACTCCCTTGAAGAGACTAGAACTGGAAGACTTAAAATCACATAAAAATAATCCCCATTTGCCCAATAAAAATTTAAAGCAACTTAAAGCAAATTCACGTCTATCATTTGGATTTACTAAATCCAGTCAATCAAGAACTTGAAGTATGAAATTAATCAACTGATATCTAATTTATCTGCCATTTCATTTGAAAATAAAATATATAATTATCTCAATTTCATAAACATATATTATAATGAAATTTTTGTTTTCTTTCCTTATTGTATTTCATTATAAAATATCCATTTCTACTCTTCAACATTAAACAACATTATATTATTCATTTAAACATAAGCATATAGAATCTATTTAATCATTCATTTATTTATATATATATATAGATATATATTTATATATAAATAAATATTTTAAATTTCAAAATAAAAACTATATTCATTAACCTTAAACACAAATTACAAACTTATTTATTATCACATATATATATATGCATTACATATATTACATATATTTAAAATGATATATATAATATATGAACACATATTTATAAATTATAATCTTATTTTAAAACTAAATTTAAAATTAACAATTTAAAAAGTTTAACAAAACAAAATATAAGGGCAGGCCTCGGCTTCCTTTCCACAGCTGAACCCTCCATGGGAGGGCGCGGCTGTGTAGGCAGCGTCGAGCGCTGCCCTCACAGCCGGCTCCCCTGTGGGGGTCGGCCGTGGGGGTAGCCCCCTGTGGCTCCCTCAAAACATAAATTTTTCTATAAATTTAAAAAAAAAAAAAACGAAAAAAATGGCGATTTCATTTAAAATCGCAAACGGCGATTTCTTCATATAACTTCACAGAAATTTAAATCGAAATTATTATGTATATGTAATTGTATATGTATATATATATATTAATCACAAATATATATACATTTATGATTACATATATATAATTTAAATAACATCAAAATATTGAAACTGGGCAATATTTTTTTTTACAGAATTTTTAACAGGAATTGGGTAAAACTTCAAATCAAAACGATTTATTCCGAAAACAATAAATTCATTAACTGAGATTTTAATTACCAATCCCCAATTTAATCACTAATTTTTAACAGAAGATTTAAACATTAAGCCCTTCTATGGTTTTGTCAATTTTCTCCTGTACATTTCTACTATTTTGCTCTTTGATTTCTCTATAGTTCTTTGTTTTCATAATTTCATTTACAGAGAGGAATTCAAAATTCACATAATTATTTTCTAAATTTCCCGAGAAGAAATACATAATTCACAATACAAATATTTCTTTAGACAAATTTTTTTTAAAGAAATAAATTTAAATACTAAGAAAAATACCTGTAACTTGAAAACTATCTATAGAAGTAAGCCTCTGTAACCTGTAGAATACAATCCTCCAAGCTTCTCCAAATTGCTAAATCCAAAGGAAAGCTATAACCAATCACAGAGAACTTCCCACCAAAGGGATCTTCCACAAATATACAACTGAATAGAGGTAATCACAAATTTTTTAAAAAATAATTTTAACAGCAAATTACTCTTTCAATTTTCCGTAAAGAAAACTGATAACCCTTCTGTGTTTCCCAGATCCCCAATAATATCCGTCAACAACCTCAACCATAACAATAAATTTTAACTGGCATACTTTTCAAGAAGAACAAAATATCTTCCAACAACTTCTCGGCAATCTTGCCTTTCAAGATTTGCATGAATTTATTTTATTTAATTTATTTAAAATTTACAATTTTCAAATGCAAAGTTTATTTAATAATTTAAAAATGCCATTTCCAAACAACATTTAATTTTAAAATAAAATATATTCACACATAATTTCAAAACAATTTTAATTTAATTAATTACTTTATTTAATTAAATAAATTTAATCTCTAAGATCAAATTATTTAACCAAACAAACTAATTAATTTATTAAATAACATGCAAAACTAATTTCTTTATCATTTACAAATTAATTTAAATAATAATAAATTAAAGCATAATAAACTAACATTAAAATTGACAAAATTACCTTTCAAGAAATTAAACCAAACAGAAAAATGCGAGACAATCTATGACTCTGAACTAAACAGATGATGTACTATGACCAGGTTATAGACTAGACTAGGATGAACCATGCTACTACCTCCCAATCAACATATCCGTTGAGTCTTGACACACTCAGACCTGAGTAACCAGGTGGAGTCAGTGTCATGTACCTACAATCCTGCAACCAAGCAATAACATGCATATATATATAAACCATTGTACAGGCACACCGTGCGGAGAAAATCACGGACATCACAGAGTACTCGCAAGCAAGTGATGCGATTCCATTCTCCACACCAATACACGTCACATCAGACTGACAAAATAAATAGCAGTTAGTCCATCACAACATATACATAGAAATAATCATCTGAAAGTAAACATCTACGCTATATCAAAGCATATCCGAAATCAATAATCACCTGTAATACCCCCATGTTTCTGATACTATTTACTACTATTGTTTGCTTTTATATGTTAGTGTGATACTGAATTGTGATGGTGATTGATTCATCGATTTGGTGTGTGCGGATGCGTAGTTTAGTTGATTGTTCCAATTGATATTGTTATTATGATTTATGATACTCTGTATGTAGGGTTTGGATTATTTTATTATGTAATGTTTTCTCTCTAATGTTCTATATGTCGATGTGATAATCCTATGGTGATCATGTTATTTGAATTCAGTATTATTTTATAATGAAATGGTTTAATAATTAGTAATGATGCAGTAGTTAAGTATCATGTTATCTTATGATCAATTTGGTTAGAAATGTTAGTTTGTTATTGATATTGTAATTGTTAGAATAGATTAGGTGAGAGGACAGTGTAGCATCACTCGTTCACGAGTGCCCTGCTACACTGCAATTCCTTCTCATGATAGGATGTTTGATTATATATATACATGTGCTACTTGACGTTTATTTGGATGCAGGATTGCAGGAATAAGTCTCGATTCCACCTGCTTCGACAGGACAGGGCGAGCAATAAATTAACCCAATGGGTAAAAATGTTGAAAAAGGGAGTAGGTTTGGAAGTGTCCCCGTCCCAAGTCTGTTGTCCTGTTGTACGTTATTGTGTCATGACGGAAGTGTTTGTTCTAGTTGATCGTGTAGTTTGATTGTTGTAGTATTCATTTTATTTATGGTTCATGTTTATTTAATTAACCTTATTTTATAAGATAATTGATTAAAGTTGTCTAGTTGTTTTGATTTAATTGTGAGTCAGTAGAATGTTAAATTTAAATATATAGTAAATTAAAAAAAAAGTCATTTAATTTATTAAAAGAGTAAATAATTATTTTAAATTAATATTGTTGATAATAATTAAATTAAATGAATATGATAAGGATAATTAAATATTATCTTTTTATTAATATTAAATTAGAAAATCATGTGGAGATAATATCTTGATTTAATAAATTATTTTAATTAAAATTTTAGATAAGTGTGCTTTTAAAAGCTGGAAAAAGGACCAATAAGGGGGAGACTTTTTGAGAAAAGAAAGCAGAGAAGCTTTATTGATATTATTGATTCTTTTATTATTTTTGGTGAGGGAGTTATTCACACACAAAAGTTCTGCTCTATTGTTTTGGATGTGGAAAAGAAAAATAAAAAAGAAAAGAAAAGAATTTTTGTTAAGAAAAAAACTTCAGGGAAAATAATTGATTGGAAGATAGAGAGATTTGAAAAGAGAGCTGCAGGAGGCGATCGAGAAGGAATTGCAGGAGGAATTCGAAAGGAGGTTACAGAAGGGATTCTTCTTCAGATGAAGGACTCTAGGTTTTCTTTTTTTATTTATTATTATTTTGTTGTGCTTTGAATAATATCTGTTGGCTGTGTATTGGAAAACATTAGTAAATCTGTTATGAAATTCTTTAACTTAGTAGTGAAAATTATTGTTTGAAATAAAAATCATTTTAGATTGAAGGTTGAAATTGCATGTTAGATCTGTATTGGTTTATGGAAAAATCTATCTGTTATGATTTGAAAATAATCTTCTCTTCTTATAAAAAAAAAGGGATCTGTGATTGAAAAGTTTATTTCAAACCCTTGGATTCTTGATAGGAAAACTATAGTAAAATCCTCTGAAGTTCTTCAATATAAAATTTAGTTGTTGAAATAATTGTGTTGAAAAAGAAAATTGTTATTATTATGAGTTGAATTGATAAGCCTAGTTTCGTCTTAGATCTGTTAAAAAAAAAAAAAACAATTTTTAAATATATGCCATATGTTGAATCACTTGTATATATATATATATATATGTATTGTTTTTTTTTCTATATATATATATATCAAATTCTTTCTTTCTATACAGACAAATATATTATACTGTGTTTGACCTATTTTTCTGATATAAAATATATATATATATATATGTATATATAAATTAAAATTATGATCATTTCTTTCATTGTTTCCATGCCCGAATGGGCGAAGGAAATTATAAAAAAAAAAAAATTAGAAAGTAAAATAAAATTTAAAAAAATTAATAAATAAATTATATAAATAAATTTTAATTTTGGGGAATGGGGGTACCAGTCGACCCCCCACGGCCTTTGTAAATGGTCAGCCCCACCAGCTCACAAGCAAACACTATGGAGGTCTACCACTCGCGTGTACCACAGGCCGACAGGGGCTATTTTTATTTATTTATTATTTTTATTATGAATTTTTAATAATTTTAATTCGTTTTTAAAATTTAAATGTGGTTCGATTTGTTATATATATATATATATAATATATTATTTTATATATATATATATTGAGTTTTAATTCGAGTTTTTTTTTATATATTATTCAGATATGATTTTATTCAAATTTGTTTTATAAAATAATTTTTGTAATATGATTATATTATTTTTTTATTAAATGATTATTTTTATATATGGACATTTGTGTAATAGAGTTGTTTGTTGTAAATATGATTTTAATATGACAAGAACCGGAGAAATTTCAACGTCTAATGTAGTTGTGTAAATTAGGATTATGTCGTGTGAAATGAATTAAATCGGATTCTTTTTGAGCTAATGATTTATTTATTGGTAAAATTGATTATGTTTGAAATTAATTGTGTAGCTTTGTTTGCTTATTCTTGAGTCTTCATCGAATCTATTGTGATTTTTCTTTTGTTTGGGTTATGTCTCGTAGGAAAACTCTAGAATCAGCTTGTCCAGTTATAGGAACCTAAGATGTGTTTAGGACTTCCAGAGGAGTGGTTACTGTTATCTTTATTCAATCTTGTGGTTTGATGTTGTTCTTATGATTGGCCTTGGATGTGATGTTAATGTACATTTGGATTGTACTGTATGTTAACATTATATGTATGATTTTGGGCGAGAGGGTTATGCCTCGTGGTTGATCCATTGTTGGTTCAGTTATCCTTGTTGATACAATCTGGTTCAGTTGGATATTCTTGTGCTTGAGTGTCTAGAGAGAGTGGCTCTAGTGGGGGCCGGCGCACAAAGGGGCTGTCAGGGTAACCCACATAGAGTTAGATTAATCAGTGATAACTTAAGTAATAAACCACGGGTGGGGATTAAATACTAATAAGATAATTGTGAAGCCTCGTCCGCCTGTTAGTGCTATCACAGACTAAAGGGGACTGAGAAGGCCGTGGTTGGCAAGGTTGTTGCCTTGTCTTCTCGAAAGGTTAATGACTCCGCATGAGTAACCCTATGGAGCGGTGCCTTGAGATAGGCTGTCAGGAGAACCATAGATGGAGGCGACACCTTAACTTGGTTGTCTGGAGAATCCATGTAGAGATGGAGGCAGCACCTAGTGATAGGTTGTCAAGATAATCCATGTGAAACCATGCGATGACACTCTTCTCTAACATTCTATTTGTGTTGATTTACTAAAGTCCTCTGGAAGTGATTTATTGATTTTTCTTTGGTCATTGTTGGAAGTAGTATTTGATATTATGTCTTGAGTTTCATTGATTGATGTTATGATTGTGACTTATTATGTTCAGAAGTGGTTTACTGTTGTGTCTTTGGATTTGTCATTGTTGAGTTTCTAAATGGTCTTTGATGTTAAGTTGTCTTTTGGAGTTAGTCTTTGTTATTGTTAGGTGTGCTTGGTCGGGGACCCTTCCTTGTCTACTCTCAGCACGGGGGTGGTTGGGTGGAACGTGCTTCGCACCCCGTTGGGTTTCCCTTCTGTTGCAGATGTATCTTTTATTGCAGGGCTCTTTGGCGGATGTTGATGATCCAGTAGTTCTTTGTACCAGATGGATGTTATACTTTGGATGTAATGTAATCATTGATGTATTGTCTCCCACGTGTGTTGGGATGGCCATGTTGTAAATTGTATATGTGGTTATTGGGATGTATGTTCAGACAATTGTATTTTACTATCATTTGGATGTGATGTATATTCAGGCCTTGTAATTATTCAAGAACCGTCACTTGCAATAGTTGGTTATGTTATGTTGTATCTATCAAAATATGTAACACTTTATATCTGTATAATTACATGTTTTGTCATATGTGCATATAGAATTAATATGGTTATTGTTAATGGATATTTTAAATGATGAAATGGGAATGAATAGATTTATGTAATTGTTTAATTATTATTATCTTATTGTCGTTGTTATGGGTTAGTATAGTAATGTCACTTCGTGTACCCCATTGGAATTAGTCGTGTAACTTAATACATTGTTATGTTAGAATACTTGAGTATGTTTATTATATTCTTTTAAAAAAAAAATGTTTCGTTGCTATTAGTTCCTTTGGGGTTTGCATGGTGGGGCGTTACAGCTTGGTATCAGAGCCAAGGTTGCTAACGCTGGGTCCTCTGAGTATTTTGTGTCCGTTAGGCAACCTTTACGTAACTCTTGATCTTACATAACTTTAATCATTGTGCAGGATCATGCCTCGAGGTAGAGGTCGTGGCCAAAGAAGAGGCCGAGGTGGTGGTCATAGAGTCAACTGTCGAAGTCCGTCACGGCCAAGCATTCATGGTTCAATGCACGAGGAACAACTAAGTCCTCAACACAATGTGTCAGGCGGTGGACAAAATCAGGGACAACCTAGTTTGGATGGACAATTGCAGCACATTCTTGGTCGTTTGGGACCCAGGCCAGATGAGGTGCAACAGGTTGAGAGAGAGAGAGAGAGGTCACCGAGGCGCAAGGATACATAAGTGGTTCAGGATGCAGTCATAGCAGGCCATATGAGAGATCTGATGCAAGCACACCCTCCTACTTTTGATGGTTCTGGAGGGGGTTTGGAAGCTGAGACATGGTTAATTAACTTAGAGCGATGCTTCACGATGCACCCCTATGGTAGCAATACCAAGGCTTGGTGCGCAGTTATGCACCTGCGAGGTTTTGCATCTACTTGGTGGCGTCTTGAAGAACAAAAGTTACACCTTGATATCAGTATGGTCACATGGGAGTTGTTTCTAGATAGGTTCAGGGCTCGCTTCCTCTCAGATCATTAGAGGCAACGCAGGGCTGATGAGTTCCATGACCTTAGGCAGCTGTCGATGTCAGTAGAGCAGTATGAGCGACGCTTCTATGAGTTGAAGCAGTATGCTGGTATCAGCCACAATGAAGGGATGTTAGTACAACATTTTGTTCGAGGCTTAAATGCCCAAATTAGTGGTGGCATGAGAGTCTTCGAGCTGAAGACAATGGAGGTAGCAGTCGAGAAAGCTCGGTTGATAGAAGAAAATCTAGCTATGGCACTAGGAGGACATATAGGAGTTCAAGTCGGCAATGCACCGTCTTTGGGTGTTGGTTCTCATGGAGGTCCGATCTTGGCTGCAGGGTCCTCTAAAGGCCAGCAAGAACCCACTAAGGGTGAGCAACAACAACGCTCTCAGTCTCAACAGGGAAATAGATCGCAAAGCAGGAAGTTTCAGAGTTGGCAGTGTAATAAACCTAATCATTTTGTGCAGCCAGCACAAAGTATACAGTCAGCACCGACACCGGGTAGCTTTCAACAATCGAGTGCACCAATTGGAGTCAGAGGCTTTGGGCAGAGCACAGGTTGTTTCTCATGTGGGCAACATGGACATATTGCGAGGAAGTGCCCTCAAGGGAACACTACAGGTTATAGTCAGGCACCAGTCGCTTCTGAGCCGACGGTAGGTGATGCGGGTAGAGCTTATCATGTGTTTGCGGGTTCTGCGGGACCCAAGTGTTGAGACTTCGGTGTCATGGGATAATGCATTCCATATTAGTGAGGATTGTTTTTTTTGTTTAGTTACTGGCTTCCAGGAGTAAGCCATATTCTAGGGGGGGAGGATGTAATACCCCCATGTTTCTGATACTATTTACTACTATTGTTTGCTTTTATATGTTAGTGTGATACTGAATTGTGATGGTGATTGATTCATTGATTTGGTGTGTGCAGATGCGTAGTTTAGTTGATTGTTCCAATTGATATTGTTATTATGATTTATGATACTCTGTATGTAGGGTTTGGATTATTTTATTATGTAATGCTTTCTCTCTAATGTTCTATATGTCAATGTGATAATCCTATGGTGATCATGTTATTTGAATTCAGTATTATTTTATAATGAAATGGTTTAATAATTAGTAATGATGCAGTAGTTAAGTATCATGTTATCTTATGATCAATTTGGTTAGAAATGTTAGTTTTTTATTGATATTGTAATTGTTAGAATAGATTAGGTGAGAGGACAGTGTAGCATCACTCGTTCACGAGTGCCCTGCTACACTGCAATTCCTTCTCACGATAGGATGTTTAATTATATATATACATGTGCTACTTGACGTTTATTTGGATGCAAGATTGCAGGAATAAGTCTCGATTCCACCTGCTTCGACAAGACAAGGCGAGCAATAAATTAACCCAATGGGTAAAAATGTTGAAAAAGGGAGTAGGTTTGGAAGTGTCCCCGTCCCAAGTCCATCGTCCTGTTGTACGTTATTGTGTCATGATGGAAGTGTTTGTTCTAGTTGATCATGTAGTTTGATTGTTGTAGTATTCATTTTATTTATGGTTCATGTTTATTTAATTAACCTTATTTTATAAGATAATTGATTAAAGTTGTCTAGTTGTTTTGATTTAATTGTGAGTCAGTAGAATGTTAAATTTAAATATATAGTAAATTAAAAAAAAAGTGATTTAATTTATTAAAAGAGTAAATAATTATTTTAAATTAATATTGTTGATAATAATTAAATTAAATGAATATGATAAGGATAATTAAATATTATCTTTTTATTAATATTAAATTAGAAAATCATGTGGAGATAATATCTTGATTTAATAAATTATTTTAATTAAAATTTTAGATAAGTGTGCTTTTAAAAGCTGGAAAAAGGACCAATAAGGGGGAGACTTTTTGAGAAAAGAAAGCAGAGAAGCTTTATTGATATTATTGATTCTTTTATTATTTTTGGTGAGGGAGTTATTCACACACAAAAGTTCTGCTCTATTGTTTTGGATGTGGAAAAGAAAAATAAAAAAGAAAAGAAAAGAATTTTTGTTAAGAAAAAAACTTCAGGGAAAATAATTGATTGGAAGATAGAGAGATTTGAAAAGAGAGCTGCAGGAGGCGATCGAGAAGGAATTGCAGGAGGAATTCGAAAGGAGGTTACAGAAGGGATTCTTCTTCAGATGAAGGACTCTAGGTTTTCTTTTGTTATTTATTATTATTTTGTTGTGCTTTGAATAATATCTGTTGGCTGTGTATTGGAAAACATTAGTAAATCTATTATGAAATTCTTTAACTTAGTAGTGAAAATTATTGTTTGCAAATAAAAATCATTTTAGATTGAAGGTTGAAATTGCATGTTAGATCTGTATTGGTTTATGGAAAAATCTATCTATTATGATTTGAAAATAATCTTCTCTTCTTATAAAAAAAAAGGGATCTGTGATTGAAAAGTTTATTTCAAACCCTTGGATTCTTGATAGGAAAACTATAGTAAAATCCTCTGAAGTTCTTCAATATAAAATTTAGTTGTTGAAATAATTGTGTTGAAAAAGAAAATTGTTATTATTATGAGTTGAATTGATAAGCCTAGTTTCGTCTTAGATCTGTTAAAAAAAAAAAAACAATTTTTAAATATATGCCATATGTTGAATCACTTGTATTTTATATATATATATATATATGTATTGTTTTTTTTTCTATATATATATATATCAAATTCTTTCTTTCTATACAGACAAATATATTATACTGTGTTTGACCTATTTTTCTGATATAAAATATATATATATATATATGTATATATAAATTAAAATTATGATCATTTCTTTCATTGTTTCCATGCCCGAATGGGCGAAGGAAATTATAAAAAAAAAAAAATTAGAAAGTAAAATAAAATTTAAAAAAATTAATAAATAAATTATATAAATAAATTTTAATTTTTCGAATGGGGCCTACCTGACCCCCCTCCCCCCCTTTGTGGCGCCAAGTACAAGCCACGACCAGGGTCATTGGCCGCCTATGGAGGCTGTACACGGGTGTCCCCTACTGTGTACCAAGGCCGACAGGGGCTATTTTTATTTATTTATTATTTTTATTATGAATTTTTAATAATTTTAATTCATTTTTAAAATTTAAATGTGGTTCGATTTGTTATTTATATATATATATATATATTATATTATTTTATATATATATATATTGAGTTTTAATTCGAGTTTTTTTTTATATATTATTCAGATATGATTTTATTCAAATTTGTTTTATAAAATAATTTTTGTAATATGATTATATTATTTTTTTATTAAATGATTATTTTTATATATGGACATTTGTGTAATAGAGTTTTTTGTTGTAAATATGATTTTAATATGACAAGAACCGTAGAAATTTCAACGTCTAATGTAGTTGTGTAAATTAGGATTATGTCGTGTGAGTTGAATTAAATCAGATTCTTTTTGAGCTAATGATTTATTTATTGGTAAAATTGATTATGTTTGAAATTAATTGTGTAGCTTTGTTTGCTTATTCTTGAGTCTTCATCGAATCTATTGTGATTTTTCTTTTGTTTGGGTTATGTCTCGTAGGAAAACTCTAGAATCAGCTTGTCCAATTATAGGAACCTAAGATGTGTTTAGGACTTCCAGAGGAGTGGTTACTGTTATCTTTATTCAATCTTGTGGTTTGATGTTGTTCTTATGATTGGCCTTGGATGTGATGTTAATGTACATTTGGATTGTACCGTATGTTAACGTAATATGTATGATTTTGGGCAAGAGCGTTATGCCTCGCGGTTGATCCATTGTTGGTTCAGTTATCCTTGTTGATACAATCTGGTTCAATTGGATATTCTTGTGCTTGAGTGTCTAGAGAGAGTGGCTCTAGTGGGGGCCGGCGCACAAAGGGGCTATCAGGGTAACCCACATAGAGTTATATTAATCAGTGATAACTTAAGTAATAAAACACAGGTGGAGATTAAACACTAATAAGATAATTGTGAAGCCTCGTCCGCCTGTTAGTGCTATCACAGACTAAAGGGGACTGAGAAGGCCGTGGTTGGCAAGGTCGTTGCCTTATATTCTCGAAAGGTTAACGACTCCACATGAGTAACCCTATGGAGCGGCGCCTTGAGATAGGCTGTCAGGAGAACCATAGATGGAGGCGGCATCTTAACTTGGTTGTCTGGAGAATCCATGTAGAGATGGAGGCGGCACCTTGTGATAGGTTGTCAAGATAATCCATGTGAAACCATGCGATGACACTCTTCTCTAACATTCTATTTGTGTTGATTTACTAAAGTCCTCTGGAAGTGATTTATTGATTTGTCTTTGGTCATTGTTGGAAGTAGTATTTGATATTATGTCTTGAGTTTCATTGATGTTATGATTGTGACTTATTATGTTCAGAAGTGGTTTACTGTTGTGTCTTTGGATTTGTCATTGTTGAGTTTCTAAGTGGTCTTTGATGTTAAGTTGTCTTTTGGAGTTAGTCTTTGTTATTGTTAGGCGTGCTTGGTCGGGGACCCTTCCTTGTCTACTCTCAACATGGGGGTGGTTGGGTGGAACATGCTTCGCACCCCATTGGGTTTCCCTTCTGTTGTAGATGTATCTTTTATTACAGGGCTCTTTGGCAGATGTTGATGATCCAATAGTTCTTTGTACCAGATGGATGTTATACTTCGGATGTAATGTAATCATTGATGTATTGTCTCCCATGTGTGTTGGGATGGCCATGTTGTAAATTATATATGTGGTTATTGGGATGTATGTTCAGAAAGTTGTATTTTACTATCATTTGGATGTGATGTATATTCAGGCCTTGTAATTATTCAAGAACTGTCACTTGCAATAGTTGGTTATGTTATGTTGTATCTGTGATAGGTCGAATGTGAGCGTTAGAAAGCAAGCAACAAGTAAAAGAGTGCAACTAAACACTAGAACAACCTACACCTCAAGATTAGCCTAAGTTGGAAACAATGCAAGACAAAGCAACGAAATGGAACCTTATACCTTGCGTTGAGTCGATCCTTTGGTTGACCCTTCGATCTTGAATGTGTATGCTCCTTTGATGGCAAGTAGAGGATGTGAAGATGGAAATGATGCTTGGAATCATGAAAATGGCTAAGTGTTGGTTGAGAAACAAAACTGTAAGAGTTTGGCTAGCACAAATGATCCCTCCTAAAATGAGAGAAAAGAGGGGGTATTTATAGGAATTTTGAGAATTCCTAGAAGAGATGGAGGGTCAAGATTGAGCCACCAAATATCAAGATGTAGGGCTAAGGTGAGTTGAGAACTCACAAGCCCTCACATCTTGACATGTGGCATGTGATTTAGCCCTAAAAGGTGAAGTGGACATGAGGTGGAAGGAGAAGGACATGACATGGAGGGGCACAAGGTACCTTGGGATTGGACAAGATCTCCCATAAAGGAGGTAATTTGTCCCCATGTGGGTGAGAGGACAAGGGGAATTAAAAATTCCTCAAATATCCTTATGGGGATGAGAGAAAGAATAAAGAATGAATAGAGGACATGTGGGAAGAAGTGAAGGAATTCAAAAATTCCTTTTGGGTGCCTTGGATTAAATGTGAATTAAAAATTCACATGGGGAAGTGGAGTGCCTTGCCCAAAAGGAGAAAGCCTTTAATAAGGTTGACTCAAGGACATATGCCATAAAGGACATGGGGAAGAGAAAAGGAATTTAATATTCATTGAAAGAATAAAAGGAATTAAAAATTCCTTGAGAGATTGATTAGACTAGTTGATGAGGGGTTAGAGGATGGTTAGGTGGCTAAGAGAGATTAGAGGCCAACTTGCAAAAGTTGGAGGATGTGACACCTCATAATCAAGGATTAGGAATGTGCACACCTTAATGATGAGATTAGAAGATGGATTAGGTTAAGATAAAAATGATGGAGGATGTGACATGAAGGGAATTAAATAAATGGAATATTTATTTAATTTAATTGATGGAAGGAGGATTAAAAATATAAGGTATTATTGATTAAATACCTTAGGGATTAGAAGAACTTAAGGATGTTAATTAAAGGGGATAAATTTGGATAAATTAAGTGTCCAAATTTAGACGTCTACATTTTTCCCCTCTTTGAGATGGTGTTACGAAGTAGCATCATTTCAAAGAATATTAAAACATAGAACCTAGAAGAAGATGATTAGATTGGGAAAGATGCCCCAGTCATTCCTTTGAATGATTAGGAAGGACAAAAGATGATGAAAATTAGGGATGAAGGATGCCCCCTCGAGAGGACATGCGGGTTTAAGAGAACACGGGTGTCCTCTCGAAATGGATGAGATGATGCAAGGGGAGTTGAAGAAGATGATGCAATGCAATGGAAGATTGGGAGGGGAGTGTGATGAAGGATGAATGGATGGGCGGGGGGGTTTGATAGATGAGAGGATGAAGATGAAATGCAATCCAAATGCAATTTTCCATCGTCAGAGCACTGATTTTTGCTATAGCAGAAGACACGAGACGCCAAGGTATGAAAAACCAAGGCAGATTAGTGTCTAATGCATAAAACAAACATAACAAACAAGAAGGCTATCCCAACACCCCAAAGTCATGGTGACCTTAGTCGGGCTAGGTATTGGGATAACCACAAGCACATAAGGATGCCCCAGCATAACACAAGACCTTAGGGATCTTGGTGGGTACTACGTGGGACAACCGAGAAGACAAAAAAGATCAAGATACACCCCTATGTTGACTAGTCAAAGCACACCATGATATGATGGATCAAGGCGATGATGACAAGTGATGATAGGGAGCTCAAATGATAAACAAAAGCCAAAAGCATCAAAAGATCACAATTAATTTCAAATGTCCTTTGCCATAGGATCAATCAAGGGGATGGATGGGATTGATGAGGTATGTTAGGAAGGATGCATCCTGTTGAGACCAATGATGGATACTAAATTAAAAGATTGATATGACGCGGGATATTCGAAACCGATTTGATATGATGATACAAGTGGATCTCATTTGTTAAGATCCTGCTAGATAAGGGCATAGCTTGATGACACGACACGAGAGACATGACACAAGATAGGAGACCTCGATGGATGATAAAGACAGGACAGACAAATAGGAACAAGATAAGAAGATTGATGATGGATGAGAGATGATAGATGATAGATGAGTGGATGGACAAAGTAGAAAGATTGATGATAGGTGATAAAGGGACAAAGTGGACAATGAAGTTCGATGATGGAACCCCAGGGGTGGATCAAATGATCGACCTTGCCTATGTGACAGCACAGGGGAAATGTAGTTCGACTAAAGGCCAAAGACAAGCGATGGATGAAAGACGATGAGATAACCCCAGATAAGGGGAATAAAATGATTGGACCGACACGATGGGACAAGATAGACCTATTGGATTGGATTGGAGGATAGTGACTAGACAAAGCTCAAGGATGGGATAGTTATTCATGCCATATAGATGAATGATGAAATGATAAGATAGATGATGTTGGATTGTATGGGGAGTAGCCAATGACAAGGGATTATGAGATGAGATGAGGGTAGAGGATGGGGGGAGGAAAAGGATTGTTTGGGTGGATTGGATAGAGGGATAAGGATTTGGATGAGGAAAAGGTGACCAGATGGATAGATAAGAATGGATGCCATAATGGAAGGATAGGAAGATAGGGATGGGAAGATGGATATAAGGATTGTTCGGAGGGATAAAAGATAAGGATGGGGAGATGGATATATCGATAAGGAGATAAGGATAGGGAAATGGAAGGGAGTGATTTGATAGAATGAATGATGTCTCCAAGGACTGTATCACAAAGGAAGATAGATGCCCCTACTCTAGATATGTCATGTGTGAAGAGGCATGAAGGATACAATAGAGAAGGATAGGAAAATAAAGGAGTGAGATGGATGAAGATATGATGCATGGATAAGGGAGGGCGAATGATAGTTGGGATAGTCTGCGGATGAGGGGAATGTATGTCAAGAGGTGTCCAAAGCATGTTTATATGTTTTCCCCATTGTTATCAAGATCACAAGGAGGATGGAAGGATTGGGATAAATGAGATATGCCAAGAAGGATGTGTAAGCTCGATAGGATGGAGGGGATGGAAGAAAATGATGTATAGCAATAAGATGGGTGCATAGTCGAAAGCGTAGCAGGAAGCATAGCGGATGGAGGGAATGTAAATCAAGAAATTGCCCCCAAGTGCAGATGGGGATTTACGCATGACACCTGTTTGCCAGGTTTTCATCATGGTACTTATCCAAGGTGCCTATTTTCCAAGTTTTCACCATTGGACGAATTATTTCTCTTTACTATTTTTTTTTTATTTTTTTATTTTTTTATTTTTTGGATTTTTTTGACTTTTATATCCGAAAGGAGATGGATAAGGATAGGGAGGTGAATAAGTGGATTTAGAAGACATGCGATAAGGATATGGATGAAGGACTCAAGCATCAAGTTCTATATCAAGTATTAAGAGCTCATGTTCGAACCGACTATTGGATGTTGGTACAACCTTAGGATAAATGGATTATGCTAGAGGATGAATGAGAGGGATCTGATGGGGAAGATACGGGGGATAATGGGTGGGATGTTGAAAATGGTATGGATAGAATGATGGGGTGGATACGTGATGGGGAGATGAGTTCAGGACCAACATTGGCACATGTGGTGACGGATGTGAAAAGATAAGGGGACTAATGGATGGAGAATGTGGGGATAATGGAGGAGATGGAATAGCGAATTTCGGGACATAGGGACCCAAAATAGATTTAGGAGGTGAAAGGGATCTATAATTAGCTTTTGGATTAGCAACTTTGGATGTTCTTACAGATTTTTCATTTGATGGCATTGCATCTTTTTTTCTTTGGGATCCACATGGTTTTGATCTTTGCTTTGCTGGCTCTTTGCGAGCTATAGATTTGATTTTGATTGTGGATTGGATTTTTCTTTTCGTTACCATGTCTTTTAGAGGGGACATGGAAGCTTTAGATTCATGTGGGTGTTTAGATTGATGCATTTTTCCTCTGGCATCCAAAGTGCTCATACTAGAAATGGGATGGGTGTGAGGGGATGGATGATGTGGAGCAATGGAGGTAGGAGTATGGGGATTACGTGTAGATGGGGGATGTTTAGGTATGTGCCTTTGTTGATCTTGATTATGGGATATGCGAGAGGGATGTTTATGATGGATGACATGTATAGGTATTGGATGGGTGAAAGGATGAGATGGAGGAGGTGATCTTGGGATATACGGACCCAAGATGGATAGAGTAGATGAAGGATGGGATATGGTGGATGGAGGGATGTAAGGACCCAAAATGGACGGAGCAGATGAAGGAGGAATATGGATGGTTGTTTTGAGGTGATACGATAGAGGAGGAAGGATGGCAACATATGATCTGGCGGAGCGATGGGCAGGGCCAGAAGTTCTTTTGGAGAAGGCTCGTTGAGGACGTCTAGAAGTTGTACCAACATCTTTAGATTGTGAGTCTTGGGGAATAGATCCAAGACCCCATGCAGATTTTTCTTTGGACTTGGATGGGCTCTAAAATACCTTGCTCTTCCTGCGGAAGGCTCAGGACCTTTCCCTTGATAGTTCATGTTCTGAGCATTCATCCATGATAGGATTTTGTTATTCAAAACATGATGCAAGTCCATTATTAGGTGGGGGATGATGGGTGGTATATACACTGTGTTTTTCTTCTGCAAGGAGGCCACCATGGAAGAATGTGAGAGTACCAAGGGGATATGCAAGCGGTGTGGGGATAGCATTTTTAGGCGATGATGGGATAACAACACTTGGATGGGTGGTATTAGGAGAGGGAGTAGGGGATATGATAGGATCTGATTTTGTGGTAGCAGGTTC
>VDFB02000015.1:370579542-370600035 GCA_007258455.2 Sequoia sempervirens | reverse complement strand
ATATCCTTATGGGATGAGAGAAAGAATAAAGAATGAATAGAGGACATGTGGGAAGGAAGGAAATTAAAATTATTTTGGGTGCCTGGGATTAAATGTGAATTAAAAATTCACATGGGGAAGTGGAGTGCCTTGCCCAAAAGGAGAAAGCCTTTAATAAGGTTGACTCAAGGACATATGCCATAAAGGACATGGGGAAGAGAAAAGGAATTTAATATTCATTGAAAGAATAAAAGGAATTAAAAATTCCTTGAGAGATTGATTAGACTAGTTGATGAGGGGTTAGAGGATAGTTAGGTGGCTAAGAGAGATTAGAGGCCAACTTGCAAAAGTTGGAGGATGTGACACCTCATAATCAAGGATTAGGCATGTGCACACCTTAATGATGAGATTAGAAGATGGATTAGGTTAAGATAAAAATGATGGAGGATGTGACATGAAGGGCATTAAATAAATGGAATATTTATTTAATTTAATTGATGGAAGGAGGATTAAAAAGATAAGGTATTATTGATTAAATACCTTAGGGATTAGAAGAACTTAAGGATGTTAATTAAAGGGGATAAATTTGGATAAATTAAGTGTCCAAATTTAGACGTCTACAGTATCTATCGAAATATGTAACACTTTATATCTGTATAATTACATGTTTTGTCATATGTGCATATAGAATTAATATGGTTATTGTTAATGGATATTTTAAATGATGAAATGGGAATCAATAGATTTATGTAATTGTTTAATTATTATTATCTTATTGTCATTGTTATGGGTTAGTATAGTAATGTCACTTCGTGTACCCCATTGGAATTAGTCGTGTAACTTAATATATTGTTATGTTAGAATACTTGAGTATGTTTATTATATTCTTTTTTAAAAAAATTGTTTTGTTGCTATTAGTTCCTTTGGGGTTTGCACGGCGGGGCGTTACATCACCATACAATGTATCATCATGCCACAAAATAAATCCACTGTCACTCAAAATCAGCGATCCAAAATATCCAATCCAAGTACCAAAGTCTAGCGGTATAAAAAAATGTGCAACATAAAACATAAGCATAAATGGAGGGGTACTACATCCTCCCCCCTAGGATCAGGCTTGCTCCTGAAAGCCTGGGAATAGATAGGGATAAAGTGTCCTCATGTGCGTCGCATCCTCCCAAGTAGTAGAAGCCTCATGGCTAGGATCCCATTGGACCCTCACCTGATCAATGTCTCGACTCCTGAGACCGAGCGTTTGGTTCTGTAGAATGGCCACGGGCTCCAAATCTAGCTGCCCGTCCTCTACCTGTAACGCATTCCAATCAAGTACATGAGAAATGTCGAGATGATATGGTCTAAGAACTGATACATGAAAAACATCATGAATACGAGACAAACTGGGTGGTAAGGCGAGTCGATACGCCACAAGACCAATTCTCTCTAAGATCTCAAATGGCCCAACGAAATGAGGTGCAAGCTTAGAGCCTTTTCCATAACGGATTGGACTCTTTCACGGTCGCACTCGAAGAAACACTCTATCACCAACAACAAATTGTCGGTCTATTTTATGCGCATCGGCATACTTCTTTTGCCTATCTTGTGCTGCTATCAAATGTTCTCTAATACAGTCAACCTGTTGCTCCATGTCTCGAAGCATCTCAGGTCCAAGTAATACTCTATCCTCTAGTTGATCCCAACTTAGTGGAGTTCGACAAGGACGACCGTATAATGCCTAAAATGGTGGCATACCTATGGAACTCTGATATCCATTATTGTAAGAAAATTCTACTAAGTACAGATAATCCTCCCAACATGATTGTTGGTCCATTACGTACATTCTAAGCATATCCTCTAAATTTTGGTTAACTCTCTCTATTTTTCCATCGATTTGAGGATGGTACGCTGAACTAAAGTTCAACTGTGTGCCTAGAGCATGTTGTAATGAAGTCCATAAGGCTGAAGTAAATACGGGATCTCTATCAGAAATAATCCTACGAGGAATCCCATGCAATCTAACTATGTCCTCCATGAATATCCTAGCTACGGATGAAGCATTGTAAGATGATTGTACTGGTGAAAAGTGAGCTACTTTAGTCAATTGGTCAACAGTTACCATAATGGCATCATGTTGACGTGAAGACGTAGGTAACCCTACAATAAAGTCAACGGATATAATATCCCATTTCCATTCAGGAATGAGATGAGGCTGCAATAATCCAGTGGGATGTTGATGCTCAACTTTGACTCGCTGGCATTCAAGACATCTCGATACATAGTCAGCAATATCACGTTTCATACCAAGCCAAAAATACAATTGCCAAAGATCGGCATGCATTTTCTTAACACTTGGATGAGCTGATTATGGAGCTCGATGAGCTTTTGTCATAATTAATGTATGAAGACCCTCAAAATGTGGTACATAAATATGACCTAAATGTCGTAGTATACCATCCTATTCTAGGACATACCCTGCAAATCATCCTTCTAAAGGTCTACCAGATTCAATCTCCGACCTTACTTCCTGATACAATCTATCAGTAGGAAGTGCTGCTAATATTTGACCTCTCAAATATACTTCAAGAGTAGTAGCAGAGATCTCATGTCGACGACGACTAAGAGCGTCAACCACTATGTTCTCTTTTCCTTGAACATATGTTACTTCAAAATCGTACTCACACAAGAACTCCAACCACCGTCTTTGTCTAGCATTCAAGTTAGGTTGCGTAAAAATGTATTGTAGACTACGGTGATCAGTGTGAAGTTTGAAACGATGACCTAATAAGAAATTCCTCTATCGAACTAATGCATGCACAACTACAGCTAGTTCTAGATCATGAGTGGGATAGTTTAATTTGTGATCTTTGAGTTTGCGAGACTCATAAGTAATCACACACCCATCTTGCATCAAAACTACTCCCAAGCCCTCTAAGGATGCATCCGTGCATACTACAAAATCCTTAGTAGGATTAGGAACAATCAGTATAGGCGCATTAGTCAACTTTTCTTTAAGTGTTTGAAAATCCAACTGACACTGCTCTGTCCAAAAAAACTTCTTCCTCTTTCTCTGAAGAGAAGTAATAGGATCACCGATTCTAGAAAATCCCTCTACAAACCGCCTATAATAACCAGCTAGACCCATAAAACTACGTACTTCACCTACATTAGTAGGCGCGGGCCAATCTACAATAGCTTGAATCTTTGAAGGATCCACATCAATACCTTTTCCAGATATCACATGTCCAAGGTATTTTATCTCAGTTTGAAAGAAGTCACACTTCTTCAGGTTCGCATATAATTGATTTTCCCTTAAACATTGCAATACCTATCTCAAGTGTTCTTCATGTTCCTTCATGTTTCTCGAATAGATCAAAATATCATCGAGAAATACGAGGACAAAGCAATCAAGGTATGTATGAAATACACCATTCATTAAACTCATGAATACTGATGGTCTGTTCGTTAACCCAAACGGTACTACTGTGAATTCGTAGTGCCCATAATGAGTACGAAAAGAAGTTTTATGAATGTCTGCTTCAGCTATTCGCAATTGATGGTATCCAGATTTCAAATCAATTTTAGAGAACACATTAGCTCCCTTGATTTGATCGAAAAGATCATCGATTCTAGGCGAAGGATAATGATTTTTAATCATAACCTTTTTCAATTGACGATAGTCTATACACAATCTAAGTGACCCATCCTTCTTCTTTACGAAGATGACAGGTGCTCCCCAAGGGGAAACACTAGGATGAATAAAACCCTTTTCTAATAGTTCCTCTAACTGAATACGAAGTTCCTCTAACTCCTGAGTTGTCATTCTATATGGAGCTCTAGAAATAGGCTCAACTTCTGGAACTACGTCAACTCTAAAGTCAATATCCCTCTTTGGAGGCATTCTAGGTATATCATTAGGACACATGTCAATGAATTCCCTAAGAATAGGATGATCATCAAGAGATACCTCTCGACTCTCACCTTCTTCCAGATCAGTAACTGTTGTTGCAAACAGTTGACATCCCTGACAAAGAAATCTCTTTAATTGCATAGAAAATATCATCCACAAAGAGATAGGTCTTTGAACACCTATAATTTCCACTTTCACACCTAAATCATTAATGCAACTAACTGTCTTAAGTCGACAGTCAATCACAGCATGATAAGATGCTAACCAATCCATACCTAGAACTATGTCATACGATCCTAAAGGTGTAACATATAGATCTACTAAGGTAGTTAACGAATGTAATGCCCCGTCTTAATAACCTAAGAATGTTGCAAATGTGTTGTAAAGGTGTAATAATTTTTTTTTTTAAGTTTAATTATTAAGTTAATTAGTTGCATACATTCATTAGGCTAAGCGACGTTACACTACTTTGAGTTTTCCATAAGTGACTTAAGTATTTCGCATTGCACATATTAATTCACAACATAAAACATTTTAAGATAAACATTGCATTTCATTTGATTACCATTCATAATAACATAAAGTACAATATGTTTTTCCATACATTACATTTGATAGAATATACAATACTCATCCATCTGATGAGGTAGTTCAATAATGATTACAATTACAATTACATTGTTCACCTCTTATACAATTGAGGGATGTTTTCTAATACAAGTTTACAATATACAACGTTGAAATAAGCATAAATTTCCATGTGTGAGCTCTCCATCCAAGAAGCTCTCGATGCCAAGATCAAACTGGGGACCCAACGGAGTAAGGTGCACGTTCCACCCAACCATGTGGTACTCGTAGGTCCACCCCCCCGTGCTAGGAGATAGTAATAAGGTTACCTAGACCTAATCTACTAACCCTAGACACTAGTACAAAACATTCTAATGGTTACATTGCTTCCATATTTGACAATTGATTATACCACAAACATAGGGTTAACTGTTATTCTAGGTGGAGTGTTATCACAACGTTGCAAAGGTTACCCTGGTGTTTCTTCCTAGGTCCCGGGCCCCAATCCTTGGGTTACCCTGGTAACCTCTTATGAAACCCGGCCCCTATTGCATACTATTGTGGAATCGAATGTCTTTTAAAGGAACAAGACATCAATTTGCCATTCTAGGCCTTCTCAACTTATACTCATGACTGTAGTAGCTCAAGAGTCATAAGTGAGGAAAAATATATTGTTAAGTGTTTTATTCTATCTACTATGTCATTTAATTATCACTGAGTTACTAACTATTTGTAAGTTACCCTGACACCACTTTGTGTGTCGGCCCTTACAAATAGCCACTCCCCTAAACATAACAAAAGTTTCTAAGTTTTCTGACTAAGGTTTACAAGGTGTACAATCATACAAAATACAATTTCAACACTAGTCCTTACAAACATCAAAGTTTATGTTCACAAATATCTAGTATTTAATACCATACAAAACTATGTACACATCATAAACCAATACAGAAATTCAGCTTAATAACCACTATTCCCATTTTACAATTGGTCTGGACGACTTATTTAATCGATACTTTCCCAATTTGCCCAACAAAGAAAAAAAAATTAAGCAATTTGAAATAAAATAATGCATCTACTTTAGGATATACTAAATCCTTTCAAACAATATATTTTGCATGTATTTAAATCAACTTGATTAAAATTTAATAATCAAACATTCTAAATTATAACTCTCACAATTTTTTTTTATGTATAAAATAAACATCAATTTGTCAAAATAAAATATTTTACTCCAAACTCTTATTGATTAATCTAATATAAAACAAATACTTAAATTATTAGTTCCTGCCGCAGGCAGAAAACTATTGCATCCATTCAATACAAATTATTTTGACTGACATTGACAGTGCCACCAATGGGAAACTTGAATTTTAAAGTTCAGCACTAAATCTATATAGTCTATATTAAATTGTTTGGTTTTCAAAAAAAAAAAAATGCTTTTATTGTTTTTCCTATTGGTTGGTTTTCTCAATAGTCATTGAGAAAAATAAGAGTTTTAATTTTACAAAAAAATTTAAAGCATATTAATTACATGAATGACAGGCTCACTATTCATTGACATCATAGTAAAATAATAAAAATAATAAAAAATAATTAAAAAAGTCGGTGTTTTCTATGCTATGAAAACCTGACAGGCAGTTGACTGTTAGCAATAAATGTGCATAGTCCAATTTTCCTACCGAATTGAGTTATTATGGTGACATCTTCCGATGAAGAATAAATGTTCAATAAATATATCAAAGTACAAGCATTTATTTTAGTATTAAGTGGGAGACAGAGAAAGAGTAAGTGCACGGAAAATTTGCATTGGAAAAGACATGGGCGCCATAAAATCTTTGACTATGTAAATAATTCTGGCAAAATCTTATCTCGTATTCATGGAGTGAAATAAATATTTACACTTTCTGTCAGATAATAATTCAAAAATTTACATTGGAAAAGACATGGGCGCCATAAAATCTTTGACTCTGTAAATAAATGTGGCGAAATCTTATCTCGTATTCATGGAATGAAATAAATATTTACACCTGTCAGACAATAATTCAAGAGTACAGTTTGGGCAGCTCGTAAATTGCAAGAATGGGATAAAAAATGTATTGCAAGGTCTCAAAATTCTCAAAGTACTGAAGACGTGCCATACTTTAGTGCCATTCTCAAAGTACTCAAGGCGCCATTCTGAAAGCACTGAAGAGCATTCTACTTGCTCACTGTAAGCACTGAAGAGCATTCTGATTGCTAACTGTAAGCACTGACTGTAAGGTGTGTACTCTTCTACCTAATTCTGAAAGCACTGGTGCCATTCGTTGTCTGTAATTTTGTAGTATCTTCTTTCTTTAGATCTGCAATTTTGAAAGCATTGATGCCATTCGTTGTCTGCAATTTTGTAGTGTCTTCCTTCTTTAGATCTGCAATTTTGAAAGCACTGGTGCCATTCGTTGTCTTCGTTGTCTGCAATTTTGTAGTGTCTTCCTTCTGTAGATCTGCAATTGCATAAGTTATAAATCTAACTATTATAATAAAATTTCATCAATTTAAATAAACTTATATTTCTTATATTTATAAATATAATGCAATTTTCATTTTAAGTTGGAATAATTGTTTCAGGGCAAAAATCAGGAATGTTCTGGAAAGGGACATTACAAAAGTTTCAGCGGTTAAGTTTTAACAAATGATGTGTTTTCAGAAAAACTCTGGCATAGTAGGTGTTAGAGATGGCAACAGTCCTCCGTATTTTATTTTCTTAAAAATAAACGTCTCAAAGATAAAATAAGAAACTAATAATAACCTAATGCAGTAGCCTTTTATTTATTCTTATTCCTAATATTATATTTCTTATATTTATAAATATAATGCAATTTTCATTTTAAGTTGGAATAATTGTTTCAGGGCAAAAATCAGGAATGTTCTGGAAAGGGACATTACAAAAGTTTCAGCGGTTAAGTTTTAACAAATGATGTGTTTTCAGAAAAACTCTGGCATAGTAGGTGTTAGAGATGGCAACAGTCCTCCGTATTTTATTTTCTTAAAAATAAACGTCTCAAAGATAAAATAAGAAACTAATAATAACCTAATGCAGTAGCCTTTTATTTATTCTTATTCCTAATATTTCAACAACTTAATTTGATATGCTTTATTCACACATCTCAAAAAAGCACTGTCAAAGCTTCACGTTGTTAGACGACTGTTGTTTTCAAATGTTAGAAATGAACTTTGTTAGATGGCTGTTGTTTTTCAAATATTGAAAATGAACTTTGTTAGATGACTGATCATGCCAGGAGCTTGTGGATTATAGACAATAACTTTTGGATTGTACCCAAGAACTAGGGCCTCGTCAATCAAGTGTTGCTAATATCTTTATTGGTAAGACTTCATTCCTTTCTCTGTAATATTAGTTTAAGTTTGTATTCTGTTTTATTTTCTTTCATTTCTTATGTTAGATGTTTACCAATGTAAGAATTTTCATGCAATTTTGCAGGCTTACAAGTTTGGAGGAGCAGTTAAGATTGAGGAAGTTGAAGGCATACAAAGACATACAATATACAGATTCTAAGTGTGTGCTCTTTCGATAAATAGGTCAGTGTCCACAGTTTCTATCGTTGCTTTTTTTCCTTTACAAAAGTATGCAACCGGTGATAGTTATCTTGCTTTTTTCCTTTACAAAAGTTTTCTTGTTTTTGTCTGATTAGGAAGGCAAGAAATAAAGGCAAGCTTGTATACCGTTTTATTGTGCATATTATTATTTTGCATGCTTTTCTGTGTCTTACGCATGACTAGACCTGGTGAATAATAACCCTAGCCTCCACTTCCCGTAGGGTTATTAATATTATTGAAGTTCAGTTGAGGCTCACCATGAAAACTTATTTGGTCACTTGGTATGCCTCATTAAATATGAGAAATCTTGATACTTGCAATTTTATTTTAAATATTCTTTTTTCCATGACCATAAGGTATTCTGGTTTAAGATCAAATTCTTCATGCTCGTGATGCTATTTCAAATCACATTTGTCAAATAGCTAGCAATGGCCAGTTTCATGTTAAGGGAATTTGATTCAATGGGCAAAGTGTTAGTGAATCTTTGTTAGACATGAGAGGACCCGGTAAGCAATTCAAATAAAATATATTTTGTCCCTTGTAAGAAATTAGGTAGGCATGCGAGTTGCTTGCAAATCTTTCTAAAACTATTCCTTGTATGAGTTTTGGTCAGTCGTAGGCTGCCAACCACATACATGACCCAATATAGTTCCATTGGCCAGCAATGGATGCTACCTTATGAGGCATCCCTCCCTTGGAACCAATGTCCATAGTTCCAATATGTGTGCTTCCACATTGTAATAATGAAAGGATTGAAAGGTTCTTAAAAATGGGGTTATACAATAATCGAGTATGTCTACTCTATCAAGTGTAAGTTAACAAAAGTGATGAGCAACTTATGGTTGATCCACTTGTGTGTGTTTAACAGTTCCAAACTGTGTGTGTGCATGTTAGCGTTGATGAAAGGATTGAATAGCTCTATAAAATGAGGGTCTATAACAATCAAGTATTACTGTATTATACAATATCAAGTCAGTTAACAAAAGTGACATGCAACTTATGGTTGTAGCTATACGACTGCAATAATACACATTCTATTACCACACCTAGAGATTGTGAACGTTCTTTGATACAATCAATTCCTTGTGTTCCTTTGTGTGTCACATCAACATAAAATAAAATACAATCCCCTAAGAATCCATGACAGCATTCTGAGATACTCATGTACTTGTTATAAATGTCTATAAAATTAGCATGTAATACAGATTAGTCTAGCATGTTCAAAAGATAGGGAAGCAAGGTATGTGATTGAACATTAAGTATGCATATAGGTGATATACCTACAGGCCCTAATTAATTAGTTTGAATAGTTTAGATACTTCCAGTTCTAAATTCTGCACTAAAAGACTCGAGTTGATAACATGTCAAGAATTAGGGGGAAACAAAAAAATAACTTTCCTAATTATATGGATTTTCCAAATGATACAAAAATAAAGGCTGGCATACCTTAGTTTTGCAAAATCCAGTCATACGCACAAACCCATTGTAATTATTTATAGGCATGATGCCAGGGACAATGGGGCACTTAATGCCAATTTCCCGACAATCATTCACAAACTTCAGATAGATGTCCGTGTCATAAAATAACTGTGTAATTATTAAATCTGCACCTGCATCAACCTGCAATACCATGCATAGTAAGTTAAATTAGTTGGCAAAAGAATCTTGTCAAAAGAAACCTGTGATACACAATAAATTCATAATAATCCTGTCAGAAGACTAGTTGGCAAAGAAGAGAAGTCCACTGTAAAGGAATCCCAGCTAAGAAACAAACCGAGGGGCACACTAATAAACAAGATATTAGCAGAATTCAACATCACAGTAGGGAATACCATTATACCCACTCATCTGAGGTTATAATGGGAACTGTTCTCCTTTCTCGTTGGAAAGAAATTTCAACAAAAAGATTAGACAGAATGAATGTATCATTCAAGTCTTATATCAGAGGAAGCTAAATTAAGTAGAAATTATCATTCACCAAATAAAGCAGAAGAACTATTTTTTAAAAGTTCTACTGGCAATTTTCATATTCTTACCATTTTTCCGATTCCTTCAGTTTCCCCTTAAGCATCCTAAGGTCCTAGTTTTAGAAAGAACTAGAGTTATTTCTTTTACACTAAGTAGCCAGCTCACATTCAGGTCCGGTTTAGGTTTACAGATTCAGTACATGGATTCAACAAAAGAAAATGGGATTGGGTTTGTTTTGAGTTCATCCATATAAAAAATATAAAAAATCATAAATATAAATATTTCAACCTAAAAACAGGGAATAACCACATAACATACATTTAATAAACAAAACAACCATAAAAATCTTATAGATTCATATTTTCCTGATATTAAAAGCTTAACTCCCTTTTGTGGACCCTACAGAGAGCATAAAAATTAAAAATTAAACTCACTGTTAATACATTTGGACAATTATAAGCCAAAAGATAAAAAGTAAACCCACTGTTAATGAATGCAATAGGCTTTCCAAAGCAGGGCTTCAAATTCAAATTCCTAGCAGATTCAAATGCCAACTCTAATACTCTAATATTGTCACCAAGGACCAATTCTGTCAAGCCTCACAGCCAAAACAATTGAACCCAAATTGCCCCAATAATGTGCAAGAAAAAGAAGCAGGACAACCCAGATTCATGAAGCATCAGGGCCTCCTAGAACAATCTTCTGAGGGCCACTCTGCTAGAGGGAGTGAAGCTCTATGGGGTCTTTATAATAAACTTTTCACCTCTTGTAGCTCAGATCATGGGCTACGCAGGGTAGGGAAAACGCATATTCAAGTGTCAACTGTATGATGATTCACTTTATTTGTAAGATTTCCTAAACAATAAACCAGTACTCGACAATTTGAAAGCATTATTGAAAACTTCACAGCAACAGTTACCCAACTAGAAACGAAATCTCTAGGCACATGCTATGCAAATAAAATAATCGCCCACATTATAGATGAGTCCATCCAGCCAAGGTTGCATATAATAAGCCTTTGTCATGGAAATTATCTCACTCATTAAAATAACAATCACCCATTTCAAAGCAGTAAATGCATCAAAACAGTGAGTAAACAACAGATGGAGTTCGAAAGGGGCAAAAAAATAGAAGCATACCCATTATTGTCGTAAGCTTTTTTCCTCTGCAAACAGTTACTGAAAAGAACAGCATTAAAATGTAAACAAAGTAATCGCCACAAATGATAGCTTCCTTTGCCTTACTTATCGCCAAAAGAACCTGACATTGACTATCTTCGTGCCTTCAAATCTACTCGTTGACTGCAATAAAGGTAGAAGAAGCCGAAGACAAAACAATAACACCATGGAGAGGAGCCTAAGGTTAAGAAAGCTTGAATTCCTTAGGGTTTAGACTTGAAAAGCGCAGGTTATGAAACACGTAGCTGGGGGACAGTTTTCAATAGTACATGTGTGATAATTGAAGCCAAACAACATAGAACATTAATGCAATATATAAAGCTTAAAGTACGATTGATTGATGCTTTCTAAGGAGACCTTCAAACGTGGTTGGATATAATGCTTTGTTCAATATCTCACACCTTCCTTGGCTTTGACAAATATCCACCGACTCCTTAATAGCATTATTGTTAATATGACCAAGGCTATGAGAAGCCCAACTGTATCTTAAGCTTGCGTCCTCAGTCCTAGAGAATGATTAGCTTAAGCAAACAAATTGTTCCAAGCAGTACAAGTACTCAAAGACAATAAAAAGACAATGAGACGGCTTCAAGAATACCAAGATCTTAAATTCTCCTTTATTCAACATATATCAATAAATTAACAAAAAGTATTATTATTATTTTTAATATAAAAATATGCAAAAATATTATCAAAGCTTTAAAAAACAAAAATACTATCCTCAATTATTAAGCTTAAGTTATAACTTAAAAATATGAAGACATGAAGATGCAGTTATTCCTGTCCCTACAGACAGTAGCTATCCAACATTTCTGATTGACCATATATTGTTGATTGTCCATCTTTAGTTGAGATTGTTTTTACATATTACCACTAACTTATGGTTTGTTTTTTGTTAGTATTTCCTTCTTCAAATTAATAAATGAGTCATAATGAAATTTACAATTTAGTATTTGGATATACTTGTGATTTAGTATTTCATGTATTCCATTATTGATTGTTATGCAACCACTGCATTGCTCTATTGCCATTATGTACATACTGTCATTATGTACATCAATAGCCACTTCTTGCTTCAAAGTCCTCCACCTTTTTAGAATGATGTCAATAATTGCATTATGTAATTATTGACATATCTTAGTGAAGGCATACACTAAGGCCCACTTCTTTCTAATTGTGCTTGTCTACTAGCTATATTATTAATTTATAATTCCCAAGCATAATATAAATTTATACAATAGCAATTATGAGTTATAACCACCACAATCATTCCTGTTGTTTATTATACTCCCGCCCCATTCCCAATCCTCTGTAGAATCAAGCTAAAATGCAAAAACTACATCTTCTTTGACTATAATTACTAGTACAAATTGTGTCTTGCAATTTCAGTCTAACCTAGTTCATCATATTTGACATTTTCCCCATCTTGAAGTTCTTGCCCTTCTAGATTAACTGTGAACAAAAGTTCCAAGGGATATTTATATCATGGATTGATTATAAGCCACATAAATAACCTCCCATGTATGTCAAAAAACTGCTAATGGATGACTCTGGAAAAGGGGAGCTTATTTATATTGCTTAATGCTTTGAAAATTTTAAAAAAGCAATGCCTAGGCTAGAATCGGGATAAGAACAGGCTTCTCTAAATACATGATTTGTTCCTAGTAAAAAATCTCAAGCATGCTTGTAAATAAAGGCTTATCTCTTTTTTTTGTACCTATATGTCTCTTTTCAAGCATTTAGAGTGCATTGTGCAAATGATGTTATTTTATTGCTTAATAACTAACTAGGATGTATCTTGTACCAAAATAATGCTGTCAGATATTATTTATCTTTCATTGAATATTTTCTTTTTGAATCAAACACTACTTAATATGCTATGATAAATCTTCTACAGGATATCACAGACACAGTTCCATTGATTTTGGAACATAATTTGGACCAAACACAAACTACCTACAGATCGTTTCTCTATACCAAAATTTTTTATATACTGTATACTGTACCTTAGCAAACAATGAATGATCCTTTCTATTACAATAATATGCTTTTCCCATCTATTGTCCTATTTGTCAAAATGTGCCTACTGATATTGTTACTAATCCTAGTAAAACATACTCCTCAATTTCTTATACTACTACTATGCAATGTAGTAGTCTTCCTCTACTTCTTTGCATAGATTAGAAACTGGAGACATAAGAAATCAAAGCTTAGTGTGTCATGATAACATTCTTCAGTAGAAGTAGATATTGCAAAAAAGAAATTGACACAGTGCCAAGTCAATCAAGTTCTGAAGAACCTGTAAAACCAATTCAACCAATTGAACAAGTTAAATTGAATCAAATGGGATTCAACTACTCTAAAAAGAAAAACAAATATAAAGTTGTAAGACATCCATGGGGTCATTTTGCAGTAGAAATTAGGGAGCCTGGATCTAAGAAATGTCGATGGCTTCGAACATTTGATACGATTGAGGAGGCTGCAAATGCTTATGAAAAAGTTCCTAGCTGCATGGAAAGAACTAAGGCAAGTAAAAATTCCAAGTATATCATTTCAATCCCACAGAATTCCTCTGCATATGCTTTGTTGTCATCTTACGAAGAGAATTCTACAGCCACAGCAAATCAACATTTTGTTGAAACTTCCAGATTCATGCGCCATCCACTATTTGGTTATATGTGTAGTAATTCAACACATATGATACAAAATTTTAAGGCCAAAGAAGCAGGGAGAAACTGTGTTGACTCAAATACAGGTCTATTGGATGAAGTGATCTACAAATACTTTCCAAATTTACATTACACTACTGCTATTGAAGACAAGCAACAGAATGGTGGTACATATGAAGTGGCAAATGGAAAAGTTGCCAACTTGATAGCCACAAATTATGACAGTTTTTACATGAACCATGTGAAGGGTATGATTCTTAACACCAACTTTAGATATCAATTCTCTATGATATTACTTCTAAATCATAATAGTACCGAACAATAGACTATGTCATTTGATATGCAGATTTAGTGTTATTGTTTCTGATATTATTTCTTACTAATTAATTTCCTCTCGTACTATTTCTATAGATGATGCAACTACTGTTGGGAGTTTTGTCAAGCAATCTCCAATGTTGTTTGAATATGATAGCATTTCCAACAAGATGAACACAACTAAATACAAATCAAGTCTTCAACATGTCCTCCAACATCCTCACATGGATACTAAGAACATAAACAAAAACATTAACAATGGATGTTGTTGTTTCATGAAGGAACCTACTAATTCCATTGCCATAGAACAACTCAACCACTGTGAGATCTATTCACAGACTGCAATGGAAGTGCAAAGAATGAAGATTACAGTACAACATATGGAGAAAAGCATGATGTTGTTGATGCAATCTAATGCAAAAATTATGCACAATTTCCCAACCATGCTCTCCTTTTTTTAGAGTTTCAATTTCTAGAGACATACAAAAATGCATATAATTTTCATAACTTTGGAAATCTGTATAATTTGACTGAAATCACTTTCTATTTCATATTACAATTCTAAATCAAAAATTGATTTTAAAAGAATTACTTGCTATAGATAGTTTTCTAATTTAATTTTGGGAATTTTCTATTTTCTTATGTTTACAATTCCTGTATATGCACGTCTTAAAATATTAAGAATGCAAATGAATGTAAAATATTGTTGTCTACTTTTTAGTTTTTAAATGCAATGTTTCCCTTCCAAAAAAAATATAGATCAAATATCATTTAAGTCAATATTTTTTACTCTTATAAAAAGTCCATTTGCACTATACTTTTTACACAAATTTATGCATTTATGTTTAACTCTTTCTCAACTTAGATTTATGCAGATAGTTTTAATCACTACAAATATTTGTATATTTCTCTGCAAGTAAAATACAACAAAATAAGAATAGTAATTTTCAATAATTAGAAATCCAAATATATTGTAATGACATTTGGGAATTAATTGTTGCAGAAGGCGAAGAGGGAAGTAACTAAGAAAACAACATAAAAAACCAATGAAAGCAAAACAAGTGAAAAAATCAAATGCATTACTAGACATGGCAAAACAACAAGTTATAGATGTAGAAAATTACCAATTCAAAAGTCATGCTCAACCTTGCAATATTGATATTGCATTAAAAGGCGAAGGACTATATAGAATGAGAACATTTCAATACAATGTTGGTGATTGTTTATTTGACTCACTAGAACTGCTACTCAATTATCGTTACACATCAACCCAACTACGAAATGGAACTATTGATTTTTTCCTCACTTGTCTTGCAAAAAATGACAAAGAAGCAATAAAGTCATATAACTATGAATTGGATCCACAAACCCTATGACAATTACATGGTGTGCATGATCGCACAACATATCTTCGTAGAATGCGATTATCTGCAAAACCAGGTTCTCCTAACAAAGAAATTGGACTATGGGGAGATGTATTTTGCATTCAATGGCTCTCCAAATGGCTAGATATACAAATATGTCTCTGGTCAATGACAACAGCCAAAAACTATTTGCAATTCAACAAATCAGCCCTTGGAGAGCCCTTTTCAATTCTCTTTCATGATGCAAATGCTTCCAATGGACACTTTGAGCCACTTCTAAGGAGTAAAAAAGAATCTTTAAAATACCAACCTTCAACAAAACTTTATCAACTCAAACAACTCATTAGGAATAATAATTACAACCAAAATACCAAACATTTTAAACAAAAAAATATATTAAAACAAGCATCACAAATTAAAAATGCACAAATGATAGATGTAGAAAATTATCAAATCAAAGGCCAAACTGAAGTTTCTGACATTGATGTTGTGCTTAAAAATGAAGGACTTTTTAGAATTAACAATTTTAAGTACAATGTTGGAGATTGCTTGTTTGACTCATTAGAGCTCTTACTAAATTATCAGTACACATCAAACCAACTACGAAATGGAACCATTGATCACTTCTTATCTTGTCTTAAAAGACGTGAAAAAGAAGCAATTATATCATTCCACCGTGACTTGAACCCTCAAGCTCTACATGAATTACACCAAGTACAAGAACCTAAAACATATCTACGTAGAATGCGGCTATCAGCAAAACCAACTATACTTGACAAAGAAATTGGACTATGGGGAGATATATTTTGCATTCTTTGGCTATCAAAATGGCTTAATATACAAATATGTATCTGGTCAAAGACGACAGGTAAAAAGTACTTGCACTTCAATGAATCAATCAATTCACACTCATATTCCATTCTCTTTCACGATGAAACTCCTCAAAGTGGACATTTTGAACCACTTCTACCACACCTTACATACAATCTAAACTACCAAGCACCAACAATACTCACACAAAATAAACAATTTGTAACAAACAATAACCAAAATCAAATATTACATTCAATTAAAAGGAAAAAGCTAGGAAATTTCAACAATACTTCACTACGCATAATGAAAAAGCAAATACGCAACAACCAGCCAATCATATCTACAATGTCAAAGCAAAAGACCTCACTCTCACCAATAGCAATATTTGAAAAAACAATCCAAGACACACCAAAATATGCATGTGCAATTTGTCAAATGTTGTATTTCAACAAAGACATTAGGATTTTCAAAGACAAATACAAACAAATCTACTGCAATTTAATACAATCTACTAATCCAATATTAGAATATTCTATTTGTCGAAAATGCCTTACATCATTGAAACAAAACATGCTTCCTAAATATGCAACACCACACAATATTCGAACAAACAAACCATTGAAATATGTACAAGCTCTATCACAATTAGAAGAACGACTTGTCTCACTTAGAATTGCATTTGCCCAAATTTGGGAACTAGGATACAAAAGATCGCAAATAGGATTAACTGGTTCCATCATCAATGTTCCAGTCAACATGAACATTATACAAAAAGCACTACCACAATCTATTGATCAAACATCAACAATTGCAGTTTCTCTAAAGAGACGATTAGAATACAAAAATGCATTTCAAAAAGGCATGGTACGACCAAATACTATCATGCATGCATTGACCCAATTAAGCGAAACAATTCTTTACAAAATGGAAAAGGTTGAAATAAAAAAAGATTGGGAAGAAGAATTTCGAATCAATGATCAAAATGAACAAAGCAATGAAGAAAGTACAACAGAAAGCGAATCGGAAAGTGACACAGAGCATCAATATCCCTCTGAATCTTTAATCCATGGATTCACTGAATCTAGATCTATACATAAAATGCAAGACAAAATTATAGAAATAGCACCTGCACAAGGGAATTCTCCTATTGGAATCTTTAAAGATAAATATTCCGAAGAGATGAATTTCCCTACACTATTTTTTGGCAATCCACGTGATGATGACATTGTCAAAAAATTCACATACCAAAAAATTGCACAATGGGAGTTACTACATTCAAATAGACAATTTGCCTACCACATAACAAACATATTTTTCAAGACCATTAAAATACTCATACAACAAGTTATGTCTACAATGTGGATAAGAATTCGTAAAGGTCAACTGAAAGGAAGAAAGCTAGTAGCTAAAGATGTCAAAGACAAACCCAATCTAGAGAAGATACTCAAATCAGATATTGGCTATATTGATTTCAAAAGGATACGAACATCCCCTGATTATTTACAACAACTTAAAAAAAATGTATTTGCAATGATACGACAACTAGGACCACCTACTTTTTTGTTACATTTACTAGTGCAGAACAAAATTGGGATCCTCTATCCAATACACTTGAACAATTACATAGTACACATCAATCAAGATCACAAGAAGTACCTTCTAGCGAAAATCAAAATAAAAAATTCAATCTCATCAAAAAAGATCCAATTACTTGTGCACGTTACTATAGACATAGAATAAATGCAATCAAAAGATTAATATTTACAGATGATTCTTTCTTTGGAAATGTCTTAGACTATTTTTCTGTAACTGAATTCCAGAATCGTGGAAATGAACATGATCACTTTCTTCTATGGATAAGAAATGCACCTATCTATGGAAAAGATAGCAATGCAAATATTATAGACTTTGTAGACAAGTACATAACTTGTAGCACAGAGCATCTACAACCTCATATAGCTATATTACACAAGCATCATCATACAAAACAATGTAGGAAAACAAAAAAATCCATCTGCAAATACAATTTCCCATTGCCCCTAATGAACAAAACTATAATACTCGATCGACTGGAAGACGAGAATGAAGATATAATTTCAACTGCCAAGAATATCTATTCAACCTTGGAAAAAGAAACATATGAAACATCCTTCTCATTTCAAATGTTCCTAGATCAAATGGATATCAATGAGGACAAGTATATCATGGCTATAAGATCAACACTCCATAGGCCTACACTACTATTACAAAGGAAACCATCGCAAATATGGAACAATAGTTTTGCAAAGAAAATACCACAATTATGGAAAGCAAATACAGATGCACAATTTGTTCTCAATGCATATGCAGCAGCAATGTATTGTAGCTCTTACATGACAAAGATTGACAAAACAATGACACAAGCATTCCAAAGAATACGTAAAGACCACCAAAATAACAATATTGATGCGATAAAGATGATAACTAGGCTCGGAAATGCTTTACTTAATTTGCAACAAATGTCTTCACAACAAGCTGCTCACATTGCCTTATCGCTTCCACTAAATTATAGCTCAAGGAAATGTATATTCATTGATACAAGGCCTGAAAATGATCGCACTTTTGTTTTGAAATCAAGAAAACATATAGCCAAAGAACCAGATGAATCAGAAAATGTAATTTGTAAATCTTTAATAGACTACTATGTAAAATGACCCCTACATATTTTGGGCATATGCCTTGCAGAATTTGTTGGAAATTACAACAAGAATGGCAATAGAATCGAACCAAAGACAAAATCAAATGTTATACGCTTTATCAATTTCAATAAGCATGTTGACCTAGAAAATCATTGTAGAGAGCAATTACTACTTTATGTCCCCTTTACAATGCATGAGAATACATTGAAACATAATTTCAATTCATGGCAAAATGCTTACATACATCATGAGAAAACAATTCAGCTTAACCGTGCAAAGTTCAATTACAATGTTCACTCCGCATGGGGTGACATCGACAAAGCTATACAAGAACTAAATGCTCAAGATGAAAACAATGTCAATGACAATTATGTTGAACACAATAAAAAAACTCAAGAGGACTATGACATACAAGTAGATTTCCAAACTACTAACCACATCAACTTAAACAGTAAAAGTCTCCATACAATTGAAATTATACAACACCCCTAGATAATGGAAAACAATGAGTACTACAAATTACGACAAATGTTAAACAAAGAGCAACAAGCAATTGTAAAGGACATTGTATTAAAAAAAATGAAAGATATTAAACGTCCACTACACTTATTCTTGACTGGTGGAGCTCGAATAGGAAAAACTTTCACTGCAAAAGCCATATACCAAGCACTCCTACGCATCTACAGTAATTCTATTGACAACGACCCGGATAAGCCTAAGGGACTACTAACTGCTTATACGGGAAAAGCAACTTACAACATAGGTGGAGTAACACTACACTCAGCGCTCCACATACCTTTCAACAAATCAGATTTCATTCCATTGAATACTGAAACATTGGATACAATGTCAAAGCACTATCAACAACTGTGTGTCCTTCTCATTGATGAAATCTCATTAGTGGGTTCTACATTTCTACGCTATGTTGACAAGCGGTTACGAGATATAATGCAAATGCCAACTACATACTTTGCAAATCTTGATACAATCTTCTGTGGAGATCTTTACCAAGCGCAACCTGTACTTGACTCTAATGTTTTTGAAAATAAACCAACAATCTCTGAACTAATGCCTTATAATTTCTGGAGTGACAGTATAAAGTGTTATTCTTTGATCTCTACCATGCGACAAAGAGATGAGAAATTCATAGTGATTCTTAATAGAATTCGTGTTGGATCACAAAAAAATGATGATTTGCATTATCTGAATCACCATTGCTTACATCTACCACCAATGGACCCAACATTCCCTTTTCTCTTCTATAGAAGAAAAGATGTTGACGAACACAATAACAAAATGCTATCAACGATTCCTGGAGATATCATTCTATTAGATGCAAAGGATGAACATGACGATAACTATGATGCAATAAGGTCATACAATCTTAGAGCTACTCTACCAACTCAAATATGCGTCAAACCAAATATACTTGTAGAAATATATGCTGGAAACTACAATACACAG
>VDFB02000015.1:370540872-370579442 GCA_007258455.2 Sequoia sempervirens | reverse complement strand
TTCTCTAATTGTTCAAACATAATACCCTACATGATATTTAACATAAATTACTAGAATTTCATTGTAGTCAATCTAACACCAGGGATTATTATTGCAGGAAAACAATGGAAAGTAGCAAGAGAACAAGCAAGAAACAAGCAACAGCACAACCAGAAACACCCAAAAGGTAGTCAAGACACAAGATTAAATTTCCAATCTGCTAATTCGCTTTTCCAATGCTCAAGCTTTTCTATTATATTTTGTACAGATCAAAAATTGGAAGCCCCCATTCCATATCCATTGAGGATCTAAATGCACGAAAAGCTGGAAACATTTTTGAAGGTGATGTAATTGTAGTGTACAAATCCAACTTGGACAAAGCCAACCAATCACGTGAATTGCTCCGTGCAGATTTGACAGATGATAAAGCTGAAATGACAATAACTCTAAATGCTACTGGCCATCTTATCAAACAACATGAAGACAAAATCATTCCTGGCTCTGCAATCCGTATATCAAATTTCCAACTTGCACACAAAACAGATTATGATCGTGGTGACTGTGACTGCATTATCATTTTGCAAGAAACAAGCATAGTTGAGGTCATACCCCGCCTATGTGAAGAATATAAGTTCATACCGGACATGACAATTGAACAGTTACTTACAACAACAAATAACTATCCAATTGGAACAGTTGCTGCAATAGTTCTCTCTACAAAAAGAACAGCATCACACTTTCTACTTGATATCAAAGATGGTCATTCTGACATGGACAAAGCATAGGTACATAGATGCTTCATTCACTTCTCCTCAACAACTTTAAATTCATTGTTTTCTTCTTTTTATCATTACAATCCATATATTAAATCTAATTTACTCGTATTTAACAAACAGCTACAGTTACACGACAGTTTCACACAACAGTTCTTAGAAATGGAAAACCTGGTGCGAGAAGACAAGTTTCCACCAATGTTATTCAAAAATATTGTAAGACAAAAAGACCCAGACAACAAATTCATAACCAGCAAAGCAACATATATTTGCAAACTACACAACAAAAGAACAATGGAAAGGCTACAAAAACTCATCCAATCAACATTTCAGGTAATCATTTCAAATTTGTTACTTTCAAAAAATATTATTAAATTTTCTCCCCTACATAACAATATTGTTTCCATATATGTTTCAGATACAAGGAATTTTAAAAGTTGCCAACCCATTGTCCAACCCCTTCCATGCATTTTGTGCCAACTGCAACTTCAAGTTTGAAAATTATGGAACACTAGAAGACCAGGTTGCCTTTTGTGCAAGATGTAATGATGATGTGAACTATATATTCTCCCCTTTTCTAAAAACAATTCTTATACCTGAAAACAAACAAATAATACATTGCTTTGCCGATAAATCCATTGTCCAAATGTTACTACCTGAATTGCATAACACCACCTATGAAGACTACATTGATGACAAATCAAACATCATCTTCATGTTACGAGATTTCTCGGCAAGGGGGAGTTTCACGTTGAACCATAACAACATCATCATCAATGCCAGCAATCTTCATGAATAGTCAACAAAATCATTACAGGTACGTAAACTTTTTGCCTTTAATATTTACGTCTATGCAATTCAATATTGTGCTATATAACAATTTTCACTTTCTAAAATCCGCACTTACTACTTGCAGGCAACATATCTGCTTGGAAAAGGGACGCTATAAGCACTCCTTCAGACTGCACAACACCTATAAAAGTTTCCTATAATTTTAATTTAGAATACATGTAAAATACTACAAGGACACTTCTTTCTTTAAAGTTTAATTGTCTATGATCCTTATGACTATAAGCAAACTCTATAAATATATATTTCTGTTTCTAATCAGACTACATCCTTATTAATGTGATTCAACTAAGTATTTCTATGGTGTCAAGCTTCAAAATATTTATTTCCTAAGTTTACTATGTCAACTTATATCATGTGTACTTATTCAAAAAATTATTTCAATTATCTATGTTTGATAGCATTGCATTCCAAACTTCACTACATTTATATATTCAAATTTTATAAAAATTACACATTCATAACATAAATTACCAGTCTGAACATCTGTCAATAATAATTCTATCTATGGTCTGTTTTCTTGAGCTCTCTATTGAAACTGAATTTTGTCACCATCTAGGTGGGTTGAAGCTTAACAGCATGTTGCAATGTGTTTCAGTTATAAGCCTTGTTGAATCCATTCTTAATTCAGTAACAACCAACACTTTGAATCTTTTTTCATTAGATAGGAAAAAAAAATCACTTTCATGTATGTGTTTGATGGTGCTGGACACCCTGTTTTTCTGCCAACAGTCACTATTAACTCTTGTCTTTACTGTTTCTGTCTCTCTTTCTGAGATTGCTGTGCTTGATGGCATTTATGGGAGTTGTTTTGTTGCTGTTTTGCAGCAGTTTTGAGGTTTTGTAGGTGTCCAGTAGTTGCTATAAGCCTTTGGTTTTCGTTTTTGCTGCTTTCATACAGCTGTGTATTCTTGTATTTTAATATTATTATACTTCCTTCAATACTTGGACTATCAATTAACTTAGAATTGAAATGATATTGTTTTTTCATTTTGTAAACAATGAATTTGAATATTATATATCTTTATGGTAGTTATTTTCTTATGTGTAATTGTTATATGCTTGGATTTATCACAGCTGTCTAAAAGCACTAGCAATATGGATTTATCAATTTTGTAATTTGGAAGCTAGTTTCTATAAATTTTTAAAAGATTGGTTTCTATGGACACAGGGAAATACAAAGATAAAACTTTCTTGTTCATATTGGGACTATAACTTCTTCTTAATATTATTTAGTTAAGTCATGAAAGACAAATTAAATTAATTTAAGCATCACAGTTTTCTGTTCTAGCTGTATCATACATACTAAATATCTGCTCTTTTTTTTGCTTATGCATTCTAGAACATGTTTTTCTTCACTTATCATGCTACATTCTTTTTTCTACAAATATAGCTACAATGGTACAATGTTAGCTTTGTTGTTGGCAATATTATTGGTCCCCTGGGTATTCTACTCTATTTCATTTGACTCTTGTGTGATTTAGTAATTTACTTTACTGGCAGCTTATTTGACTCTTGTGTGATTTAGTAATTTTCTATGGGAACCAAGAAAATAAAATAATATTTGATACATCTTTACCTGATATGTGCTACACTTTGTATATCAGTTTGTTGAAATTTTTATTGTTTTATTTGCTTTCTGATCCTTTGCAATAAAAAAAAAACATATATTTAAATTGCAAAATGCACAAGAAAATGTCACCTTGCTTTTTTATTCACTTATACTACAATTCAATTATTTCTGGAAAAAATTCCCTGTATTAAATTCCAAAATATCAATATAACAAATTAACAATCGGCAGGAACATGACGCAACTGCGTCTCTTGTTTAATTTAAATCATTGTTTTATATTATTAATTATATTATAAAATCATTATATTAAATCACATGTAATATAATTACAATCAATTTATAAATTTATTTAATATATATTACAATATTATATAATATATATAATATATTAAATATATATTATATATAAAATATATATTAATAATATATATTATATAAATAATAAATTAACATTTATATTTATTAAATATTATTTTAAAAAAAATTAAAAACATAGTTTTTATTTTACTGCACTCCCGGTAGTTCCCACGAGAGGATGCGCTGCCTGTGGGCCAGCGCTTCCTCCACATATGTGTGGAGGGCGCTGCCTCACAGCAGCCGCACCCTCCACTATGGGAGCGGCGGCTGGGAGGAATACTCCCCCACCGTCTACATTCACATAGGGACAACAAAAAAAACGTATTTCAATTTATTTTTTTAAAACAATTTCGGATTAAATTCGCCGTACGGCGATTTCTCCGAACTCATAATTTAAATAAAAACTTTCAAATAATGCACTATGATTTACACAGCAGTATATATATATAAATTTTTATATATTTTTTTTTTAAAAAGAAATATCAAATGATTCTTTATAAACAGAGGTAATTTACTGGTAAAATTTTCTACAAAAATTAGAAAGAGTAGAAAATTTTAACAAATAATTTATGTACAATACGTTTTCTATGAAATAGTTTCACCTGGAAGTATTTTAAAAATAAATCCCCCTATCATCTTCAATTCAAACAAATGTTTTAATATAGAAATACTCCCTTTTTTTTTAATTTCTCCTGTAATTTTCTACTGATAAAACAAATCTTCATTTTACTTTCTTGATTTCTCAATAAATTTCTTGTTTTTTCACAGATATTTTCTTTCCTTTCACAAATCTTTCCTACAGTTTAATAAAAATTTTTACAAAACTCCTGAGAAGATCACAAGAAATACAAAATAAAATTTTCCTCAAACTTTCTTTTTGAAAAGATACAAATTTAAAATAAATAACAAGAAAAATACCTGAATTCCAAAGCTTACTGGTGAAGAAAATTTCTATTGCCTCTGTTGCCTGAAGTGCACAATATTCCAAAAATCTTTTCCAACCAACACAAGAGATCCTCCACCAAGGGATCTTCCACAAATATACAACCCCAGAGGAAATAACAAATCCTCTCAGAAAATAAATTTTTACACAGCAAGAATTTTTGCAAAGCTTTGATAATTTCCCGTGAGGAAATTGAACAACCTCTGTGTTTTTCCCGAGATCCAAAATATCCTCCGTAACCAATTTTTTCTCAACAAGAATCATTTAACACACTGGCACACATGTCGAGAAGTGGTTATGAAAATATCTTCTCCACTTTACGGCAATTTTTCCAATTCAATTTTTTGCATGCAATTTTAATTTATTTAATTTAAATTTAAAAATCAATTTTCAATTCACATGCATTTTTTTTAATTTAATTTAATTTTCTAATTTTCAAATGCAATATAATTTACACACTTAATAATTTGATTTAATTAATTTATTTATTTAATTAAAATAGTTTAATCTTTTTAAGATCAACTATTTAACCAAATAAGCTAATTAATGGATTAAATTATCAAACAAGTAAATTTCTACCACATGTAAACATTAATTAAAATACCAATAATTAAAGCACAATAAACTAACATTAAAATTAACCAATATTTAACTTTCAACAATTTATTCAACAGAAAATGACAATACAACCTATGACTCTGCACTAAAATAGACAAAGTACCAAGACTAGGGTTAAAGGCTAGACTAGGGTAAACCAAACTACTATCTCCCGATCAACGTATCCGTTGAGTCTTGACATGCTCAGACCTGAGTACCCAGGTGGAGTCGGTGTCATGTACCTGCAATTTCCTGCAACCAAGCAAATAACGTGCATACATATATATATATAACATTAAATAAACACACCATGCGGAGAAAATCACAGATATCGCAGGGCACTCGCAAGCGAGTGATGCGATTCTATTCTCCACACCAATACACTTCACAGCAAACTGACGAAATAAATAGCTGTTAGTCCATCATAACATGTACATAGCAATAATCAACTGAAAGTAAAACATCTAAACTAACTCAAAACATATCAAAAAACAATAATCACCATACAAAGTATCATCATGTCACAGAATAATCCACTATCACTCAAAACCAGTGATCAAAATATCCAACAAAGTATCATAGGTCTAACAGTATAAAAACACAACAGCAGAAAGCATAAGCATAAATGGAGGGGTACTACAACGAACCAATTTTAAGTTCACAATTATGTACTAAGTTCTCTATCGCTACTTTCACCCCAGAGGCGAATTTAACCTACCACTTACCACCTTGTTTTACCGCCACAAGACCACATCGATCAACAATGGTCGATGAAATAAAGGAGTCAGTAGCTCCATAATCAAAAAGAATGGAAACACTAACACCATGTAACTTACCTGAAGTCTCGACCACTGTGTTCTGGTGATTGGCTTGGCGGTCATTAACCATAGCATAAACTATATGTGATCATCCTGCATCACCCACTGTAGGCTCTGAAACTATAGGTCGAGGCCCAAAACCAGTAGAACCTCTCATCGGACACTGCCTAGCTATGTGTCCCTGCTATCCACATGAGTAACAACCTGTGCCTCTACCGAAACCTCTACCACCTGAAGGTGCATTGGATTGCTAGAAACTACCTCTACTGACAATAGACTGAGCACTCTATGTAGGCTGATCCTGCCTATTGCGCTTGTTGCGCCACCAGTTGCGACCCTTTCCTGTTTGTGGACTATTACCTTGTTGTGGTTGTGGATTGTTATTCTTTTGAGGTGTATGTTGTTGTTGTTGCTGCCCACCCTTTGAGGGTGTCTATTGGTTCCTAGAGGAACCTCCTATCTGTGCCTGTCCACCCCGTGGACTAAATCCTGTTGTAGGAGCACTGCCAATCTGCACTCCCGTGTGACCACCTAACGCCATAACAAGGTTCTCCTCCACTATATGAGCCTTCTCCACCGCAACTTCCATAGTCTTTGGCTCAAAGACTCGGACACCACCACTTATGCAGGCGTTTAAACCCCTGATGAAGTGTTGTACTAGCATAGGCTCATCATCGCCAATACCAGCATACTGCTTGAGTTCATAGAATCTACGTTTATATTGCTCAACAGAAAGAGCCAACTGACATAGGTCATGGAACTCCTCAGCCTGTCGCTACCTCCAGTGTTCAGATAGGAACCGTGCTCTGAACCTCTCCAGGAACATCTCCCAAGACACTGACCCAATATCTAAGTGGAGCTTCTGCTCCTCCAAGCGCCACCAAGTAGAGGTGAATCCTCTCATATGCATAATAGGGCATCTCGCACATGTATTGCTACCATAAGGGTGCATGGAGAAGCATCTACCCAAATCTAGTAGCCAGGTCTCAGCCTCTAATCCACCTCCTGTACCATCAAAAGTAGGAGGGCGTGCCCTCAGTAAATCCCTCATGTGTCCTGCAATAATAGCATCCTAATGCACTATATCATCTACTCTCCTAGGAGATCTATCTCTCTCTCTAATTACCTCCTGCTCAACTTCCTGTCTAGGTCCAAGATGAGCTAGGACCTCCTCTAATAAAGGACGTATCTGTGAACCCTCTACTCTTGACTGTTTGGGATTCTGTCCCTCATTCCTCTGATCCAACTGCTCTGCCTGATCACTGTGATGAGGGCTCGGAGGGGGAGTAACCTGAGGGATTGGCCCTTGGCCTCCACCTCGATGTCTACCATGACCTCTTCCACCTCACCTAGGCATGTTCCTACACATAACAATAACGAGTCTTGGATACTATTCAACCAAGGCTAACAGATAGTGACACTACGTACTAGGTCAACCTAATGGGCTTGCGATTACCTAGACCGTCCAATGTTTGTAACCTTGGCTCTAATACCAATCTGTAATGCCTTGTCATTATAACCTAAAGAATGTTGTAATTGTGTATAATAGTGAAATAATTTATTTTTTAAAGTATAATTATTAAGTTAATTAGTTGCATACATTCACTAAGTTGTACATGACATTACACTACTTGAGTTTCCATAGATGACTTTAGTATTTTGCATTGCTTATAATGAATAATCATAAACATTAAAAATAGATATTGCATAACATATGAAAATTCCATTCAAGATAATATAAAGTACAAACTTGATTTCTTACATTGCATTTGGCAAGATATTACAATACTCATTCATCTGATGAGGTAGTTCAATAATAGTTACAATTTACATTTTACAATGTTCTCCTCATAAACAATTGAGGGATGTTTTACAATACAAGTTTAACAATAATGCAATAAAGAAAGTACATTTGTATCCAAGTACGATCTCTCCATCTATGAAGCTCTTGATACCATGATCATAAACTGGGGACCCAGCGGAGTAAGGTGCACGTTCCACCCAACCATGTGGTACTCGTAGATCCACCCCCCGTGCTAGGAGATAGTAATATGGTTACCTAGAAAAAATCTACTAACCCTAGACACAAGTACATAACTAACTGATGGTTACATTGCTTCCAGATTTAAGACAATTGAATGTACTACATACACAAGGTTAACTGTTATTTTAGGTGGAGTGTCATCACAATGTTGCAAAGGTTACCCTGGTGTTTCTTCCTAGGTCCCAGCCCCCAACTTGGGTTACCCTGGTAACCTCTTACGAAACCCAGCCCCATTGCAAACCATTGCGGAATCAAATGTCTTTTGAAGAAACAAGACATTGATTTTCCATTCCAAGCCTTCTCATCTTATACTCAAGACTGAACTAGCTCAAGAGTCATTAAGTGGGGCATAAACATCTTGTTAAATATTTTATTCTAACTACTGTGTTATTTAGTTATCACTGACTTACTAAATCTTTGTAAGTTACCCTTACACCACTTTGTGTGTCGGCCCTTACACAGAGCCACTCCTCTAAACATAACAAAGGAATTCTAAGTTTTCTATCTAGGGTAGACAAAGTGCACAAAATTTAACATATAATACCAGATAAATCACAAAGAACATCACATTCTGTTCACAAAAATCAGGTGCACTACCCTAGTTTGTTCAAACACATGAAACCATAGTAAAATTAACTCCCTTGAAGAGACTAGAACTGGAAGACTTAAAATCACATAAAAATAATCCCCATTTGCCCAATAAAAATTTAAAGCAACTTAAAGCAAATTCACATTTATCATTTGGATTTACTAAATCCAGTCAATCAAGAACTTGAAGTATGAAATTAATCAACTAATATCTAATTTATATGCCATTTCATTTGAAAATAAAATCTATAATTATCTCAATTTCATAAACATATATTATAATGAAATTTTTCGTTTTCTTTCCTTATTGTATTTCATTATAAAATATTCATTTCTACTCTTCAACATTAAACAACATTATATTATTCATTTAAACATAAGCATATAGAATCTATTTAATCATTCATATATATATATATATATATATATATATATATATATATATATATTTATATATAAATAAATATTTTAAATTTTAAAATAAAAACTATATTCATTAACCTTAAACACAAATTACAAACTTATTTATATTAACATATATATATGTACATATATTACATATATTTAAAATAATATATATAATATATGAATGCATATTTATAAATTATAATCTTATTTTAAAACTAAATTTAAAATTAACAATTTAAAAAGTTTAACAAAACAAAATATAAGGGCAGGGCTCGGCTGCCTTTCCACAGCCGAACCCTCCATGGGAGGGTGCGGTTGTGTAGGTAGCGTCGGGCGCTGCCCTCATAGCTGGCTCCCCTGTGGGGGTTGGCCGTGGGGGTAGCCCCCTGTGGCTCCCTCAAAACATAATTTTTTTTATAAATTTAAAAAAACAAAAAAACAAAAAAAAATGGCGATTTCATTTAAAATCGCGAACAGCGATTTCTTCATATAACTTCACAGAAATTTAAATCGAAATTATTATGTATATGTAATTGTATATGTATATATATATATTAATCACAAATATATATACATATATGATTACATATATATAATTTAAATAACATCAAAATATTGAAACTGGGCAAAAAAAAATTTTATAGAATTTTTAACAGGAATTGGGTAAAACTTCAAATTAGAATGATTTATTCCCAAAACAATAAATTCATTAACTAAGATTTTAATTACCAATCCCCAATTTAATCACTAATTTTTGACAGAAGATTTAAACATTAAACCCTTCTATGGTTTTGTCAATTTTCTCCTGTACATTTCTACTATTTTGCTCTTTGATTTCTCTATAGTTCTTTGTTTTCATAATTTCATTTACAGAGAGGAAATCAAAATTCACAGAATTATTTTCTAAATTTCCCAAGAAGAAATACACAATTCACAATACAAATATTTCTTTAGACAATTTTTTTTTAAAGAAACAAATTTAAATACTAAGAAAAATACCTGTAACTTGAAAACTATCTGTAGAAGTAAGCCTCTGTAGCCTGTAGAATACAATCCTCCAAGCTTCTCCAAATTACCAAATCCAAAGGAAAGTTATAACCAATCACAGAGAACTTCCCACCAAAGGGATCCTCCACAAATATACAACCGAACAGAGGTAATCACAAATTTTTGAAAAATTAATTTTAACAGCAAATTACTCTTTCAATTTTTCGTAAAGAAAACTGATAACCCTTCTGTATTTCCCAGATCCCCAATAATATCCGTCAACAACCTCAACCATAACAATAAATTTTAACTAGCACACTTGTCGAGAAGAACAAAATATCTTCCAACAACTTCTCGGCAATCTTGCCTTTCAAGATTTGCATGAATTTATTTTATTTAATTTATTTAAAATTTACAATTTTCAAATGCAAAATTTATTTAATAATTTAAAAATGCCATTTCCAAACAACATTTAATTTTAAAATAAAATCTATTCACACATAATTTCAAAACAATTTTAATTTAATTAATTAATTAATTTAATTAAATAAATTTAATCTCTAAGATCAAATTATTTAACCAAACAAACTAATTAATTTGTTAAATAACATGCAAAACTAATTTCTTTATCATTTAAAAATTAATTTAAATAATAATAAATTAAAGCATAATAAACTAACAAATTAAAATTGAAAAAATTACCTTTCAAGCAATTAAACCAAACAGAAAAATACAAGACAATCTATGACTCTGTTCAACTAAACAGACGATGTACTTTGACCGAGTTATAGACTAGACTAGGATGAACCATGCTACTACCTCCCAATCAACATATCCAATTATTCTTGACACGCTCAGACCTGAGTAACCAGGTGGAGTCAGTGTCATTTAGCTGCAATCTTGCAACCAAGCAATAACATGCATATATATATATAAACCATTGTATAGGCACACTGTGCAGAGGAAATCACGGACATCATAGGGCACTTGTAAGCGAGTGATGCGATTTCATTCTCCACACCAATACACGTCACATTAGACTGACAAAATAAATATTAGTTAGTCCATCATAACATATACATAGCAATAATCATCTGAAAGTAAACATCTACGCTATATTAAAGCATATTCGAAATAAATAATCACCATACAATGTATCATCATGCCACAAAATAAATCCACTATCGCTCAAAATCAGTGATCCAAAATATCCAATCCAAGTACCAAAGTCTAACAGTATAAAAAAATGTGCGATAGAAAACAGAAGCATAAATGGAGGGGTACTACAGATAGATAAGACCCCCTTGGATAGAACCCCTCTAGTATTAAATTATACCCACAATGGAGTCTCCTTTGTACCTATCAAAATTCTGGCAAAAACCCACTTTTTATTTCGCTTTTGAGGGATTAAGTAACATCATTTAAAAATTATATATTGCAAGATTGTAGCCCTCAAAATGAGCTTTCCAACAAGTATAGGTTTGATATATTTTCATTTTATCATGTATTTAATATTTAAATTTGATTAAACATAGGTTTTTCTCTGAACACCAAGCTCTTTGTTGTGTAGAGGTGGAAAAATAGTAAACCATTGTAAAAAAAATTCAAAAACTACCCATTCCCTAGGTATTGATGTCCTTGTTTCACCCAAAACAGAAAAATTGGATTTTGATATATACACAAAAAGTTATGTTGTACAACACACACACATGCCCAAATTATAGTTACAATGCCTTCAAAAATTAATTTAAAAATAAATATGCAACAAAAAACTATGAAAAAATATCCTTTCCCTGGATATTGATGTTGAGAATCTATATTTAAAAAATTAGAATTTAATCCTTTATAGAAAAAAAGTTATGTTGTACGACACAAATGTTACTTTCTGAAAATGTTGTTTTCTATCTAAAACTAGTTATTAAAGGAGATGTTGAAAGGTTCAAGATTTATTTCACAAAATTTGAAAAAATATATATTTAGAATCTACACACAAATTTTCACAAATCACTAGTTCACATCATCTCCAAATTCTTAATGGTTTAGCTGCTATAGGTCTTAAAAGATGAAGATTCAATTAAAAATATTGATGTAAATGTTCATCATGGGAAAAAAGTGAAACACAGTGTTGTGATTTCACCCATATATATGTATGGCTTTCCTTCAATCGTATATATATTGTCCTATTAGATAGAAGGAGACCTTTGATGAAACATCCTTGGCTCTGTTGAATGGGATGGAGATAAGGAAAAGATCATCTTAAATTACATACCTAGTACATGACTTCATGTGCAATGACCTCATCCTATGTGGAGACATCTTTCCAACACAACCTTCCTCCTTTCTTTTTTCCAAGCACTAAATGAAAAGAATCTTTTTGATAAAACCCCCAATCCAAAAATTTGGAAAAAACATCCCCCCCAATCCACAATCGAAAGTAGTTGTATATCAAAATTTTCTTACAGACCCCTTTCTCATTCCCAAAACTAAAAAATCAAAGGTTACCCCCAAAATCTCATCCAAAACCCAATATAAAGAAGGATTTTATTTTTGAAAACACAAAAGCAAACAAAAACCATGGGTTTCCTTTTTGACAATAAGTTTGAAGCCATGCATGCACTTGCATGCAGAACCTTTCATCTTTTAATTGATTTTATTAATTTTTATCTTCATTCAAAATTAAGTACTAATTTTAATATTTTATTTTCTTTAATATCTTCTCACTTTTAAATTTATTAATTAAATTCAATCATTAAACAATAATTATCTTTATATTTAATTGTAGAAACATGTTTATAATTTAATCCCTTAATTTAATAGCTTAATTATCAAGACACAACATATACCCCCACTTTACAACATCGTTTATTTAATTAAACAACCTAATCAACCCATTTTAAATTCAAGCAACCCAAATAAAATTAATCATGCCTCAAGAAAGGGGCAAACACGAAGGGGCACTACAATATATATGTTGCCAATAAATAAAAAATTTGGACAAAACTAACTAACATAGGACAGTGAGTTTTCTAAATAATTTTTTTGACATAGGACAGTGAGTTTTCTAAATAGAATTATTTTAGCTCCAAAATACTCAAACAAATCTTTTCATGGTGAGGTAACTAGCATTGGGACAGTGCATTTTCCAACACTCCAAATAATGTGAGCATTTTATTTGTTCCAATCGGATGAAAAAGGGAAATGTCATATTTATGTCACCAAAGAGTTGTTCTAAAATATGAAGGTGGACTTCACTATATTTTGGAGCGTATGAAACAAAAAAAAAATCATAAGGGAATAACTAAGAGGAGATAACTTGTGTTTTCCAATACTACAAATAATGTGAGTATTTTATTTGTTCCAATCAGATGAAGAAGGTGAAATTATATTTGTAGCAAAGAGTTGTTCAAAAACTTCAAATTGGTCTTTCATTACATTCTTGGAGCATAATGAAATAAAAAATTTCATAACGAACTAACTGACATGGGATAATGTGTTTTCCAACACTGCAAATGATGTGAGCATTTTATTTGCTCCAATTAGATGTAAAAAGGGAAATATCATATTTACGTCACCAAATAATTGTTCTAAAAGTTCGAGGTGGACTTCATTACATTTTTGGAGTGTACAAAACAAAAACTTTTCATGAGAGAATAACTGAGAGGAGACAGTTTGTTTTCTAACACTACAAACAATGTGAGAATTTTATTTGATCGAATTAGATGAGGAAAGTGAAATGTCATTTTGATTATACCAATCAAAAGAGAAATAAAGGGAGTTTAATTAATGGTGTTGACAGACAACAACAATCTAAAAGACACAAAGTTGAAAAACTAAACACAACAATGGAAGGTGTGATTTTCAAGACATTCATACTATTTTGTAAAATTCCATGTTGCAAAAACATACGTGTTAAGAATCAAACAAATCACTGTGAGACAACCCTTTACATTTAAACAAGGAGATTCAAATAACTAAAAACCCACATTTTGTTTTCCAAATTACAAATACTTTGTGCACCTTTTTTTTCAATCATGCAAAATTTAAATGCAATTTTTACTCAAATTAAAAGTCCTTATAAATTTTGAAGGGGTGTTTCAATACATTTGCATTGTCTAAATTACAAAAGGTTTTCAAGACATTCATTTTGTTTTCTGAAAAATCATGTTGGAAAACCCTAGGTGTTAAGAAACAAGCAACCCATATAGTGTTGTAAAACCCTTTGCAACTGAGAGGAGACAGTGTGTTTTCCAACATTGTAAATAATGTGAGCATTTTATTTGTTCCAATTAGATGAAGAAAGAGAAATGACATTTGGATTATAGAAAAGAGTTGTTCAAAAATTTGAAATTGGACTTCACTAAATTCTTGGAGCATAATGAAACAAAACTCTTCATAACAAACTAACTAACATGGGAAAATTTGTTTTCCAACACTACAAACAATGTATAAAAACACCATTGCTTTCAGGTTTCATAATACCTATAGTTTTCCAATTTCATTACATTCTTACTATCTAATTCACAAAAGGTTCTCAAGACAATCACAAAACATACCAAATTAAGGCCAAGGTGAGTAGCTAATTGGGTTATTACTTGTAAAGGGTTTTAGAACAATAAGGGTTTTAGGAGACAGTGTGTTTTCCAAAACATCAGTGTGGAAAATGGTGGAAAAAATGGGACATTGTATGGGCCTTTTGCTATTTACAAATTATGATTTTGAATGCCATGTTTTGGGATTTTTGTCCATTCCAAAATATGATTTTGAAAACTCATCGACATTGCCACATTTTTTTGGCGATTGGGTAGGAAATGGTAGATGACATAATTTCCATCCATCAAGTCTTCCGTCGACATCCATCTGGTCTTTCCATTGGGGTTTTTTTTTTCCAGCATGTGGGATAGGGATGGGGGTTATGATATAATGTTACATACATAGGTGTGTATTTTCTACACTTTAGCTTCTATTTTCAAGACATTCATTCTATTTTGTAAAAAATAATGTTGGAAAACCCTAGGTGTTAAGAAACAAGTAACCCATATAGTGTTGTAAAACCCTCTACAACTGAGAGGAGATAGTGTGTTTTCCAACATTGCAAATAATTCAAGCATTTTATTTGTTCCAATTAGATGAAGAAAGTGAAATGACATTTTGATTGTAGCAAAGAGTTGTTCAAAAATTTGAAAGTGGACTTCATTACATTCTTGCAATATAATAAAAAAACTCTTCATAACGAACTAATTAACATGGGACAGTGTGCTCTCCAACACTACAAATAATGTATAACAATGTGGCTTACAGGTTTCATAATACTTATTTTTTTCCAATATCATTACATTCTTACTATCTAATTCACAAAAGGTTCTCAAGACAATCACAAAACATACCAAATTGAGATCAGGGGTGAGTAACCAATTGGGTTGTTACTTGTAAAGGGTTTTAGAATAGTAAGTTACAGGTTTTATAACACCCACTATTTTCCAACTTTTAATTTTATAGAACAATTTGAATATCTTGAAAAGCTTCTTTTATTTATAGAGTACAAATGTAATGAAACAAAGCTTCAAAATTTATATCAAGTCTTACACAGAGTAAAAATTGCATTTCAATTTCTTAATATGATCCAAATATACATGCATAGTAAGATTGTAGATTGGAAAACATGGTGGGAGGTGAATACATAATTTATGAAACCTCCAACCCACATAATGTTGTAAAACCCTCTACACATTGAGGGAAAATTAAAACCTTTTATTTTTTCATCAATGAAAACCCTTCGCAATGGATAACCATTCAATTCTTCACATTCCCTAGGAAAAATGGTAAAATGGTATATATTTCTAACAGATATACATACCTACTAGCTAGCTTCCTGCACCTGTCACATGCATTATGGTAGGAGAGAATGGTCACTCTACTTCAAACTCTAAACCCCTCCAAACCCTACAACCTTCAAAATAAGAATATTAACAATGGTGATGTTCTAGGCTTTATGTGGTTTTCAAAATATAATTCATTATAGAACCCACATTTCATTTCCCAACCTTGTAATATATTATGCATGGTTTCTAGTTTCTATAAACGTTATTCAATTATGTCACCCATATTTCCACAATGGGTTGTTAGTTATTTCATTCAAAAATCACAAAATTTCAGAGCCAGCAGATGGGAGAAAACCAAAATTAAAAAACCCTCAACACAAAAACACATAAAAAACTTTGCATTTTAAATGAAAACCCCTTTTCCTAAGGAAAACCATTTATTTTCTTGTCAATGAAAACCCATCTTTGCAACAAATAGTCGCTCATTTCTTCACAATTCCTAGGCAGAATAGAAAAATGACATATTTTTGGTGGATATGCATACCTGCTAGCTAGCTAGCTGCTTGCACCTATCAAATAAGTTTTCATATGGAGGGTGGCCACAATTCTTCGACCTTCAAATGCCTACAACCTACAAAATGTTAGTGTGGAAAATGGCGACAAAAATGGGATGTCTTTTGGGGTTTTTGCTATTTGCAAATAATGGTTTCAAATGCCAAGTTTTGGGCTTTTTCTCCATTCTGAAATATGATTTTGAAAACCCGTCAGTGCTGACACATTTTCCCGGAAATAGGACAATCGATGGCAGTAACATTTGTCTATCAAGTCTTTTTGTTAGTGTGCTTTGTTCATCCATGAATACCTTTCATTTGGGTGTTTTTTCTAACCTGTACAATGGGGGATGGGTGTTATGATATAACGTTACATACATAGGTGTGTTTTGTCTACACTTTAGCTTTCTCCATGCAAGAAACATAATTTTTTAAGTTTCTATTAAATTTCAGTATTATATATTTCAATTTTTTTTTTTTACTAGTATGTGTGTCAAATCTACATTTTTTAGAAACCCCAAAGAAGGGGTTATTTCTCCAAAGTTCAATTCAATATTTTTACATAAATCTCTATTTCAAATATCAATTTCAATTTATTTTTTCAAATAACATCTCATAGTTTTTTTAAATTTTTTTTTTTTTTTACTTTGCAAATTTTAAAAATAAATACAACAATAAATTTTATATACAACTTTTTTATTTATCAAATTTGCAATAATAATGTTTTTTTTTCATCAGCAACCTATCATGGCCTCCTCCTTGCTAAAGAGGCTAGACTAGGAAATTTTGGTTAGAAGGGGACTCTCTCAACATTATCAATCACCTTAAGAGTTTGCATCCTCCCTCTTGGTCTATTTCAAGTATTATTGATGATACATTGGCTCTTCTTAGATCCTTTGATTTCAAAGTGTCACATGCTTTTTGTGAGGCAAACTCCTTGGTGGATGGTTTTGCAAATGTGGGGGTTTCTTCTCATAAGTATTGGAAATATCATGATGTCATCCCCATTAATATCTAGAGTATTATTAATCATGACCAATTGTTATGTCAAGGTGGTGTATCCTTTGGGAGGTAATGTTTATTTATTCCTCACTGTCTTGACTAGACTTATGGAGTTCTACACTCATCCTTTTAATAATTACAAACCTTCTGATTTTGAGCCAAAGGATGGTGTAATTATTGTTGGGAGTCCTCGAGATGTCAAATTCACATAGATTTTGGGGGATCTTTTCCATTTTATTTGGTTATTTATTCTTCTTTTAGTTTTTTATCAATTGAAGGAGAAGTTGGTGGTGTGGGGTTCTCTAGCTACCATGGAAGGGGACTGTTGTAGACAAGATCCTATTACTTGCAACGAGTCTAGAGAAAATGTTGATGTGTGGGAGATCTTGTAAAAGGGAGGTGTGTGCCCTTTTATATGCTTAAATTGCATGGTGTTGATGTGAAGGCTATTAAGGATTTTGTTAAGGGTTGGAATAATCATATGTTGCATATTGGTGGAGTGGAGGTGAATATTATAGAAGGTTTTTTGGTTGAAGTGATTGGGTTACCCATGAAAGGAAATAAATTTTATAGGGATGGTGCAACTTCCAATTGTGCTCTATAAAATTTCTTTAAGGGCAAGGAACAAGACATGCTCAAAAGTGTGGGTATTGGTGGGTATGATCGTTTCTCTATCAAACCCCTTTGGAAGTTCATTGCTCTAGGGTGATCATGAGGTATTTTACCCTAGATGGTAGGTTTTCTGCCATCTATGGGTATCATTTCATATTGTTGAATCACTATAGGCACAATAACTCAGTTTCATTTATCTTCTATTTTCTTATTTCGATGGAAACTAGTATTGAGGATAATAGAAGAAACCTTAATAAAGTTATTTTACATGAGGGGCTTATGCTCCTTATCATGGAACATGTGAAATCCAAACTCATTTTGGAAATTTCTAAGATTTCCAGTGGTGGGAAAGGTAATAGATCCCTCCTTAGTTATGACACAGGGGATTCTGTTGAGGAATGGGATGGGGATTATGAAGTGGATGAGTTTGAGGAAATTGAATCTTTAGAAGATGCAAAGAAGGACACTAAGCCTAAGACTTCCCTCTCATGGTTGGATGGGTATAATACATATGTTGTGGTGAAGGAAATTGTTTCTTTTGGTGTAAAGAATGTTGCTAAGGGGAAGAAAGGAAGTCCAAAGGAGGGAAAGATTGATAGTGGGAAAGGTAAAAGCAAGGTGGGGGATGGTGATAAAGGTGCTAAGGTCAATTCCCTTAATCAGATTGAGATTAGATCTAGTGGAAAGAATCTAAAGAATCTTCAGAAGTTCAAGGTGGAACATTTGAGGTCAGATGGGGTGATCATGGATGTTGACATGAAGGAGGCTATTAAAATTGTGGCTAAAGGGAAGAAGGGGACTCCAAAGGAGGGTACGTTGTTGTGAGGGAAGGTCAAAGGTAAGGTACAAGAAGTTTTTGTTGCTATCAGGGAGATTTCCCCTAACAAGATAGAATTTTCTATCCCTTTTGGTCGGGGTAATGATCAGGATAGTACACATGATAGGAAAGGTAAGTTGGAGTTGTTGGATGAAACCATTGAATATTCTAAGAAAAGCAAGAAGATGTGGAATGGTTGATTTGGAGGATTTTCCTAACTCTAGAGCTTTGAAGGGTAAAGATAGGGTGTCGATGGACCAACCTAAATATTTGGATAACCTGATTAAAGAGCCTTTGAATTGGGAAAGGATTAATGTGGATGTTGTGATGAGAATGGACAAGGATGGAACAAATAATTTAATCTCTTTGTTCAAATGGATTCTCTGTGAAGTAAAAGAAATTAACATCAAGATGAATGAAATGCATAATCTCAATGTTATTTTGTTTAATTCTAACAAGGAATGGGATGTGTAGAGCAAGGTTAAAGTAATGAACAATGTCTTAGATAAGGTGGTGGTTGATGCTGCTAATTTGGGAAAGGATCATGAGGATAGGTTGGTTTCTTTGGAGGAAAAAGTTAACAAAATATGTGATGATTTGAGTAAGGTTGTGCAAGTTAGTAAGCATGCACTCCATTCTAGTACTCAAGAGCTTACCTTACTGAATGAGAAATTTTTTGAGTGGTTGGGAAAACCTTTGGATCTTGGTGAGAATGTGCAAGAGGTTGTTGGTAAAGGACGGAACACTCTAATGGAAAAAATCATGGATGAGGGGGCATGTGTGCATACCATAAGACTAAGAAGAGGGAAACTATTATAGTCTAGGAGCTTGATGAAGTGGTGGAGATGCATGAGAATGTCATCTCCAAGAATTTAGAGGTTTCCAATATCTTAGATAATTTGCAGTAGCTTGTTATCTATGAGCCATTTTGGTTGGGTTTTTTGCTAATGGTTTACCTGCTTGTTTGTCTTTGTAATATATTTAACAACTAAGTTGGATTTTTTGGGTTGTTTGTTCTCTTTGTGCTATCTTTTGTAGCCTATTTTCGATGTAAAGGGTTTCAGGGTCCCTCTTAAAACCTATTTTTCCTTTATCAAAAACAAAGTTTTTTTTTTCAATATATATATTTTGTATAAATTTTTTAGAAGAAAATTTCATAAGAAATTTTTAATGCATAGTATTCTCTAAATTATTTTACATGAATATGGTTTTCAAATAACAAATTCAATTTGTTCTCAAATAAATTTTTTACCATAAACAAATATGTAATATCAATTTTAAAATATAAAAAAAAAATTATAATGTTGCCCACTCCTTGACACAATAGTGCTTGCAATAAAAAACTTAAGGGGTAGATTTTATGCCCAAGTCTATGACCTTTCTATTTTTTTATATTGAACAAAGAAAAATAAAAATTACAAGAATGAAGCTACAAAAGGTAGTTGAAGTGAATACAACCAAAGGACCAACCACATAGGCAACAAAATGGTCCAATATCCCAACCCCAAGGCAACAACAAAGACAATATTACATAAGTTGTATAACATATTTACTAAAGTTGAGTTTACTATCAAGTTGAAACTTCATAACTTATTCTTTAATCTATTGGAGATGATGTTTGACTTGCTCATTCTTCTTGCACAAGACTTTGATCTACAAGAAAAATAAACCACCTAAAGAAATATATTAAAGACTTACAATATCAATTACATGATGATAATTAGAAAACATAGTAGCACATCTATTTTTCCATATGTTTCTTAAAATAACTTGCTAAATAGAATCAGAAATCAAATTGTTATGCATCCCAAAGCCAAGAATAGCTTCTTTCCAATTCAAAACATGATTAAAAATCACTGAGAATTTTTTTTTAAATAACAATACATTATTTTTTAACATGTAAATAGTCCCAAAATATATGTTTCAAACTTTCAAAACCATGAAAAAATGGATAGCGAGCTGGTTGGACCATAATACATCTCAATCTATCTCGCATAGGTAGTTTGCAATGTAGAATTTTCTAAGCCAGCATCTATATTTCAAAATTGGCTTTAGATTTCCATATTTGAGCACTCATTTTAGACCAAAATTTGGAGCTAAATCTGCATTTCCACTTGTGATTCAAACAAGGAGTAAGATGCTAGCCAGGGAGTAATTGAATATAAATTCTTTAAAGGAAAATGATTGAATTGGCTGAAAGATAACCATTTCCAATCTTTAAAGAAATAACAATCCCTTGAAGTACATAATTTCAAAGATAGATCCAAAGGGACAAGTGACTAAATAAAAACTAGGAATTGTTTATATTTGTCATTCAACCCATATTGATCTTTGATATTGTTCCATGGAGCCCAATCTATGATGCAGGAGCATCATTGCTTCTTGGAAATCTTGCATCAACCAAAAATATTTTATTTCAATTTTTTTTGTTTAGTTCTTGCTTAGTTCATGTTGGTGGATTCACCATATTTTCTCACTAGACCTTGTGGATCTATGTGTACATCGTGGACGTGTTCATTTTCCTTATTCCAAGATTTGAGCGTGATTGGATCTTTTTCTAGAAAGTTATCGCTCCCAGATTTGATGATAGTTTGTTGAACCAACACCAGAATAATTTTCAGGCATAACAACTAGTTTGATCATTCATGGATCATTCCTGTAACTTGTGGATCTTGGTGGTGTGATTTTAATTGTCTTGTGGAGTTTCCCCAACCTTAATTATAGGTCCACACTTCATCCTACGCATTCACTAAGGATTAATTCAAATTTGAGGCCAACCTTATTCATACGCATGTTAAATTTTCTTTTATTGGAGATTGTAATAATCTTTGGTCGATGCGGATGATTCTAGATCTCAAGATGTGATATAAATCATTGTAATAGATCACTAGGAAGGTATTTAGATAGAATAATATATTTGAGATGTTATATTTCAGCTTGCATAAAGGAGCATATTGGAATGTTGTATGTTGAACATGTTATATCAAGCGTGTGAGCCGATTTTGTAAGCCTGGATGTTGTTGGCCGATTGTAATTGACATTTCTATTAGTGAACATGTTTTAATCTACATTTGCCTCCATATTTTGTGTTGTGTTTTTTGTTTTACTCTTGCTACATGATTTGGATTGTTCTCTTTGAGGACCCTCCTACCATGGTTGCACTAGATTGGTATTAGAACGAGATTCAATTTGTGAGAGATCACCAGAATTCATGGAGTCTTGTTGAAGATTTGTTGTGGGGTGGCAGACTGAGGATCCAACCTACAACTACATAGGACTTGTGTAAAGAAGGTGAGAAGAATAAATGTTAGATGAAATGGAGTTCCTAGAAATGCAGACCCAGCTTTAATGGAGATGTTGAGAGGAATTGTTGCTAGATTAGATGCAGTTGAAATGGTCCAGAGGAGAGGTCGACTAGTTGATGATGTGAGTGATCAAGAGGTAGAGGTATAGAAAGAAAGAGGAAGAGAAGAAAAACCTAGTCTAGATCAGGGAGAAGAGAGGTTCATAAGAGCCCTAACTAGAGAAAATACTAAGCCACATTTCAATCCACCAGATTATAATGGTAAGTTGGATTTGGATGAATTGCTTGATTGGATAATAGAGATGGAAAAGTATTTTGATTTTGAAGGTACCACTAAAGATAAGAAGGTGAAATTTTCTTGTACAAAGTTGAAAGGACATGCATCCCTTTGGTGGGAACATTTGCAGACAGATAGACAAAGAAGAGAAAAAGAAACTTGATAAGATGATGGGATCAAATGGTGAATAAGTTGAAAACCAATTTTATGCCTACAGATTATCAAATTAGTTTGTTCTAGAAGTTGCAAAATTTGAAGCAAAAGGAATCAAGTGTGACAGGTATACTGAGGAGTTCTACAAGTTGAATATCATATCTAGACATTTGAAGGATGATATTGAGTAAGTAGCCAGATATGTGAATGGTTTGAGACTACCCATACAAGATCAAATTAGTTTGATTAAGTTGTAGAGTGTGGAAGAGGCATACAATGTGCCCTAAAAGCATAAGAGAAGTTGAATAAAAGACATGAGCAAAGATAGAGAGGAAAAGGTGGAATATTTCAAAGAGGAAGAGGAAGAGGAACTTTTGTAGATCAGAATAAAGATTAGGAAGTCAAGAAGAATGATAATTCATACCGTAGAGATGATGGAAATTCTTATCGAAGAGGAGTATATGGTGGTTATCAGAATGAACGTTATAGAATAGATGATAAGGAGAAAAGAGTATTTAGGGGGACCTATTTTAAATGTGGGTGAGAAGGACATAGAGAATTTGAATGTAATCAAGGAGAGACAAGAAGAAAGAAAAGGGGAAAAAAACAACCTTTGTTGAGGAAGATCATGTCGGATCACCTAACAAACCAGAGGAAGGAGAAGTGTTGGTGAATAGAATGGTATTATGTCAAAGTGATTTGGAGAAAGAGCCATTGCAGAGAGAATTTGTTTCAGACCAGATGCAAGGTAGTTCATAAATGTTGCAGATTTATTGTTGATAGTGGAAGCTTCGAGAACCTGGTTTTTAAACAAATGGTGACCAAATTGAAGTTGGAAATATTGAGACACCCAAAGCCCTATCAGATAACATGGATTCAAGATGATTATAGGATACTGGTAAGTGAACAATGTTTGGTGAAATTGAAGATAGGAAATTATCATAATGTAGTTTTATGTGATATCATGCCTATGGATGTATGCCATGTTTTGTTGGGAAGGCCTTGGCAATATGATAAACAGGGTATTCATGATGGAAATAATAACACATATACCATTGTTGCTAATGGGATGAAGCATACTTTGTTGTCATTGGAATATTTTCCTATAGTTGAGGTTTGTACAAGTGCTAGAATTTGTTTGGTTGATGGAAGGAGATTTCTAGATGGACTAAAACATGAGAACATGTGTTATGCCTTCGTTCCTAAGAAGGTTGAAGACTTGAAACATGTAGAAGAACAATCAGAAGAGATAAAGGAGTTGTTGAAATAATATGAGGAGATCATTTCAGATAATTTACCTAATGGATTACCACCTATTAGGAGTATTAGTCATTGCATGGATCTAATTCCTAGAGCTAGTTTTCCTAATAAAACAACACACCAGATGACACCTGCAGAGAATGGAGAGTTGAATAGACAAGTGAAATATTTGTTAAGGAATGGTTTGATTAGAGAAATTTTAAGTCCTTGTGCAGTACCTATTGTGTTAGCACCTAAGAAGGACGGAGAATGGAGGGTGTGTACAAACTCTAGAGCCATAAACAAGATCAGAGTGAAGTATAGATTTCCTTTTCCCTAGATGGATGACATTATGGATTGTTTGAGTGGAGATAGATACTTGAAAAAGATAGATTTGAAGAGTGGATATCATCATATCAGAATCAGAGAAGGAGATGAGTGAAAGACCACATTCAAGACAAATGAAAGATTATATGAGTGGTCAGTGATTCTTTTTGGACTAACAAATGCATCAAGTACTTTCATGATGCTAATGAATGAAGTATTGAAGAAATTATTGGGTAAGTTTTTTGATTGTTTATTTGGATGACATATTGATTTTCAATAAAAGTAAAGAAGAACATTTTTTGCATACAAGGCAAGTTTTGCAAAGGTTGAGAGAAGAGCAGTTGTTGATAAACATTAAGAAGTGTAGTTTCATGAAGGAGGAATTGGTATGTCTTGGATTTGTGATACCTGTGGATGGATTGAAAATGGATCCTAAGAAGGTGAGAGAAACTGTTGAATGGCCTACACCAGATAGCCTTGGAGAGGTGAGATCATTTCATGGATTAGCTAGTTTCTACCAGAAGTTCATTAGGAATTTCAGTTCTATTTGTAGTCCTATGACAAAAACAATGAGAGGAGATAAGAAGGATTTTAGGTGGACATTTGGAGCAAACTGGAGTTTTGAGTTGTTGAAACCGAAGGTTACTGAGCATCCTGTGTTGGCTTTACCATATTTTAGTAACATATTTCAAATAGACTGTGATGCAAGTGGAAATGCAATTGGAGCAGTGTTAAGTCAAGAAGGAAGACTAGTAGATTATTTCAGTGAGAAATTGAATGATGCTAGGGGAAGATATCCAGTGTATGATCAGGAGTTTTATGCCATAGTTCAAGCCTTGAAGAAGTGAATACATTACTTGTTTCGTAAGGATTTTGTGTTGTATACGGATCATCAGGATTTGCAATATTTGAATAGTCAAGGTAAGTTGAATTAGAGACAAATGAGATGGGTAGAATTCTTGTAGAGTTATACTTTTGTTTTGAAATATAGGAGTGGAAAGTCAAATATAGTTATTAATGCTTTGAGTAGGAGAGGGAATTTACTAACAGAGATGAGATTGGAAGTATTAGGTTTTGATGAATTGAAGAACTTGTATGAGAAAGACCCAGATTTTGTAGAACCTCGGAAAGCTTGTAAAGAGCTAGTTTTGGAGGATAGGAGTTAGTGGTTGGATTATTTCATTCAGGAGGATATGTTATTCAGAGGAAATCAGTTGTGTATACCCCATAGTTTGATGAGAGATAGCTTGGTGAAAGTGAAATATAGTGGAGGATTGTCAAGACACTTTGGAATTGATAAGACAGTAGCATTGGTAAGTGAGAATTAATTTTGGCCACAGATTTATAAGGATGTTAGGAAATTTGTGCAGAGTTGCAGATTTTGTCAAGTTGCAAAAGGTAGTAGTTAGAATATTGGATTGTATAAACCTTTGACAGTTCCAAAGAGACCTTGGGAGGATATCAACATTGATTTCATACTTGGGTTGTCAAGGACACAAAGAGATAATGATTCTATATTTGTGGTGGTGGATAGATTTTCTAAAATGGCACATTTCATACCTTGTAAGAAGACAACAGATTCAATACATGTAGCAGACTTATTTTTCAAGGAAGTGGTCAGATTGCATGGATTACCTAGGAGTATTATTTCAGACAGAGATACAAAGTTTGTTGGTTATTTTTGGAGGACACTTTGGAAGAAGTTGAAGACAAATTTGAAGTTTAGTTCTAATTTTCACCCATAGACTGATGGACAGACAAAGGTAGTAAACAAGAGTTTGGGGAATTTGATGAGATGCTTGGTTGGAGAGAAGACTGGAAGTTGGGATTTAGTTCTTGCACAAGCAGAGTTTGCTTACAATAATTCAGTGAATAGGAGTACCGAAAAGACACCTTTTGAGATTGTTACTAGAGTTCATCCTAGAGGTATATCAGAGTTGAGAGACATTAGTATGGAAGACAAAAGGAGTGCAGAAGTAGAGGAATTTGTAGAACATATGAAGAAAGTGCATACTCAAATGAAGAAGCAATTGGAAAATATGAACTGAAAGTATAAAGAGAAAGAAAATGAAAAGAGGAGACATAGGGAGTTCAAGGTTGGAGATGAAGTAATGGTATATTTGAGGAAGGAAAGATTTCTAGTTGGCACATAAAATAAGCTCAAGATGAGGAAGTTTAGACCCTATAGAATTTTGAAGAAATTTGATTCAGGAAATGCATATGAAGTAGAGTTACTAGATGGCATGGGTATATCACCTATATTCAACATTGCAGATCTACATCAGTACCATGAAGCAGAATTCAATGAAGACAATAAAGAAAAATTGTAGGATCAATTTCCTAAATCGCAATTAGATGAGATTGAAGAAATTTTGGATATCAGAGATGGGAGGAAAACTCGTGGAAGACAATACAAAGAATATCTTGTGAAGTGGAAAGGTAGACCAGTGGAGGGTTCTTCTTGGATTTCTCTGGCTGAGGTAGACCATATTGGTTTTCCTTTAGCCCCAACAAAGTGAGGGACTCACTTTTCAAATAACCTCGAATGTATGATGCAGGATCATCCTTGGTTCTTGGAAATCTTGCATCAACCAAAAATATTTTCTTTCAATTTTTTCTTATTCAGTTCTTGCTCAGTTCATTTTGGTGGATTTACCATATTTTCTCACCAGACCCTGTGGAAATATGTGTACATCGTGGACATATTCATTTTCCTTATTCCAGGATTTAAGTACGATTGGATCTTTCTCCAGCAAGGTATCACTCCTGGATTTGATGACAATTTCTTGAACCGACACCGAAATAATTTTCAAGCATCATGGCTAGTTTGATCATTCGTGGATCATTCTTGTAACTTTCAGATCTTGGTGGTGTGATTTTAATTGTTCCATGGATTTTCCTTGACCTTAATTATAGGTCCACACTTCATCCTACACATTCACCAAGGAGTAATTCAAATTTGAGGCCAACCTTATTCATGTGCACGTTACATTTTCTTTTATTGGAGATTGTAATAATATTTGGCTGACACAAATGATTCTAGATCTCAAGATGTGATATAAATCATTGTAATAGATCACTAGTAAGGTAGTCAGATAGAATAATAGATTTGAGATGTTAGATTTCAGATTGCATAAAGGAGCATATTGGAATGTTGTATGTTGAACATGTTATATCAGGCATGTGAGTCGATTCTGTAAGCCCGGATGTTGTTGATCGATTGTAATTGAGATTTATGTTAATGAACATGTTTTAATCTGCATTTTCTCCATATTCTATGTTTCTTCTATTGTGTTACTCTTGTTTCACGGTCTAGATTGTTCTCTTTGAGGACCTCCCTAGCATGGCTACACCAATCAAGGATATCAAAATCCCACAAATCTTTAAATTGTTTGACCCCCTTTGTGAACAAGTAATTAGCATATCTTGGAAAGCTTATTGCCAATGGTTGATTATGATAAGTGATAAGTGTACTCAATCATATTGAAGAAGAGGAAAAACTAAAACCATGTTGCAAGGAATATTCATTTAATTTTAAAAATTTGCAAACTCTTTGCCACACTTTCCATATAGATTGCAGAGGAAAAGAAGCTCTAATTTTAAAGAAAGGGGATAAGAGTAATTTATCTAACCAGTTAACAACTTGCCACTTTTTCTTGATTGAAGCTTCCATGATATGTTGATGAGCTAAATTTTTCTAAGGTTTATCTCCACTAGCAACTTTAGTAATCCATTTTCCAGCAAGGCAAGTCCCTTAGGTTTTGAAATCTATAAGCCCCAGGCCACCTTTATTTTTTGGTTGAATGCAAAGAGACCATGATGCAACAATGAACCTAACATTACCACCCCATTTGAACCATAAAATTTTACGTTGAACCATAAAATTTAATGAATTATTCTATTCAACTCTTCATAACCTTACTTTGATGGCATCCAACAAGAGTAATACACATGGGTCACAATGAGAACCTTATTGGAAACTTGAACCTTTCCAGCTAAGGACAAGAAGTTATTGCAAAAATTAAACAGCTTATTCTTAAGTCTATTATAAAACCAAGCTCACATTTTAGACAAAGAAAATCCCAAACTAAAAGGAATCTTGAGGTATTTAGTTATCTCTTAGTGTTTGATTTTCCTCCATTCCTTTGGTATCCAATGTGGAATAGGATCAAGTTGAGTCATTAGAAATTCTATTTTGGAGTGAACTAGAAGTGAACCAGAAACATCACAATACAGTTTTAAAATTCCCATGGTATTATTCAAATCTTCTTCAAAGCTATGCAAGAATAACATACTATCATCAAAAAAATGAAAATTAATCACCAACTTATTTTGAGGGATAGAATTACCTTTGATAAGTTTCATCTAGTAGGCCTTTTGGGGAAGATAACCTAAGGAATCAGCTATAAGAACATATAAAAGAGGGGACAAGGGACAACCTTTCCTTATAGAACATTGTAACACAAAGGAATTAGAAATAGTCTTATTAATAATAACGTGGGAAATAGCATCTTGAAATGACATTTGAACATTTTTTTGAATTTTGGGACCAAATCCCAACCATTTTAGCATTTTAAGAATAAAACTCCATAAGATTCTATCGTACGCTTTTTCAAAATCTAACTTGACCATCAAAACATTTTTCCTTGGTTGTTGTTCCCATTTCATAGTCTCCCAAGCCAACATTAAATTATCACGTATATATCATCCTTTTGAAAAACCTATTTGCTCAGGTCTCACAATAATCTACACAATAAGTTTAATTTTGATTGCTAAAGCCTTTGTAATGATTTTATATAAAGTATTTAATAAGGTAATTGGCTACCAACTAGTGATGGTATCCTCATTCTTCTCCTTCAGAAAATTTTTGATTAAGCCTTGATTGATATTAGGACCTAAGGAACCTCTCTAAAAGGCTTCTAAATAGAGCATATAAAAATCATCCTTAATATGATCCCACATAGTTCAATAGAATTTAGTTGGAAGACAATCCACACCCAAGCTTTTATTAGATTTCATAAAGAATAAAGCACATTCAGTTTCATCCAATGAGAGGATATGGTCCAAGAAATTACTATAACTTGGATCAATCTTGGTAGGAATATAATTATGTATACTTTCTTCCAAGGTTTGTTGAATATCTACCAATTGAATTCCTCATTGAGTAGCTTTTTATAATAATCATAGAACAAACTAATAATATTAGTAGTACCAATGTGATATCCCTTTTCATCCTTTATAGCCCCTATCTTCTCTTTTGTGTGTTTGTAATTGAGATAATTTAAAAAATATTTGAACCCTTTATTCATTGAATTCTAGTTCTAATGTTGGCTCCTTGCTCTTTGTAATGATCCATTTTACATAGGTGTGCTTCAATAACAACAATATTGTGTTGAATATTTTCATTGTGGGAATCAATGTTAAAAAATTTCTAGCATACTCAAGTTTCCCTTAGAGTAATTTTTCTCTATGTTTATGTCTCTACATCATTCTTCTTTCAAAGGAAAGAAGAAAAACAACACATTGGGATATAGAAAAATTCCACCAATCAATCTATGACTCCCCTTCAAGAGGTTTAGGCAGTGAATTCCAAATCCCTGCTAAAGCATAAACACATTCTATGTTTTTAAGATGAGATATATTAAGTTTAAAAGGGAGATGAGAGAGGAGATTAGTATTTTTTAAGAGAGAAAAGGAGCACAAGATAGTAAAATGATATAATAATATTGTTGAATAATCTACCTAGACATTGTTGGTTTGTGGTGACTAATCATGCTATACTATATAGCCCATGGTATACTGTACACCTTGGCCCCCCGTCCTCACCGGGGTCCAGGGGCGGAAGCCCCCAAGAAGCGGGGGTTCGGGGGCGCAGCCCTCGAGAAAAAAAAATTTTCCATTTTTTTCGCGTCGTCAGCAAAAAAGGAAAAATCTCTGAAAAAGAAAGAAAACCAACTTTGTAAAACCCTAATTCTGGAAGCTTCTAAAAATCTTGTTAAGGGTTGGATGGGGTTACAAAGATGAGGAAAACGCGGATTATTCGAAGATTGTAATACAGGGCTTTGTAATCGGATAATAAAGTGATGATGGCTGCCGGTTTGGTGGATGTAGCCTAGATTGTAGTGAACCACGCGAATTCTCTCAGGTTATGATTTATTCTGTATGTTTTTAGTTTCTCCGGCTATTATTTAAATCTGCATTTAGCTTGTTATTATCCGCTTATCTCTAACCCTAACAAGTGGTAGTATCAAAACGCAGGTTGTGGGTTTTGATTATCGCCTCAGGTGAAGGTCTCACAGCTGAGTGGGAGTCTCACAGTTGAGTGGGAGAAATGGCAGACGAGGGTAAGAAGGTTGAGAATTTTAATGGGCAGAACTATCAATTATGGAAGATACAGATGGAGGACTATCTCTATCAGAAGGATTTATGGTGGCCATTGGAAGGGAAAACCAAGAAACCCGCAGCAATGCAGATGAGGACTGGGAGATCTTGGATAGAAAGGATCTTGGCAGTGTTTGTTTATGCCTGGCACAATCAGTGGCATTCAATATTACAACAGCAAAGACAACTCAAGATTTGATGGAAACCCTGGCAAAGTTATATGAAAATCCTTCCGCTTCGAATAAGGTATTTCTTATGAAGCGTTTATTTAATATGAAAATGGTAGAAGGTGGGTCAGTTACTGATCATTTAAATGAGTTTAATACGGTCACCAGTCAATTAACCTCTCTAAAAGTAAATTTTGATGAAGAAGTTAGGGCTCTTTTGATTCTGTGTTCTTTGCCTGAAAGCTGGAATAGCTTGGTAATGGCTGTTAGCAATTCTATTTCTGGTTCAAATACATTGAAGTTTGATGATGTTGTTGGTGTTATTTTGAGCGAGGAAATTCATAGGAAAAGCTCAGGTGGAACATCCACATCAGGTAGTGTTTTGAATGTAGAAAGCAGGGGCAGAACAAAGGAGAGAGGAAACAATTATGAAAATCGTGGGAAGTCACGAGGAAAATCAAAGGACAAAAGGTCCCAATCCAGAGACAAGAGGGATTGCTGGTACTATGGTAAGCCAGGTCATTTGAAGAAAGATTGTTGGTCTCGGAAAAATAAAGATGGAGACAACAAGGAAGGAAGCAAAGAGGCAAATGTGGTAAGTAATAAATCTGATGAGGATGCTTTGATTCTTTCCCTTGATAATGCTGATGATTCTTGGGTATTAGATTTAGGGGCTTCATTTCATGCTACCCCCCACAAAAGTTATTTTCTTGATTATGTCCAAGGGAGGTTTTGGGCTGGTTTATTTGGGAGATAACGAACCTTGTCAGATTTTTGGAAAGGGAAGAATCAAGATTAAGTTTCAAAATGGGAATCATTGGCTACTATAAGTGGTAAGGCATGTTCCAGCAAGGTAAATTTAATTTCCAGCAGCAACTAGATGATGAATATTGTGTTGTTACATTTAGTGATAAAATTGAAGGTCACAAGGGCCTTTATAGTAGCAAAAGGTGTGAAAGTAGGCAGCACCTTATATCTTTTGTACAAAAGATTACTATTCATCTCTAATTTTAATTGTTACGTAAAAAGGGTCAATGTTCAGAAACGCTTGCCGCAGCTTAAGCAGTAGAAGATCAAGTATAGTTGTTGTGGACTCGAATCAACACTGGGTGGCATAATAGACTTGGGCATATGAGTGCAAAAGGTATGAAAGTACTTCATTCAAATAATGTTTTACCAGGTCTAAAATGTGTTAATATGGATTTCTGTGAAAGTTGTGTCTATGGAAAACAAAAGAGAGTTAGTTTTCTCAAGGATGGGAAGAAAAAGAAAGATGAGAAATTGGAGCTTGTGCATACAGATGTATGAGGACCAGCTCAGGTATCTTCTCTCGGTGGCTCTTTGTATTATGTTACATTCATTGATGATGCAACTAGGAAGGTATGTATTTATTTTCTTAGGCAAAAATCTGATGTATTTGAAACTTTTAAAAAATGGAGAAGCTTGGTTGAGAATGAGATGGGTAAAAAGATAAAATGTCTTAGATATGATAATGGTGGTGAGTATTGCAGTAAAGAGTTTGAAGATTATTGTTCCTCTAATGGTATTCATAGGCAGAAAACGGTTCCAAGGACTCCACAAGAAAATGGAGTGGCTGAGGGCATGAACAAAATAATAATGGAACGTGCATGGACTATGAGATTGCATGCTGGGTTGCCTTTAAAAATGTGGGCAGAGGCTGTAAACACTACTATTTATTTAATCAATAGAGGTCCCTCTAATCCTTTGGGTTGTGGTATTCCAGAGGAAGCATGGAAGGGTAAGAAGGTGAGTTATTCTTTTCTCACAACCTTCGGTTGTGAAGCATTTGCACATATAGATTCTGAAAATAGAACCAAGCTTGATGCAAAATCAAAGAAATGTGTATTTGTTGGATATGGCATTGATGAATTTGGTTATAGGCTTTGGGATTTTAAAAATCAGAAAATTGTGAGAAGCAGGGATGTCATATTCAATGAAAAAGTGTTGTACAAAGATCTGTTGCTACAGCATGAGAAGAAAGAAAATGATTATGTAGTGTTGGATGATATTCCCAACAATAATGTTTCAGTGGTTCCTCATGCTGGGCAACAATAGCAGCAACAAATACCACAAACTCCCGTTAGACGATCTTCAAGGGTAAGTAGACCTCTAGAAAGATTCTCTCCCTCTTTGTATACTATTCTGTTAACTGATGCTGGTGAACCAGAATATTATGATGAAGCTATGCAGGTGGATACCAAGGTTCAGTGGGAGCATGGAATGAAAGAAGAAATGGACTCTTTGCTGGAAAATTAGACTTGGGATTTATGCAAGTTGTCTGCAGGTAAAAAGGCTTTACCAAACAAATGGATTTATAGGCTGAAAGAGGAGGATGGAGGTAAGAAAAGATTTAAAGCCAGATTAGTTGTAAAGGGGATTTGCATAGAAAAAGGGTATTGATTTTGATGAGATTTTTTCTCTAGTTGTTAAAATGACTTCTATTCATATTGTTTTAAGTATTGTGGTTGCTGAAGATTTGTACTTAGAACAACTTGATGTTAAAACAAATTTCTCCATGGTGATTTGGAAGAGGAAATATATATGGAATAGCCACAAGGGATTTGGAGGTCAAATGTAAGGATAAACCAGGTGATTGAAGAAAAAGTTTATATGGCTTGAAGCAAGCAATTCTAATAATGGTATTTGAAATTTGATTGTAGCTTTTTATGGTCATAAGCGCTACAAAGCAGTAAATTCTAATTCATTGTGTTTATTTTAAGAGGTTGAATAATGACAGCTACACTATTTTGTGTTTATATGTTGATGACATTCTTGTAGCTGGGTCTAACATGGATCACATAAGTGAGTTAAAACAACAGTTAGCAAACTCTTTTGCTGGTGAAGGACGGGGTGCAAAGAAAGCAAACCCTTGGTATGAAAATTTGTAGAGATAGGAAAATAGAAAAAATTTATCTTAGGCCACTTATAAGCTGGAAAAGGTGTCATGAGATTTCATATGGAGAATGCAAAAGCTGTCAGCACACTTTTGCCTAGTCATGTTAAATTGACTAAGGATATGTGTCCAAAGACACAAGAGGAGGAAGAAAAAATGTCCAAGGTACCATATGCTTCAGCTGTAGGCAGTTTAATGTACGCCATGGTATGTACTAGACCAGATATTGTACATTCTGTAGGAGTTGTTAGCAGGTATTTGAGTCATCCCAGAGTTGAGCATTAGAATGTAGTAAAATTGATTCTCATGTACTTGAGAGGTACATCCAATAAATTGTTATGTTTTGGGGGCTCTAATAATGACTTAAAAGGCTATGTTGACTTAGATTTGCTGTGATATAGATACTGCATGGCACCACAAGGCGTATTTACAACAGGACAAAGAAAGGGAGTTAGATTGACAAGGTGTTGGGTGGTTGTTTTATCCACCACGAGGCGTAGCATAAGCGTTGCAGCAGGAGGCGCTGAAAGGAGATGATATGGCTGGCTAACTTTTCATGGATGAGTCAGGGAAACAACATGGTACCTTACCGCCTACGCATACCGAAAGCAAGCATACATCTTGCAAAGAATCTCGCTTTACATTCAAACAAAAACACATACAATTGAGATATCATTTCATTCTATTTGTTAGAAGATGGACAGATTGCTACTAAGACATGTACGGCATGTCAATCCAGATATGTTTAATACGGTTGGCTATGCCAAGGGGACAGCTGAGCTCCCTTCACCAAAGTTGGCCTTCAAGGTTGAATTCAAGTATAACAAAGCAAGAGGGTCCAAGGTCCTTATTTCCAAGCAGAAATGGCGCAAATAGTTGTTGGCCCAGATCACCTAAGTGGGAGGTTGTGATGGTGTGGAGCCCGACCGCCTCCAAGGGAGATTGTTGGCCTGTATGACCGACATGCCATATCAGATAGCCCATGGTGAGCATCAGGACACCTTAGGCCCCCGCCCCCACGGTCCGAGGTCGCGGTCTGAGGTAGGGTTCTAGCTGGCAGCCCCCGAGAGGCTGAGGGTTCAGTGGGTGGCAGCCCCCTAAAAGCAGGGTTCTGGGCGTTAGCAACCTTTCGTGAGAGTACTCTATATTTTTTCAAGGCCGCCAACTAAAAAGAAATCTAAAAAGAAAGAAAACCGACTTTGTAAACTCCGACTCGAAGCTTCTAAAGCTTGTTAAAAGGGGTTGGGATGGGGGTTACAGTATGAGGAAAAATGCGATTATTCACAAGATTGTAATAGGTTTTGCACTGGATAATAAAAGTATTGGATGGCTGCGGTTTGGTGGATGTAGCCCAGATTGGGTGAACCATGTTAAATTCTCTATGTTATGATTTATTCTGTGTATGTTTTAGTTTCTTTGTTTATTATTTAAATTTGCATTTAATTGTTAGATATCTGCCATCTCTAACCCTAACAGACATAATAATCCAAGTGCTTGTCCAGTTGGATGTTATGAGAAACATAAAAATGATCCAACCTACTTAGTTTCTGATTGCTACCTAGTCTACAATTAGACTAAGTATACCAATTATCAACATGAGTGTATAATTTCTTATGAATAGGATCACTAATTCCAAGAAAAAATTGACAATATATCCATTTATCAAATTCCTCGTGACTATGTTTAAAATGGCTAAACCAACTGTGATCTTCATGATGTTTCGCCATATTCAAATCTCTTCCCAACACCTAATTAGCATTAGGAATATTTTTAGACATTCATTCCCAAAGAACAATTATTTCTTTAGAATTGTTAGGAGCGTATATAGAGCAAAACACAAAGGTTGGCCGTTGATAAAGGAAAGAGCCCAAACATAGTTATGAGTTGGGTCCTCCCCCTTATCAATGACGTGTAATTTGGATATCCAAGGTGACAATCCAAGCACAACTCTGCCACTTCCTTCCTTATGTGAGGTATGAATGAATAGAGCGTCCTTCCAAAGTTTGGAAAGAGCTACATCTAAGCGTTCATTGTCAATTTTAACTTCTTGTAACAATAATACATCAGGTTTCCATTTCATTAGTCTCTTTGACTTTAATTTTTTTATGAGGGAGGGAAAACACTCTCACATTCCAAGATAATATTTTACAATCCATGATAAACCAACTAGAGCGTTATCCTCCTCTTGTGGAAAGACACCAAAACAATTAGAAATGGAAAACCCGTGTTTATTGTTCACTTTTTCATTTGAACTAATAGGTGGAGACCTTAACCTTTGTCTATAGTTAGGGGGAGGAGAACTAGATCTGCTAGGGGATTTCAATAGGCTGGTAGAGTGAGAATAGGATGGTTTGATGTGAGAAGAGTGGGAAATGGAAGAGGGAGAAGGTGGTTCCTTTCTTTTCTGAACAGTGCTCCATTCATCAATCATAATAACATCTTTATAAGTAGCATTGTCCACTAAGGAGGGTTTAGAAGGGGAAGAATGACCAAAAGAAGGAGAATTAGAGTTGGATAGATGAGCGGGGGAAGGGGAACGTTTAATGGTTGACTTTAGTTGTAGGTTGGGATTATTGACCACTTTGGTTGGAACAATTTGCAATTGAGATGAAGACTTATTTTTCCTAGTAGGATAGTCTTGGATCAAATGACCTTCATGTTGGTAATAAAAGCAGGCATTTGGCTTGTTCAAATATACTATTGGTTGATCCAATTCAAAGCTTGGACCAAATAGTTTAATATTCTCTAAAAAAGGTTTGTTTAAATCAATTTTCACATATACCCTTGGATGAACTCTTAAACTAGACAATTTATCAAAAAAAATCTTGCACCATATAACCTACCGAGTTGGGAAATATCTTTCAAGAATGGTCTAACTTGGCTAAATTTAAAAATGGGAGTTCCAACCACATGGGATAGTGAGAACAGGAAGGGCCTTCGGGATGAAAATCAAAGGTTTAGGCTTGCAAATAGCAAATTTGATCTGTCATTTTTTCCACATACGACATCACCCTTCTTTGCATAAACCTTATCTACAAGCCTTCCTTAGCATCTGCCCCTTGTCTCTCTTCCATTTCCACACACCCATGTTTGGGCTCCTTAAAAAAAGGTTTAAAACATCAAAAAACCATTCACCTCTGTTAAAATCCTGCCCATTTCAATATAAATAAAAATATTTTAAATTACAGCTTTATTTCTTTCCCTCCCACCCATTCTTAAAAGGTGGAGCTTTTAAATAAAAAATTTCAATATTTTTATATGTATTAATTTTATTAAGTTTTCTTATAATAAAATTTTAATTTTATAAGTTTATTTTAGCTATTTTAGTTTTTCTAAAATCCTTTGAAAATCGATATTAATTTTATTTAAAAATACATATTTTTAATAGTTATTTTATTTAAAAGATCAAATCTATTTGTTTTTTATAGTTGTTTAATTTTTAAAAATATACCTTAGTTTTTTTATTTTAAAAATATCTTTTAAGAAAAGTTATTAAATAAATTTTAAATTTTCCAAAGTTTAAGAAATTTAGAATAAGGGATTAATATTTTTTTTTAAAATAAGTATCAAGTTTTTTATTCTTTGAGACTAATCATATTAATTTCCAAATAAAATATTTTTATTTTTCTTCTAAAGTTTTGAAAGTATTTTTTTAATCTACAATCATGTCAACTTTAATTCAAAAAATTAAATTAAATAACTCTAATTATCACTCATAGAAAACACATATTTATTTTATATTTCAATTCAAAAATCTCTTGGATGTTGTGATAAATTTGATGCTAGAGCCGAATCTATCCACATCTAAGGAGGTTCAAGAAAATTGGAAAACTCAAAATGAGGAATCTCTTGGCTTCATAGGCATTTCCATGTATCTCAAACTATATGTTCATCTTATGAACTATGTGAAAGTATATGAAGCATGGGATATCCTCAAAAATATCTATGATTATTCAAATGAATTAAGGATAATACAACTTCAATATCAACTTGAAGATTTGAGGTATACTGATTTCAAAATTATAGAAGTTTTTTGTTAAAATTTGATGCATTAAATAGTAAATTGTATGGTTTATAAGTAATGCTTGAAGATCTTAGACTAATTCATATTATGTTTGAAAAATGTATTCTTAGAAAATTTCAACAATTTATTACTAATATTCATGCTCAATTAGCTATTCCTTCATTAGCTCATCAACTTATGACATTTTTTGAAATTTATTAAGATAAGAAGAAAAATTGATTCAATTTGGTAATCTTAAAAATAGTGAGCATGATTTTATGTCTAAAAATTATAAGTAAAATTTTGAGCCTCATAATAAATAATATTATAATTTTAAATCTCTTCATAATAATACTAATAATACTAAAAAGAATAATTCTTCTAAGAGGCCTTCTATGTGATAAAGACGGTAATCAGTCTAACACTTATTTTAAGAATCAAAATGATAAAAATTCCATGAGGAAAATAATCAACATAAATCTAATAATAATAAGTTTAACAAAAATGCAAATCAATCTAGAAGAGCTTTTACTTGTAGTTTTAACGTTTCAAAACATTTTGAATGGGTTATATATTAGGCGCAAGCTCTTAACATGTTACTTCTCATAGAGGTATTTGAATCAATTCAACCTAACATGTCTAATGTTCCACTTCAACTTGCTAATAATCATAGATGTAAAGTAGAATCAATTGGAGATATGAATGCACCTAATGGTTAGTTACATGATGTTTTGTATGCTCTTGAATTAAAGACTAAATTGTTTTCAGTAGCTAAGCTTTGTCAAGATTACAAAATATAATTTTATAATGATATATATGCTATGTAATTAATCCAAAAAAAAATCATAAAGTCATTACTAATGCTAAATTAGACAATGATAATTTCTTTATATTTTATGAATTTGCTCATTCTAAATATTTTTTACTATCTACCATTGATTTCAATGTTTGATATGAAAGAGTTGGTCATATCTATGCTAATAATATTTCCTTGATGAAAATATCTTTATATGGTAGAAAGATTGACTAGCATTTTTCCATCTAAAATTGTATGCACATAATGCATGAGTGGTAAGATGCATGGAAGC
>VDFB02000015.1:370350745-370540772 GCA_007258455.2 Sequoia sempervirens | reverse complement strand
CCAACACTATAAATAATGTGAGCATTTTATTTGTTCCAATTAGATGAAGAAAGAGAAATGATATTTGGACTATAGCAAAGAGTTGTTCAAAAATTTGAAAGTGGACTTCATTAAATTCTTGGAGCATAACGAAACAAAACTCTTCATAACAAACTAACTAACATGAGACAATTTGTTTTCCAACACTACAAACAATGTACGACAATATTGTAGCTTGTAGGTTTCATAATACCTATAGTTTTCCAATTTCATTACATTCTTACTATCTAATTCACAAAATGTTCTCAAGACAATCACAAAACATACCAAATTAAGGTCAGGGTGAGTAACTAATTGGGTTGTTACTTGTAAAGGGTTTTAGAACAGTAAGGGTTTTAGGAGATAGTGTGTTTTCCAAAGCGTCAGTGTGGAAAATGGCAGAAAAAATGGGACCTCGTGTGGGCCTTTTTCTATTTACAAATTATGATTTTGAATGCCATGTTTTGGGATTTTGTACATTCCAAAATATGATTTTGAAAACTCGTCAACGTTGCCACATTTTTTTGGCGATAGGGTAGGCAATGGTAGATGACATAATGTCCATCCATCAAATCTTTCCATCGGCATCCATCTAGTCTTTCCATTGGGGTGTTTTTTTCCAGCACGTGGGATGGGGATGGGGGTTATGATATAATGTTACATACATAGGTGTGTATTGTCTAAACTTTAGCTTCTATTTTCAAGACATTCATTCTATTTTGTAAAAATTAATGTTGGAAAACCCTAGGTGTTAAGAAAAAATTAACCCATATAGTGTTGTAAAACCCTCTGCAACTGAGAGGAGACAGTGTGTTTTCCAGCATTGCAAATAATGCAAGCATTTTATTTGTTCCAATTAGATGAAGAAAGTGAAATGACATTTCAATTGTAGCAAAGAGTTTTTCAAAAATTTGAAAGTGGACTTCATTACATTCTTGTAGTATAATAAAAAAAACTCTTCATAACAAACTAATTAACATGGGACAGTGTGCTTTCCAACACTACAAATAATGTATAACAATGTGGCTTGCAGGTTTCATAATACTTATTGTTTTCCAATATCATTACATTCTTACTATCTAATTCACAAAAGGTTCTCAAGACAATCACAAAACATACCAAATTGAGATCAGGGGTGAGTAACCAATTGGGTTGTTACTTGTAAAGGGTTTTAGAATAGTAAGTTATAGGTTTTATAACACCCACTGTTTTCCAACTTGGAATTTTATAGAACGATTTGAATATCTTGAAAAGCTTCTTTTATTTATAGAGTAAAAATGTAATGAAAAAAAGCTTCAAAATTTATAACGAGTCTTACATAGAGTAAAAATTACATTTCAATTTCTTAATATGATCCAAATATACATACATAGTAAGACTGTAGATTGGAAAACATGGTGGGAGGTGAGTACATAATTTATGAAACCTCCAGCCCACACAATGTTGTAAAACCCTCTACACATTGAGGTAAAATTAAAACCTTTTATTTTTCCATCAATGAAAACCCTTCGCAATGGATAACCATTCAATTCTTCATAGTCCCTAGGCAAAATGGTACAATGGTATATATTTCTAACAGATATACATACCTACTAGCTAGCTTCATGCGCCTGTCACATGCATTATGGTAGGAGAGAATGGTCACTCTACTTCAGACTCTGAACCCCTCCAAACCCTGCAACCTTCAAAATAAGAATATCAACAATGGTGATGTTCTAGGCTTTATGTGGTTTTCAAAATATAATTCATTATAGAACCTACATTGCATTTCCCAACCTCGTAATATATTATGCATAGTTTCTAGTTTCTATAAACGTTATTCAATTATGTCACCCATATTTCCACAATGGGTTGTTAGTTATTTCATTTTAAAATCACAAAATTTCAAAGCCAGCAGATGGGAGAAAACCAAAATTTAAAAACCCTCAACACAAAAACACATAAACAACTTTGCATTTCAAATGAAAACCTCTTTTCCTAAGGAAAACCATTTATTTTCTTGTCAATGAAAACCCATCTTTGCAACAAATAGTCATTCATTTCTTCATAGTTCCTAGGCAGAATGGAAAAATGACATATTTTTGGTGGATATACATACCTGCTAGCTAGCTAGTTGCTTGCACCTATCAAATAAGTTTTCATATGGAGGGTGGCCATAATTCTTTGACCTCTGAATGCCTATAACCTGCAAAATATTAGTGTGGAAAATGGCGACAAAAATGGGATGTCTTCTGGGATTTTTGCTATTTGCAAATAATGGTTTCAAATGCCACATTTTGGGCTTTTTGTCCATTCCGAAATATGATTTTGAAAACCCGTCAGTACTGACACGTTTTCCCGGCAATAGGACAAGTGATGGCAATAACATTTGTCTGTCAAGTCTTTTCGTCAATGTGTTTTGTTTGTCCGTGAATACCTTTCATTTGGGTGTTTTTTCCACCCTATGCAATGGGGGATGGGTGTTATGATATAACGCTACATACATAGGTGTGTTTTGTCTACACTTTAGCTTTCTCCATGCAAGAAACATAATTTTTTAAGTTTCTTTTAAATTTTAGTATTATATATTTCATTTTTTCTTTTACTAGTATGTGTGTCAAATCTACATTTTTTAGAAACCCCGAAGAAGGGGTTATTTCTCCAAAGTTCAATTCAATATTTTTACATAAATCTCTACTTCAAATATCAATTTCAGTTTATTTTTTCAAATAACATCTCATATTTTTTTTTAAATATTTATTTTTTTACTTTGCAAATTTTAAAAATAAATACAACAATAAATTTTATATACAACTTTTTTATTTATCAAATTTGCAATAAGAAAGTTTTTTTTTCATCAGCAACCTATCATGGCCTCCTCCTTGCTAAATAGGCTAGACTAGGAAAGTTTGGTTAGAAGGGGACTCTCTCAACATTATCAATCACCTTAAGAGTTTGCATCCTCCCTCTTGGTCTATTTCGAGTATTATTGATGATACTTTGGCTCTTCTTAGATCCTTTGATTTCAAAGTGTCACATGCTTTTTGTGAGGAAAACTCCTTGGTGAATGGTTTTGCAAATGTGGGGGTTTCTTCTCATAACTATTGGCAATATCATGATGTCATCCCCATTAATATCCAGAGTATTATTAATCATGACCAATTGTTATGTCAAGGTGGTGTATCTTTTGGGAGGTAATGTTTATTTATTCCTCACTATCTTTACTAGACTTATGGAGTTCTACACTTGTTCAATTAATAATTACAAATCTTGCGATTTTGAGCCAAAGGATGGTGTGATTATTGTTGGGAGTCCTTAAGATGTCAAATTCACATAGATTATGGGGGATCTTTTCCATTTTATTTGGTTATTTCTTCTTCTTTTAGATTTTTATTAGTCGAAGGAGAAGTTGGTGGTGTGGGGTTCTCTAGCTACCATGGGCGGGGACTGTTGCAGACAAGATCCTATTACTTGCAACAAGTCTAGAGAAAATGTTGATGTGTGGGAGATCTTGGAAAAGGGAGGTGTGTGCCCTTTTATATGCTTAAATTGCATGGTGTTGATGTGAAGGCTATTGAGGATTTTGTTAAGGGTTGGAATAATCATATGTTGCATATTGGTGGAGTGGAGGTGAATATTACGGAAGATTTTTTGGTTGAAGTGACTAGGTTACCCATGAAAGGAAATAAATTTTATAGGGATGGTGCAACTTCCAATTGTGCTCTAGCGAATTTCTTTAAGGGCAAGGAATGAGACATGCTCAAAAGTGTGGGTATTGGTGGGTATGATAATTTCTCTATCAAACCCCTTTGGAGGTTCATTGCTCCAGGGTGATCATGAGGTATTTTACCCTAGATGGTAGGTTTTCTGCCATCTATGGGTATCATTTCATGTTGTTGAATCACTATAGGCACAATAGCTCAATTTCATTTTTCTTCTATTTTATTATTTTGATGGAAACTAGTATTGAGGGTAATAGAAGAAACCCTAATAAAGTTATTTTACATGAGGGGCTTATGCTCCTTATCATGGAACATGTGAAAGCCAAATTCACTCTGGAAATTTCTAAGATTTCCAGTGGTGGGAAAGGTAAGAGATCCCTCCCTAGTTATGACACGGGGGATTCTGCTGAGGAATGGGATGGGGATTATGAAGTGGATGAGTTTGAGGAAATTGAATCTTCAGAAGATGTAGAAAAGGACACTAAACCTGAGGCTTCCCTCTCATGGTTGGATGGGTATAATACAGATGTTGTGGTGAAGGAAGTTGTTTCTTTTGGTGTAAAGAATGTTGCTAAGGGGAAGAAAGGAAGTCCAAAGGAGGGAAAGCTTGATAAAGGGAAAGGTAAAAGCAAGGTGGGGGATGGTGATAAAGGTGCCAAGGTCAATTCCTTTAATCAGATTGATATTAGTTCTAGTGGAAAGAATCTTCAGAAGTTCAAGGTGGAACATTCGAGGTTAGATGGGGTGATCATGGATGTTGACATGAAGGAGGCTATTAAAAGTGTGCCTAAAGGGAAGAAGGGGACTCCAAAGGAGGGTAAGTTGTTGTGAGGGAAGGTCAAAGGTAAGGTACAAGAAGTTGTTGCTGCTGTTAGGGAGATTTCCCCTAACAAGACAAAATTTGCTATCCCTTTTGGTCGGGGTAATGATCAGGATGGTACACAGGATAGGAAAGGTAAGTTGGAGTTGTTGGATGAAACCATTGAAGATTCTAAGAACAAGCAAGCAGATGTGGAATGGTTGGTTTGGAGGATTTTCCTGACTCTAGAGCTTTGAAGGGTAAAGATAGGGTGTCGATGGACCAATCTAAATATTTGGCTAACCTGATTGAAGAGACTTTGAATTGGGAAAGGATTAATGTGGATGTTGTGATGAGAATGGCCAAGGATGGAACAAATAATTTACTCTCTTTGTTCAAATGGATTCTCTGTGAAGTAAAAGAAATTAATATCAAGATGAATGAAATGCATAATCTCAATGTTATTCTATATAATTCTAACAAGCAATGGGATGTGCAAAGCAAGGTTAAAGTAATGAAAAATGTCTTAGATAAGGTGGTGGTTGATGCTGCTAATTTGGGAAAGGATCATGAGGATAGATTGGTTTCTTTGGAGGAAAAAGTTAACAAAATCTGTGATGATTTGAGTAAGGTTGTGCAAGTTAGTAATCAGGCACTCCATTCTAGTGCTCAAGAGCTTACCTTACTGAATGAGAAATTTTGTGAGTGGTTGGGAAAACCTTTAGATCTTGGTGAGAATGTGCAAGAGGTTGTTGGTAAAGGGTAGAACACTCTAATGGAAAAAATCATGGATGAGGGGGCGTGTGTGTGTACCATAAGTAAGACTAAGAAGAGGGTGACTATTCTAGTCTAGGAGCTTGACAAAGTGGTGGAGATGCATGAGAATGTCATCTCCAAGAATTTAGAGGTTGCCAGTATCTTAGATAATTTACAGTAGCTTGTTATCTATGAGCTATTTTGATTGGTTTTTTTGCTAATGGTTTAGCTGCTTGTTTGTCTTTGTAACATATTTAACAAATAAGTTGGCTTTTGGGGGTTGTTTGTTGTCTTTGTGCTATCTTTTGTAGCCTAGTTTTGATGTAAAGGGTTTCAGGGTCCCTCTTAAAACCTATTTTTTCTTTATCAAAAACAAAGTTTTTTTTTCAATATATATATTTTGTATAAAAAATTTCGAAGAAATTTTCATAAGAAATTTGTAATGCATAGTATTCTCTAAATTATTTTACATGAATATGGTTTTCAAATAACAAATTCAATTTGTTCTCGAATAAATTTTTTACCATAAACAAATCTATAATATCAATTTTAAATTTATTTTTTTTCTAATGTTGCCCACTCCTTGACACAATAGTGCTTGCAATAAAAAACTTAAGGGGTAGATTTTATACCCAAGTCTATGACCTTTCTATTTTTTTATCAAAGAAAACTAAAAATTACAAGAATGAAGCTACAAAAGGTAGTTGAAGTGAATACAACCAAAGAACCAACCACACAGGCAACAAAATGGTCCAATATCCCAACCCCAAGGCAACAACAAAGACAATATTACATAAGTTGTATAACATATTTACTAAAGTTGAGTTTACTAACAAGTTGAAACTTCATAACTTATTCTTTAATCTATTGGATATGATGTTTGACTTGCTCATTCTTCTTGCCCAAGACTTTTATCTACAAGAAAAATAAACCACCTAAAGAAATATATTAAAGACTTACAATATCAGTTACATGATGATAATTAGAAAACATAGTAGCACATCTATTTTTCCATATGTTTCTTAAAATAACTTGCTAAATAGAATCATAAATCAAATTGTTATGCATCCCAAAGCCAAGAATAGCTTCTTTCCAATTCAAAACATAATTAAAAATCACTGAGAAATTTTTTTTAAATAACAATACATTATTTTTTAACATGTAAACAGTCCCAAAATATATGTTTCAAACTTTCAACACCATGACAAAATGGACAGCTAGCTGGTTGGACCATAATACATCTCAATCTTCTCCCATAGGTAGTTTGCAATGTATAATTTTCCAAGCCAGTATCTGAATATCAAAATTGGCTTTAGATTTCCATATTTGAGCACTCATTTTAGACCAAAATTTGGAGCTAAATCTGCATTTCCACTTGTGATTCAAACAAGGAGTAAGATGCTAGCTGGGGAGTAATTGAATATAAATCATTTAAAGGAAAATGATTGAATTGGCTGAAAGACAACCATTCTAATCTTTAAAGCAAATAACAATTCCTTGAAGTACATAATTTCAAAGACAAATCCATAAAGGGATAAGTGACTAAATAAAACCAGAATCTCGTTTCATATTTTCATTTAACCCATATCAAATCTTTTGATATTGTTCCTATTGACTCCTAATCTATGATGGTGGAGCATCCTTGGTTCTTGGAAATCTTGCATCAACCAAAAATATTTTCTTTCATTTTTTGTTTAGTTCTTACTCAACTAAGTTAGGATTCACCATATTTTCTCATCAGGGCCTTGTGGATCTGTAATAACGTGGACATGTTCATTTTCCTGGCCCAAAATTTGTTTGATTGGATCTTTTTGCAAGGTATCGCCCTAAATTCGGCGATGATGTAATGCCCCGCTAAGCAACCCTAAAGGATATAATTCATCTAACATTTATGGCACCAATTTTTTTTTTAAGTACTAACATACATCATAATAATCATATATTACATGATATGAAACTAAACATGAACTACATATAACAAATCCCTCGGGTTTACAAGACTGCATTACTTTTCACAACAACATCATTACATTACATGGATGGTAAGTATACACCAGTAACCATAAAATAACATGAATGTGATCAACACATTAATCAAGGGTTACAATATTACAATGCCTCTTCCCAACATGAATGGGAAAGATACAATAAAATGAAATGATACATTTGAAATGAAGGAGTACAAAGCTGTTATACTGGATCCAACTCTGGTACAACTCAGGAGTCACTGCAAGGTACAATTTCACACTTCTCGATCGACAACTGGGGACCCAATGGGGTGCATAGCACGTTCCACCCAACCACATGGACCCGAAGGCCCACCCCCCGTGCTAAGAGATGACAAGAAGGATCCCCAACAATAACCATCATATAGAACAAGGATACAAGACTTCACAACAAGATCCACAATAACATAAGGAAATCTCAGCACAAGATATAACCAACACAAGATGTTCCCAACATAAGGAATAACCAATAAAGCATCAACAAACAAATGCCAACATGTGCTTCCAGAGGCCCAAGAATAACAAAGAGGGAAACAAAAAAAACAAAGCTGTTTAAGGAAGAGTGTCATCGCAATGTTGCATGGGTTACCCTGGCGAATCTTCCTAGGTCCCAACCCCCAACTTGGGTTACCCTGGTGACCTCTTATGAAACCCGGCCCCACATGCAATCCAATGCGACATCGATTATCTTTCATAAGGACAAGACAATGATTTTTCCATTCCAGGCCTTCTCAACTCATCTCAAGCCCATACAAGCACTTGAGCCATGAGTGAGGCATTCTCTTATATCTTGTTAATGTGTGATTCTATCCAAAACCCCTAATTAAATATTAATGTTTTCACTTGATTAATAAACTTCCAATGAGTCACCCTGGGACCTCTTTCGGGTCTCGGCCCCCATTGAAAGCCACTCCCCTTATGAACAACGAAACTTAAAAGATACTATCAGGGTAAGCCCCATGCACAACATACAAAGCCACATGATAATTTTGCATTAAGCAATACATACACCATTCTACACAAAATCTTCATAACGAAACTATTTTCAAGTGCAAGGATAAACCCATAACATCAAATAGATCATACAAGCAATAGTTCACATAGAACCAAAAGTGAAGGGCAATAATAAAGCTACACCTTTCTTTCCCTTTCTTTGGAAGAAAGATAAATCACTAAAACAAGGGTTTCCCAACAAGGTGGCAACAAAACTTGATCTCAAAAGCTTATAGATCATCTCCAATTTACAAATAAACAAGTGATGACATTACAACACACAATAAATTGAAAGAAGAAGCAAAAAAAATCACATAATGAATCTACATGGCTTCCTATCTCACATTCCTAAATAATACTATAATTATCATAGGACACACAATATGTTTACATTAATTCCATTCCAAGTTTACTAAATATTCTTAAATACCTCTTCAGAATCATTTTAAATGTTACAAGAAAGATATCAAAACTCATTAAATAATAAGTAATCCCTAGATTTAATATAATAAAGAGAAATCATATGCTTATACAGGAGTGATCCCATCTCAAATATATATGCTATCAAGTATGACATATACTTTTAATCAGAGAGCACGATGACAACCTATGCATGGTGTAATACTATTGAAGATGATGTGACAGAAAGGTACGTTGTTAAGTTTTAATAGAAAGAGGAGGTACGACGAAATTATGAAAAAGTAGAAGAGCTTATCTAAGGCTTAAGATAAAAACAAACTAGTTATTCATTATATAATTCAAAAGAAAATATACAATTTCAACAAGGGTCCACCAGTGCTTGACTGGGTGTGAACAAGGGGCAATTTTGAGCTTCTTATCTGCTTGACTTTCCTCTTCAAAGCATAAAATATGACGGCAAGAATCACAAGAAACAAAATATCAGATATAGAAGCCCCTAAGACAATCCTTGTCTACCCCTGTCTGGGACGTTGAAGACGGTGTCCAGATTGAGCTTCATTTTCATTAACAAATTTATGATCCATTTAGACAATTGAAGAGCATGGAATACATGAATGAACTAAATTCAATCCAAATATCTCTTAAACGTAGAAAACATAAGTCAATAGCATGCAATAAGATATGGTCTCTTGTGTCATAGTCTCGGTATTTGATTCATCGAAGGACAAAAGGAGTAACCAACTTTTGATTCTACAAGATACTTTTGGATGATAACTTCTGCACTGATGAGAGGATTGTAGAAACCAAATAATGATATAACATTTGATTTAAAAGATCATGCTGCCAAGAACAGTTTAAATATCCATGAAAAGACAATGAATATCCAACGTCTTGAATGAGACAATATGGAAAAATCTTACGCCCTCTTGTTAAGGGGTTAGAGGTAGCCAACACACTTCATAAACTATGAGATTGTATCATTCTTGTATTTACATTTAAAAAGGCATAAGAAATACAAATACCCACATAGACGGGCATACTAAGTGCAGTAAACAAGACAACAATCTTTGATTAAAACAAGAAAACTTAAGAAAAAAGGAAATGATGTTGCTCGGTACCTATATATGGCATCATGGTTCCATTTCCTATCACCTTCATCAAGAGTGTTACCAGCCAACAAAATGGAGATGATTAGATTGAGAAGAATACCAACAAAAATTGGTATTGACTTTAGCAGATAGATTATTATGGAAAGGTTTCAGGGAGGCTATTTAATTCTGTACAATACCTCAACTTTAAATGTTGTAACTGTGACAGATTACCAAGTATATAAGAAAGTGAATATTGGAATTTGGAAATATCGCCATCTTCTTGCATTATTATCTTTCTTCTTTTTTTTAAAGTGTAGCAACCGCGATAGATTGTCAATAGAATCAAATAGGTTATTTAAACCTTGAAACTCCCTATTACGTTCAAGTGTTGCGGCTGAGAATGGTTGAAAAAGTCAACAGAGAGATCATTTAAACCTTTACAATTTCTTATTACGTTCAAGTGTCGCTGCCACTGCGACAGGTTGCAAAGGGAATCAGGGAACTTATTCAAACGTCCATTCCCTCGAATGTTCGAGTGTTACAGTTGAGACAGGTAACCAAAGAAATCAAAGGCTTATTTAAGTCTACATAGCCTACCATGTACAAACGCGACAGCTATGACAGGTTGCTAATGGGATCAAGAAGGTTATTAAATGGTGACAATATTTTATTTCAAGGGCTACCGTTGTGATAGAATGTCAACAGAATCATAGAGGTTGTTTAGAATAAAGAAGTCCAAAATTGCACTGGGGTTAGCTCCAAAGTCTACACTGTTGTTACATGCTCATTAAGCGCCGATGATGAAGGTGAGAATGTGAAACAAAAACCCAAGGCTGAGGTAAACAAGAGAAATCAGGCACTTATTTCTCTTGGTCTACAAGAACATAACGTGCAACCATTTCAAAGAATGGTAACATGTCTGTTACAATGGGTGTTTACACTGGCACATTCTAGCCGTGGCTGGGTATGGTATATGAGTTAAAAAAAATATATAAACAAGAAAAAAATATAGCAATGAAACGACATAAATATTCCGAGTATGGTTTAGATTCAATGAGGAACGAACCCCCTTCGTACTTAAAGCTTGATGATAGTTATATAATTCAAAAGTAAATATAATGTATGCACAAGCTGGCTGCTACAGAAAGTAAGAAGGTTCACCGAGCATGGTAAGTAAGCCTACACAATTTGTTTGATGATATATAGAAGGCACAAATTCCGATTGCTCACATCTAAATAAGCATGAAGATGATTTATTTCCAGATAACAGAAGCATACAATCTCTTGCTTTAAAACAAAATACGGAGAAAGGATTTCAAGAAACAGAACTTAGATGAACCAATAATTGAGCGGAAGAGTTGTGCTAAACCTCCTATTCTAGCTTGCAATTCGTAGAAACAGGACATAACCCTAATCCTTTTTGCATATTGCCTTGAGGAATGATCTCATAGCGTGCCACGATAGTAGGATCAGTGATCTTGGTAAAACTACGAATCTAAATAATTCGGATTGCCACCAAAAGGCGCTGTAGTATCACCCATCAAGGAGATCTGCTCTTCTTCTCTTTCTATTGTATTCCTTGTCGGTGGTATTCTTGTTCTTCTGCTTTGAGTGGGCGTTGAAGATGATGATGCTACCTTAGGCATATCCCCCAGAGAGTCTCTTTGGATTCTGAATTTATGAGTTTCAATGGTTGAAATAACTGCCTGGGAAGTGGTGATACAGAGAAAGATGGAGGGATATGCGAGGACAAAGTGTATGAAAGTTAAGGCAACTTTTTGGTCAGTTACGCGAGGAGACATGAATGAAGAAGCCATGTTCCAGTAAGAAGACCCCGTTCACCCACTTTCCCTTCAGTTTTTTTTATCTTTGCCTCCCCCATTCATGCATTTTCCCCCCAAACTATGAGTTAATCCCGCATTCCAAAAGTAAGTGTCAATTTTTCCGGTTACGGAGGATCTTTTTTGCATGCATTAAAAAAAATCCACAACTCACTTCCTACATGCAAGGAAGTTCGTTCCACCCTTTTTCTAATAATAGATTTATCTCTTTTATGGAGAATGGTCAGTTACATTTCTCCATTGTTCACTCTCTTAAGTGAGTGTAACGGCAAAGTACTTCATTACCCACTTCATTATCCATATCTTTATAAATTTTGTCTTCAAATTAAAATTACGTTTTGAATAATTTGTTTATTCTTATATTACTATAATCTCTAATAATAAGCAAGTATTTATAATAATATTCAAGTTTAATTTATTTAAATTATTTAGTACCTGTTTTTAATTAATTAACCAATTAAACAAAACTATTCAACTATTGTAACCAACAATGAACTCACAAACAATCCCTTATTTAAATGCCCCTTAAATTTAAACACTCCAAAATACAATTAATCAAACAACATACCAATCAATACTCGACTTCACAGCGGGTCGGTAAGCAACTCAAGGACAACACAAGTGGAGGGTCATTACAGCATTGTTGAACCAACACCAGAATAATTTTCAAGCATAACAACTAGTTTGATCATTCATGGATCATTCCTGTAACTTGTGGATCTTGGTGGTGTGATTTTAATTGTCTTGTGGAGTTTCCCCAACCTTAATTATAGGTCCACACTTCATCCTACGCATTCACTAAGGATTAATTCAAATTTGAGGCCAACCTTATTCATACGCATGTTAAATTTTCTTTTATTGGAGATTGTAATAATCTTTGGTCGATGCGGATGATTCTAGATCTCAAGATGTGATATAAATCATTGTAATAGATCACTAGGAAGGTATTTAGATAGAATAATATATTTGAGATGTTATATTTCAGCTTGCATAAAGGAGCATATTGGAATGTTGTATGTTGAACATGTTATATCAAGCGTGTGAGCCGATTTTGTAAGCCTGGATGTTGTTGGCCGATTGTAATTGACATTTCTATTAGTGAACATGTTTTAATCTACATTTGCCTCCATATTTTGTGTTGTGTTTTTTGTTTTACTCTTGCTACATGATTTGGATTGTTCTCTTTGAGGACCCTCCTACCATGGTTGCACTAGATTGGTATTAGAACGAGATTCAATTTGTGAGAGATCACCAGAATTCATGGAGTCTTGTTGAAGATTTGTTGTGGGGTGGCAGACTGAGGATCCAACCTACAACTACATAGGACTTGTGTAAAGAAGGTGAGAAGAATAAATGTTAGATGAAATGGAGTTCCTAGAAATGCAGACCCAGCTTTAATGGAGATGTTGAGAGGAATTGTTGCTAGATTAGATGCAGTTGAAATGGTCCAGAGGAGAGGTCGACTAGTTGATGATGTGAGTGATCAAGAGGTAGAGGTATAGAAAGAAAGAGGAAGAGAAGAAAAACCTAGTCTAGATCAGGGAGAAGAGAGGTTCATAAGAGCCCTAACTAGAGAAAATACTAAGCCACATTTCAATCCACCAGATTATAATGGTAAGTTGGATTTGGATGAATTGCTTGATTGGATAATAGAGATGGAAAAGTATTTTGATTTTGAAGGTACCACTAAAGATAAGAAGGTGAAATTTTCTTGTACAAAGTTGAAAGGACATGCATCCCTTTGGTGGGAACATTTGCAGACAGATAGACAAAGAAGAGAAAAAGAAACTTGATAAGATGATGGGATCAAATGGTGAATAAGTTGAAAACCAATTTTATGCCTACAGATTATCAAATTAGTTTGTTCTAGAAGTTGCAAAATTTGAAGCAAAAGGAATCAAGTGTGACAGGTATACTGAGGAGTTCTACAAGTTGAATATCATATCTAGACATTTGAAGGATGATATTGAGTAAGTAGCCAGATATGTGAATGGTTTGAGACTACCCATACAAGATCAAATTAGTTTGATTAAGTTGTAGAGTGTGGAAGAGGCATACAATGTGCCCTAAAAGCATAAGAGAAGTTGAATAAAAGACATGAGCAAAGATAGAGAGGAAAAGGTGGAATATTTCAAAGAGGAAGAGGAAGAGGAACTTTTGTAGATCAGAATAAAGATTAGGAAGTCAAGAAGAATGATAATTCATACCGTAGAGATGATGGAAATTCTTATCGAAGAGGAGTATATGGTGGTTATCAGAATGAACGTTATAGAATAGATGATAAGGAGAAAAGAGTATTTAGGGGGACCTATTTTAAATGTGGGTGAGAAGGACATAGAGAATTTGAATGTAATCAAGGAGAGACAAGAAGAAAGAAAAGGGGAAAAAAACAACCTTTGTTGAGGAAGATCATGTCGGATCACCTAACAAACCAGAGGAAGGAGAAGTGTTGGTGAATAGAATGGTATTATGTCAAAGTGATTTGGAGAAAGAGCCATTGCAGAGAGAATTTGTTTCAGACCAGATGCAAGGTAGTTCATAAATGTTGCAGATTTATTGTTGATAGTGGAAGCTTCGAGAACCTGGTTTTTAAACAAATGGTGACCAAATTGAAGTTGGAAATATTGAGACACCCAAAGCCCTATCAGATAACATGGATTCAAGATGATTATAGGATACTGGTAAGTGAACAATGTTTGGTGAAATTGAAGATAGGAAATTATCATAATGTAGTTTTATGTGATATCATGCCTATGGATGTATGCCATGTTTTGTTGGGAAGGCCTTGGCAATATGATAAACAGGGTATTCATGATGGAAATAATAACACATATACCATTGTTGCTAATGGGATGAAGCATACTTTGTTGTCATTGGAATATTTTCCTATAGTTGAGGTTTGTACAAGTGCTAGAATTTGTTTGGTTGATGGAAGGAGATTTCTAGATGGACTAAAACATGAGAACATGTGTTATGCCTTCGTTCCTAAGAAGGTTGAAGACTTGAAACATGTAGAAGAACAATCAGAAGAGATAAAGGAGTTGTTGAAATAATATGAGGAGATCATTTCAGATAATTTACCTAATGGATTACCACCTATTAGGAGTATTAGTCATTGCATGGATCTAATTCCTAGAGCTAGTTTTCCTAATAAAACAACACACCAGATGACACCTGCAGAGAATGGAGAGTTGAATAGACAAGTGAAATATTTGTTAAGGAATGGTTTGATTAGAGAAATTTTAAGTCCTTGTGCAGTACCTATTGTGTTAGCACCTAAGAAGGACGGAGAATGGAGGGTGTGTACAAACTCTAGAGCCATAAACAAGATCAGAGTGAAGTATAGATTTCCTTTTCCCTAGATGGATGACATTATGGATTGTTTGAGTGGAGATAGATACTTGAAAAAGATAGATTTGAAGAGTGGATATCATCATATCAGAATCAGAGAAGGAGATGAGGAAATACAACATTCAAGACAAATGAAAGATTATATGAGTGGTTGGTGATTCTTTTGACTAACAAATGCATTGAGTACTTTCATAAGGTTGTTGGGCCAGTATTGAAGAAATTCTTAGGTAAGTTTGTGATTGTTTACTTGGATGCCATCTTGATTTTTAGTAAGAGTGGAGAAGAAAATTTGTTGCATATAAGACAAGTTTTGCAAAGGTTGAGGGAAGAGCAGTTGTTGATAAACATTAAAGTGTAGTTTCATGAAGGAGGAATTGGTATATCTTAGTTGTGATATATGTGGATGGATTGAAAAATGGATCAATTTTTGAATGGCCTACACTAGAAAGCATTGGAGAGGTAAGATCATTTCATGGATTGGCTAGTTTCTACTAGAAGTTCATTAGGAATTTCAGTTCTATTTGTAGTCCTATGACATAAACAATGAGAGGAGATAAGAAAGATTTTAGGTGGACATCTAGAGCAGAATGGAGTCTTGAGTTGAAATAGAAAGGTTATTAAGGCATCATGTTTGGCTTTACCATATTTTAGCAAGGTATTTCAAGTAGACTGTGATGCCAGTGGAAATGAAATTGGAGCAGTGTTGAGTCCAAAAGGGAGACCTGTAGCTTATTTTAGTGAGAAATTGAATGATGCCAAAATAAGATAATCAGTGTATGATTAGGAGTTTTATGCTATAGTTCAAGCCTTGAAAAGTGAAGAGATTACTTGTTTCCCTAAGGATTTTGTGTTGTATATGGATCATCAGGCTTTGCAATATTTGAATAGTCAAGGTAAGTTGAATTAGAGACACATGAGATGGGTAGAATTCTTGCAGATACTTTTGTTTTGAAATATAGGAGTGGAAAGTCAAATATAGTTATTAATGCTTTGAGTAGGAGAGGGAATTTACTAACAGAGATGAGATTGGAAGTATTAGGTTTTGATGAATTGAAGAACTTGTATGAGAAAGACCCATATTTTGTAGAACCTTGGAAAGCTTGTAAAGAACTAGTTTTGGAGGATAGGAGTTAGTGGTTGGATTATTTCATTTAGGAGGATATGTTATTTAGAAATCAGTTGTGTATACCCCATAGTTTGATGAGAGATAGCTTGGTGAAAGTGAAATATAGTGGAGGATTGTCAAGACACTTTGGAATTGATAAGACAGTAGCATTGGTAAGTGAGAATTAATTTTGGCCACAGATTTATAAGGATGTTAGGAAATTTGTGCAGAGTTGCAGATTTTGTCAAGTTGCAAAAGGTAGTAGTTAGAATATTGGATTGTATAAACCTTTGACAGTTCCAAAGAGACCTTGGGAGGATATCAACATTGATTTCATACTTGGGTTGTCAAGGACACAAAGAGATAATGATTCTATATTTGTGGTGGTGGATAGATTTTCTAAAATGGCACATTCATATTACCTTGTAAAGAAGACAGCAGATGCAATACATGTAGCAGAATTAGTTTTCAAGGAAGTGGTTAGATTGCATGGATTACCTAGGAGTATTATTTCAAACAGAGATACAAAGTTTGTTGGTTATTTTGGAGGACACTTTGGAAGAAGTTGAAGACGGATTTGAAGTTTAGTTCTAATTTTCACCCATAGACTAATGGAAAATAAAAGGTAGTAAACAAGAGTTTGGGGAATTTGCTGAGATGCTTGGTTGGAGAGAAGACTGGAAGTTGGGATTTAGTTCTTGCACAAGCAGAGTTTGCTTACAATAATTCAGTGAATAGGAGTACTGAAAAGACACCTTTTGAGATTGTTACTGGAGTTCATCCTAGAGGTATATCAAAGTTGAGAGACATCAGTATGGAAGACAATAGGAGTGCAAAATTAGAGGAATTTGTAGAACATATGAAGAAAGTGCATACTCAAATGAAGAAGTAATTGGAAGATATAAACTGAAAGTATAAAGAGAAAGAAAATGAAAAGAGGAGACATAAGGAGTTCAAGGTTGGAGATGAAGTAATGGTATATTTGAGGAAGGAAAGATTTATAGTTGGCACATACAATAAGCTCAAGATGAGGAAGTTTAGACCCTGTAGGATTTTGAAGAAATTTGATTCAGGAAATGCATATGAAGTAGAGTTACTAGATGGCATGGGCATATCACCTATATTCAACATTACAGATCTACATCAATACCATGAAGTAGAATTCAATGAAGAAAATAAAGAAAAATTGGAGGATCAATTTCCAAAACCACAATTAGATGAGATTGAAGAGATTTTGGTTATCATAGATGGGAGGAAAACTTGTGGAAGATAGTACAAAGAATATCTTGTGAAGTGGAAAGGTAGACCAGTGGAGGGTTCTTCATGGATTTCTCTAGCTAAGGTAGACCATATTGGTTTTCCTTTAGCCCCAACAAAGTGAGGGGATCACTTTTCAAATAACCCCAGATGTCTGATGTAGGATCATCCTTGGTTCTTGGAAATCTTGCATCAACCAAAAATATTTTCTTTCAGTTTTTTCATATTCAGTTCTTGCTCAGTTCATGTTGGTGGAAATCTTGCATCAACCAAAAATATTTTCAAGCATCACAGCTAGTTTGATCATTCATGGATCATTCTTGTAACTTGCGGATCTTGGCAGTGTGATTTTAATTGTTCCATGGAGTGTCCTTGACCTTAATTATAGGTCCACACTTCATCCTACACATTCACCAAGAAGTAATACAAATTTGAGGCCAACCTTATTCATGTGCACATTACATTTTCTTTTATTGGAGATTGTAATAATCTTTGGCCAACGTGAATGATTCTAGATCTCAAGATGTGATATAAATCATTGTAATAGATCAATAGTAAGGTAGTTAGATAAAATAATAGATTTGATCTATGTTATATTTCAGCTCGCATAAAGGAGCATATTGGAATGTTGTATGTTGAACATGTTATATCAGGCATGTGAATCGATTATGTATGCCCGAATGTTGTCGATCGATTGTAATTGAGGTTTATGTTAATGAACATGTTTTAATCTACATTTTCCTCCATATTTTGTGTTTCTTATATTGTGTTACTCTTGGTGCATGGTCTAGATTGTTCTCTTTGAGGACCTCCCTACCATGGCTTCACCAATCAAGGATATCAAAATCCCACAAATCTTTAAATTGTCTAACCCCCTTTGTGAATAAGTAATTAGCATATCTTGGAAAGCTTATCACCAATGGTTTATTATGATAAGTGATAAGTTTACTCAATGATATTGAAGAAGAGGAAAAACTAAAACCATGTTGTAGGGAAGAGTCATTTCATTTTAAATATTTGCAAACTCTTTGCCACACTTTCCATATAGATTGCAGAGGAAAAGAAGCTCTAATTTTAAAGAGAGGGGATAAGAGTAATTTATCTAACCAGTTAACAACTTGCCACTTTTTCTTAATTGAAGCTTCCATGATATGTTGATGAACTAAATTTTTCCAAGCTTTATCTCCACTAGCAACTCTAGTAATCCATTTTCTAGCAAGGAAAATCCCTTAGGTTTTGGAATCTATAAGCCCCAGGCCACCTTTATGTTTTGGATAAATGCAAAGAGACCATGATGCAACAATGAACCTAACATTACCACCCCATTTGAACCATAAAATTTCACGATGAACCATAAATTTTTATGAATTATTCTATTCAACTCTTCATAACCTTACTTTGATGGCATCCAACAAGAGGAGTAATACACATGGGTCGCAATGAGAACCTTATTGGCAACTTGAACCTTTCTAGCTAAGGACAAGAAGTTATTGCCAAAATTAAACAGCTTATTCTTAAGTCTATTAGAAAACCAAGCTCACATTTTAGGCAAAGAAACTCCCAAACTAAAAGGAATCTCGAGGTATTTAGTTATCTCTTAGTGTTTGATTTGCCTCCATTCCTTTGGTATCCAATGTGGAATAGGATCAAGTTCAGTCATTGTAAATTCTATTTTGGAGTGAGCTAAAAGTGAACCAGAAACATCACAATACAGTTTTAAAATTCCCAAGGTATTATTCAAATCTTCTTCAAAGTTATGCAAGAATAATGTACTATCATCAACAAAATGAAAATTAATCACCACCTTATTTTGAGGGATAGAAATACCTTTGATAAGTTTCATCTAGTGGGCCTTTTGGAGAAGATAACCCAAGGAATCAGCTATAAGAACATATAAAAGAGGGGACAAGGGACAACCTTGCCTTATAGAACATTGTAACACAAAGGAATTAGACATTGTCTTATTAATAATAAGGTGGGAAATAGCATCTTGAAATGACATTTGAACATGTTTTTGAATTTTGGGACCAAATCCCAACCATTTTAGCATTTCAAGAATAAAACTCCATCAGATTCTATCGTAAGCTTTTTCAAAATCTAACTTGACCATCAAAACATTTTTCCTTGATTGTTGTTCCCATTTCATAGTCTCCCAAGCCAACATTAAATTATCACGTATATATCTTCCTTTTAAAAAACCTATTTGCTCAGGTCTCACAATAATCTGCATAATAAGTTTAATTTTGATTTCTAAAGCCTTTGTAATGATTTTATATAAGGTTTTTAATAAGGTAATTGGTTGCTAACCAGTGATGGTATCCTCATTCTTCTCCTTAGGAATAAGTTTGATTAATCCTTGATTGATATTAGGACCTAAGGAACCTCTCTAAAAGGCTTCTAAATAGAGCATATAAAAATCATCCTTAATATGATCCCACATAGTTCAATAGAATTCAGCTAGAACACCATCCACACCCAGGCTTTTATTAGATTTCATAGAGAATAAAGCACATTCAATTTCATCCAATGAGAGGATATGGTCCAAGAAATTGCTATAACTTGGATCAATCTTGGTAGGAATACAATCATGTATACTTTCTTCCAAGGTTTGTTGAATATCTACCAATTGAATTCCTCTTTGAGTAGCTTTTTATAATAGTCATAGAACAAACTAATAATATTAGTAGTATCAATGTGATATCCCTTTTCATCCTTTATAGCCCCTATCTTCTCTTTTTTGTGTTTTTAATTGAGATAATTAAAAAAAAATTGGACCCTTTATTCGTTGAATTCTAGTTCTAATGTTGGCTCCTTGCTCTTTGTAATGATCCATTTTATGCAGTTGTGCTTCAATAACAATAATATGGTGTTGAATATTTTCATTGTGGGAATCAATGTTAAAAAATTTCTAGCATACTTAAGTTGCCCTTAGAGGGATTTTTCTCTATGTTTGTGTCTCTACGTCATTCTTCTTTCAAAGGAAAGAAGAAAAACAACACATTGGGATATAGAAAAATTCCACCAATCAATCTATGACTCCCCTTCAAAAGGTTTAGGCAGTGAATTCCAAATCCCTGCTAAAGCAAAAACACATTCTATGTTTTTAAGATGAGATATATTAAGTTTAAAGGGGAGATGAGAGGGGAGATCAGTATTTTTTAAGAGAGAAAAGGAGCACAAGATAGGAAAATTATCTAATAATATTGTTGAATAATCTACCTGGACATAATAATCCAAGTGCTTGTCCAGTTGGATGTTATGAGAAACATAAAAATGATCCAATCTGCTTAGTTTTCGATTGCTACCTAGTCTACAATTAGACTAAGTATACCAATTATTGACATGAGTCTATAATTTCTTATGAATAGGATCACTAATTCTAAGAAAAAATTGACAATATATCCATTTATCAAATTCCTCATGATTGTGTTTAAAATGGCTAAACCAATTGTGATCTTCATGATGTTTCACCATATTAAAATATCTTCCCAACACCCAATCAGCATTAGGAATATTTCTAGACATTCATTCCCAAAGAACAATTTTTTCTTTAGAATTGTTAGGAGCATATATAGAGCAAAACCCAAAGGTTGCACATTGATAAAGGAAAGAGCCCAAACATAGTTATAAGTTGGGTCCTCCCCCTTATCAATGACATGTTTGGATATCCAAGGTGACAATCCAAGCACAACTCTGCAACTTCCTTCCTTATGCGAGGTATGAATGAATAGAGCATCCTTTCAAAGTTTGGAAAGAGCTACATCTAAGCGTTCATTGTTGATTTTAACTTCTTGTAACAATAATACATCAGGTTTCCATTTCATTAGTCTCTTTGACTTTAAATTTTTGATGAGGGAGGGAAAACACTCTCACATTCTAAGATAATATTTTATAATCCATGGTAAACCAACTAGAGAGTTATCCTCCTCTTGTGGAAAGACACCAAAACAATTAGAAATGGCAACCCCATGTTTATTGTTCACTTTTTCATTTGAACTGATAGGTGGAGACCTTAACCTTTTTCTATAGTTAGGGGGAGGAGAACTAGATCTGCTAGGGGATTTCAATAGACTGGGAGAGTGAGAATAGGATGGTTTGATGGGAGAAGAGTGGGAAATGGAAGAGGGAGAAGGTGGTTAATTTCTTTTTTGAACAGTCCTCCATTCATCAATCATAATAACATCTTTATAAGTAGCATTGTCCACTAAGGAGGGTTTAGAAGGGGAATAATGACCAAAAGAAGGAGAATTAGAGTTGGATAGATGAGCGGGGGAAGGGGAACGTTTAATGGTTGACTTTAGCTATAGGTTGGGATTATTGACCACTTTGGTTGGAACAACTTGCAATTGAGATGAAGACTTATTTTTCCTAGTAGGATAGTCTTGGATCAAATGACCATCATGTTGGTAATAAAAGTAGGCATTTGGCTTGTTCAAATATACTATTGGTTGATCCAATTCAAAGCTTGGACCAAATAGTTTAATATTCTCTAGAAAAGGTTTGTTTAAATCAATTTTCACATATACCCTTGGATGAATTCTTAAACTGGACAATTTATCAAAACTTTTCTTGCACCATATAACCTATCGAGTTGGGAAATATCTTTCAAGAATGGTCTAACTTGGTAGAATTTAAAAATGGGAGTTCCAACCACATGGGATAGTGAGAACAGGAAGGGCCTTTAGGATGAAAATCAAAGGTTTAGGCTTGCAAATAGCAAATTTGATCTGTCATTTTTTTCCACATACGACATCACCCTGTCTTTGCATAAACCTTATCTACAAGCCTTCCTTAGCATCTTCCCCTTGTCTCTCCTCCATTTCCACACACCCATGTTTGGGCTCCTTAAAAAAAGGTTTAAAACATCAAAAAACCATTTGCCTCCGTTAAAATCCTGCCCATTTCAATATAAATAAAAATATTTTAAATTACAGCTTTATTTCTTTCCCTCCCACCCATTCTTAAAAGGTGGAGCTTTTAAATAAAAAATTTCAATATTTTTATATGTATTAATTTTATTAAGTTTTCTTATAATAAAATTTTAATTTTATAAGTTTATTTTAGCTATTTTAGTTTTTCTAAAATCCTTTGAAAATCGATATTAATTTTATTTAAAAATACATATTTTTAATAGTTATTTTATTTAAAAGATCAAATCTATTTGTTTTTTATAGTTGTTTAATTTTTAAAAATATACCTTAGTTGTTTTATTTTAAAAAATATCTTTTAAGAGGTTATTAAATAAATTTTAAATTTTCCAAAGTTTAAGAAATTTAAAATAAGCGATTAATATTTTTTTTTAAAATAAGTATCAAGTTTTTTATTCTTTGAGACTAACCATATTAATTTCCAAATAGAAGATGTTTTTTTTTTTTTCTAAAGTTGTGAAAGTATTTTTTTAATCTACAATCATGTCAACTTTAATTCAAAAAATTAAGTTAAATAACTCTAATTATTACTCATAGAAAACACATATTTATTTTATATTTCAATTCAAAAATCTCTTGGATGTTGTGATAAATTCAATGTTAGAGCCGAATCCATCCACATCTAAGGAGGTTCAAGAAAATTGGAAAACTCAAAATGAGGAATCTCTTGGCTTCGTAGGCATTTCCATGTATCTCAAACTATACGTTCATCTTATGAACTACGTGAAAGCATATGAAGCATGGGATATCCTCAAAAATATATATGATTATTCAAATGAATTAAGGACAATACAACTTCAATATCGACTTGAAGATTTGAGGTATACTGATTTCAAAATTATAGATGTTTTTTGTTAAAATTTGATGCATTAAATAGTAAATTGTATGGTTTATAAGTAATGCTTGAAGATCTTAGACTAATTCATATTATGTTTGAAAAATGTATTCCTAGAAAATTTCAACAATTTATTACTAATATTCATGCTCAATTAGCTATTCCTTCATTAGCTCATCAACTTATGACATTTTTTGAAATTTATTAAGATAAGAAGAAAAATTGATTCAATTTGGTAATCTTAAAAATAGTGAGCATGATTTTATGTCTAAAAATTATAAGTAAAATTTTGAGCCTCATAATAAATAATATTATAATTTTAAATCTCTTCATAATAATACTAATAATACTAAAAAGAATAATTCTTCTAAGAGGCCTTCTATGTGATAAAGACGGTAATCAGTCTAACACTTATTTTAAGAATCAAAATGATAAAAATTCCATGAGGAAAATAATCAACATAAATCTAATAATAATAAGTTTAACAAAAATGCAAATCAATCTAGAAGAGCTTTTACTTGTAGTTTTAACGTTTCAAAACATTTTGAATGGGTTATATATTAGGCGCAAGCTCTTAACATGTTACTTCTCATAGAGGTATTTGAATCAATTCAACCTAACATGTCTAATGTTCCACTTCAACTTGCTAATAATCATAGATGTAAAGTAGAATCAATTGGAGATATGAATGCACCTAATGGTTAGTTACATGATGTTTTGTATGCTCTTGAATTAAAGACTAAATTGTTTTCAGTAGCTAAGCTTTGTCAAGATTACAAAATATAATTTTATAATGATATATATGCTATGTAATTAATCCAAAAAAAAATCATAAAGTCATTACTAATGCTAAATTAGACAATGATAATTTCTTTATATTTTATGAATTTGCTCATTCTAAATATTTTTTACTATCTACCATTGATTTCAATGTTTGATATGAAAGAGTTGGTCATATCTATGCTAATAATATTTCCTTGATGAAAATATCTTTATATGGTAGAAAGATTGACTAGCATTTTTCCATCTAAAATTGTATGCACATAATGCATGAGTGGTAAGATGCATGGAAGCCCTTTCCACAAGGTCAAGCATAGAGGGCACATCATAAGTTACACCTGGTCCATAATGGCCTTTTGGGACCCATGGAGAATAACTCCATCCAAGAATCAAGGTATGCAATTACTTTTGTTGATGATTATGCTAGAAGAACTTGGATCTATTTTCTTCAAAGTAGGGATCAGTTTTTGATACTTTTTCTGAATTTCATAAATTTGTTGAAAAGTAATATGGTTTTAAACTCAAAATTCTTAGGATTGATAATGGTATTTAAAGAATATGTGAATAATTATTTCAATAGTTATTTAAAGTCAGTTGGTATTAAACATGAGATAACCATTCTCTATACACCTCAATAAAATGGTGTAGTGGAAAGGAAACATAAATCTATTATTGAAATGGATAGATGTATATTACATGCAAAAAAATGTGTCTTATAAATTTTTGGATTGAAGCAATGTTTTGGGCTACTTATCATTTATAGAACTTCTACCAAAGCCTTAAAGGATATAACTCCTGAAGAGGCTTGGTTTGGTAGAATACCAAATATTAAGCAATTAAGACTCTTTGGATCAATTGCTTATATTCATAAACCTAAAGAAAAGAGACAAAAACTAGATTCTAAATCTTCTTATCATATTTTTGTACAGTATGATGAACATTATAATATTATAGAGTTTATAATCCTATCACTAACAAACTTAAAGTTGCTAAAGATGTATGTATTGCTGAAAATGGTGTTCATGATTGTTCTATTTAGTGTATAACAATGAATCTTCATAAAATAAAGTTGTTAGTGAGGATAATCCTCCCTCTATAAACCCTCCCAATACATTGTTCAATCAAATTACTAGTGAATATGAACATGTTTAACCTTCTCATGTTAATTCTTATTCAAGTGATGATACTCCTACATTAAAAGAAAAGATAAATGGTCTAAAAAAAATTTAAGAAAGTGAGGATATTTTAACTATAATGAATTAATCTAAGGCTAGAAAGGAAAAATATAGTAATTATACTTTTATGTCTAAGGTTATGGATACAAATGATCCTTAAACTTATGAACAAGATAAAAATTAACCTCATCTATTTTCATATTTGGCATTACTCATGTAGTGGGAGTATTTGGATCTATGTATGGTTATCCTCTATGATATATTGGCATGCTAGTTATTGATGTGATGATGAGTTTGCATCTTTCATTGGATTGGGATCTATGAGTTATATAGTTGTGTGGGTTGATCACCCATTTGATTGCAGTGGGATGACTTAGATGTGGAATATCTATATCCATGAGATTATTTCAGTTTTTATGCAGAATTGTTAGTTGGCCTTGTTTGTGGTCACTTATACATTGGTATATACACTGAAATAGGAGGAAGGATATATGAAGACTTGATTGTAGATTTTGGGTTGGTATGTTGATGGCATGAAGTTTTATCTATGTTTGGTATACCTTTGTTTGAGGTATGGTTATCTTGGATGAGTTACAATTTGATGTGGTTTCTATTCTAGAGGTGGTATGAGTGAGGCAACTACTCAAAGCCTTTGTTATCATTTCAATTTGATGCTTGTGTTCATGTAAATATTGGTGCAAGTTTCAGTGATAGTTGATATGTTTCATCTTGGCATGTTCCTTTTTCTTCCATAGGTGGCATGTTGAAGGATGTGAAGGATTTTTTTACTTCATGGTGGTTATCATGATTTCTTTTGCAGGTATCTTGTTGGAGCATGAGAGCATGGTGAAGATTTAGATGGTACATGTTTGGATAAGGGATGTTTTCCCTTGTTTGTGATTCATATGGGTGTATTTACAATGTTGATTTCAAGTGGGAGAATGTTAGGATTAGGTGCCATCCACCTTGTAAATCATATGTCATAGTTCCAACATCCTTGGAAATTGTCTCTAGACACTTAGGGTGAATTGGAAAAATATTTTGTAATATTAATTCTCACCATTGCTTGTAATATAATCATAAGGGGTGATGGATCCACTAGCAATGGTAAATGTGGGAAACATGGACACAAATATTTAATATTGTTTTCCCCACATGTGGATGACTAAAATGGGATAATAAAAGATAAAGGAAAAGATAAATAAGTGACTTTTGGGATTCTCCAAGTAGGTGATTGGAAAGAGGCAACATGTGTCACTTGGTTTTCCATCATTTATTACATTTAAAGTGATGTTTATCTATCATGGTTGGGCGTCCAAGTTGGAGGGAAAGTATTGGAGCCAAAATTGGTGTCCTTTTGCATTATGGGGAGGTAATGCAAAGGTTGGGGATGTTTGGAATGAAGGGTCATCTTTGGGAACCTTGTTTGGTGCATTAGATGCTTTCACACATCTATAAAATCAACTTCTTGGATGTAGAATTAGAGAGGGAATAGTTGAATGTAGTGTTACTCTGTAGGAACAAGGATAGGAGGAGGCATAAGGAGGTTGTTCACAGGTATATAGGTGCTTCCATGTCAGAGGAAAAGACGAGAATGGAAGTGGTCGTAATGTAATCTTATTTATTTGATGAATGCATGCTTGTCCTCTCTTCTTGGTGGAGTTTTTTCCCACAAGGGTTTCTCCACATAAATCATGTGTTATGTGATGCTCTTATGTTGCTGATTTTTTCCTCATTTCTACTATCTTATGTTGAAGTTATTATTAATTTATTGTTGTTATAAGTTCACATAAGGTAGTGTTTATAAGCATGTTAAGTTGGTTGATTTTTGGCATCATAAAGAAGATGGATCTTATCATGGTATTTCCATTTCAAGGCAACTTAATTTTTAGATTCGCATATAAGTTTCATATTTTCATGTTGCTATAGTCCAAGCCTTGTATCTCATCCATTAAATTTATATTTGGATAAATATTGAATTTTCCAACAATCAGTATTGAACCTGTTTATTCTCATCAGGATTATAGTTCTTTTATACCTCTCACCCACCCCAATTATAGTTCCCAGGGCACCCATCCCAACAATAAAATAGAGGGTCTCCCCTACACTTCATTCTCCCATCATTTTTCTAAGAAACCATGTGACCCTAGAATGAGAAGCTATGAGTTTTGGTATGAGAGTCATGTCCAACATCATGCTACCCACCTCTGTCTCCCCCCCTTTAGGGGACCTAAACTAGTGAATGATCTAGTGGATCAAGATGGAGATTCAGTTCCAGAGCCTAGTCATTCTAGAGAGATGAGTTAGCTTCTCCACCACTACCTTTAGCACCACTAGCAACATATGTACCATTTGTTGATTCCACTTAAGCAATTATCCAACATCTCTTATATGTGAATGAGATTGATACCTAAGCTCAGATGCATGGGTGTATCTAGGAGCAATCATATCAAGTGAATCCAATACCAATACCATCAGTTTACCCATAGGTATACACATGAGAATATCTAGTAGAATATACAGTACAAGTAGTAGCATCTGAGTGTCTGTGACAATGGAATAATGAGCAAGGTAGCCCAACTTTATATATATTAGAAACATTCTATGCATTCTCTTTTTCTAGATACCTCTACACACTAGAGGGTTGCACCCACTGTTGGTGTCATGATTCCCTTGGTTTCACACCATTATTTAAGGGGGTCCCTTTCCTTCAAAAGCATTGATCCCTTATTATTATTTATATAATAAAATATATATTTATTGAAATAATTCTGCAATCATAAAATGTGTTTTTTATTTGCAAATAGTTTGTAAATTGTGCATAGGGAATAACAGGAAATTAGTATATGATACATAATTTTTGCAATAGGATAGTGAAATCTTAAATTTATATTGCAAATATAAAACTTCATTTTACATATTCAAATAGTAGCATAAGGAATAGATTTATATGTCCCTACTCTTGCATCTTGATGTTAAAACAAATCATAATATTTAAATCTTCAGTTTATATGCATGCATATATTTTCATATGTAAAAAGAAAACTCCAATACCCACAAATCCGATACAGTGAGGTATCTATTAAAATAGAGGATGAGATATCAAACACCTCAAATCACAAAGTCTAAATGTTGTTAGAGAAGTCTCCATGAACAAATTATGCCTCAAAGTTTCCTACTAGGTATGTATTCTAGATATATGATATGGCTATATTATCCATAACTAATATAAATATGCATTTTGAGTACTAAAACATGTAAGGAATATTTTTGTATATAAACTTGTAAATAATATTTCTATATGTTATTTGCATCAAAATAAGCAATAACAATTTTTTATAAACTTAAATAAAATTTCTTGCTATTATATATATATTTTTAAACAAAACCCATATTTCTAGATATTCTACAAATCACCATTAATAGAATATATACATTGTTAATATTACATTCTCTAGAAATCAAACTATGATAACAACCTTTTTTTCTTACAAGACAAGTATAATTAATCTTTGCAAACAATACATAATTTTGAACATATTATACATACAATAAAATAGATATGTATTTTGCATTCAACTCATATATGAAATAGAGTGGTGGAATGAGCATTCCCCTTGCAATTATACATTTGTAAGAGATTTCACATACATTTTACAATAGTCATTCAAGAATTTTTCAATTCAACCAACAAGGAAATTCACATGTTGATGGCATAACTAATGTTGTTCACAAAGGAATATGGATACTCTCAATCTACAAGCTTCCTCATATATGTAAACCTACACAAGATACAATTTTTTTTCTAAATTCCAATGAGATGATCACCTCCCATGCTAGGCTTGAAAAAATTCACCCTAAAGCTAGGAGGTCTCCATAGGAACTAAGTAACACTCAAAACTCATTCCATTTAGCAAAAAAATGAGATACACACACTTGAAAAATAACACCCAACCCAAGGATTAACGCAACACATTGAATCTACTCAAGATTCATAAGGGGGAGATGGGGTGACATCTCTACCCAATGGGGAAATAAATGTAAATTTCATAAATAGTTTCAACACCTCTCTCCACATTTCATATTTCTCATTGCATCAAAACTTCACACCCCAAACACCATGTATCCAATGGAAAGATGGGTACTCATACCCAAGCTCCACCTCAAAGGATGGAGTTTTCCCCAATTTAGGTTCTCGCTCTCTCTCTCAATACCACACTTGGATATCCCTCATGAAATGAGAGAGTAATCCCCATAACAACCCATCTCAAATTAACAATAGAACAAGAACAATAAAATTTCCAAGCAATTTCACTCAATCATTACAACATTTCATCAAATTCTATACAACAATAGACATAAAGAGCTTGGATCTTACCTTTCAAGCTTTCAAAAGAAGAAATTTGAAGAAGAGCTTGAAGCCTTCTGACTCCTTCCAAAATCCTTTGCACAAACCCCTTCCAGAAAATTAAAAAAATGTAACCAAAAGAACCCCCAAACATGCAAAAAGGAAAGGATAAATAGAATCCCAATCAAGATCCTCACCAATAAGGAGGTGAAACTTGTCACCTTTCCATCCATATACACAACTCCTCTAAGTCTCCCTTAAGTGGAAGTCCTTAAAGGGAAGAAGGATTCTCTTCCACTCTTTCCTAATAAGACTCAACAAACACTTAAGAAGGAAGAGTCCACTTGAGAACTTTTTCCTCAAACATATCCTTCCATTAAGGAACTTGGAGAAAAAATAGGGATGTGATTGGAATAAGTCCGTACATACCCATTACAACTTCAAACTCATTGCCCTTCTTGATAGGCACTTAAGAGGGGTTATATCTTGTGTTTAGTCCAAAATATGGGTTCAATTAAGTAACCAACCCTTGGGTTAACACACTAGGGATTTAAAATTAATAAAATTACACAAAATAAACCCTTTTTCACCCCTTCATAGATCTGAATAAATCAAAATATTCAATTACCCTCAAATATACGATTTACAAATTAAAATACAAACTTTAGGATTTAAATACCTCACAATAATATGCATGCATGCCTCAAACCACTTCACATAAATTACATTATATTAAGACTATAGTCCTTCCAAATGTACTATAGTCGATATTACATGGTTTGTCACATTGGGTTGCTTTAAGACCTTTGATTCCATTGGCCATGGAACAATATACCTACACACTCGATTTTACACATGAATACATCTAATAAAATTGTATATTTGAACTAAAACATATATATTCACATTATAAAATTTATATAAAACATTTTAAATCATGCCAAAATACTAATTTAGGATTATCAGAGTCTCAAAGATTCATAATCATTGAATTCACATAAGAGAATTCATTCAATTTTCACAAGGTAAACAATAATCTCCATTTTAGTATTTAATTTAAACTTAATAATTTTATTCATCACCATATTGAAATTAACTTTTGTACATCATAATTAACTATTCATTATCATACCTACAATTTATTGAACAATAATTCACCAATCCTACACGTGCGTTTGTAATCATCAATAAATGTCAAACATAGGGTCTAATGTCTAAATCATCATAAGACAAATAACATCAAAAAGTATCAGTCTGAATGATAACAACGTTTATAATGTTTAGTAATCAACATGAAAATATCATGTGTTAGTCTAAAAGAAACAAAATAACATAATATCCAAATTCAACAAGTGGACCTCACAATGATCATCTAGAGGGTATTCTTGGATGGACTCAGAGATAGGATCATGATTCAGGATTGGATATCCATGGCTGCTATAAATAGGATCTTGATCAAGGCTCAAATTGGCTTCTATATCAAGACCATCTATAGGGGTTTTTTGGGTAACTTGATTTTGATTAATATTGGAGTTTATTTCATCATGATTTAAATTTTACTCTAGACATAAATCTAATAGTTCAAACATTGGAATGTTCTTTAGGAAAATGGTAGGATTTTCTTTGATGGACTCAAGATTTTGGCATGAAAATAATTGAGTTTTAATAGGAATATCTTTTGTGAGATAAATAGGTGATGAAAGGCATGATGGTGGGAGATGTTTGGATGGTATAGGATTATAAATATGATGAAATTATATAACTTTGTTTGCATATTGGAGCTTAAGATACTTTACTATTAGTCCTCAAATAAAATGGCTAAAGGTGTTTTTATTGGATGTATTTTTGGATTGGGATGGAGTGGATTTCAATGGTTTAGTGGATGAAATACTGGAATAGGATGTGGATTCTATAATAATTTCTTGGGTTGGTGATGGGGATGATGATTTGGAATATGGGAGATAGAGATTTGTTATATGGCTTGGTGTTGGGGAAGGCTTTGGATGGAAGAGTGGTTTCCCTTGTCAAAGTTAGGATGAGGATAAACTATGGATGTTTGTTGTGGATTAATGGTATATATTTTTCCAATTAAATCTTGATATTGATGGTAGATGGATGGATGACTAGAGCTTATGGGTTGTTGGAAAGGAGGATAGATAGATGGGTGACCAAATTTAAACGATTATTGGAAAGATGATTGTTGTTGTTGTTGGAAATGCAATTGTTGGTATTGAGTGTAATTGGATGGGTAACTAGAGCTTATGAGTTGTTGGTAAGTAGGTTGGAATATTGGGGTTTGTTGGAGGGGAGGGTGGATGGATGAGTGACTAGGGATTATGATTTTTTGGAACATGGATGGTTGAAACTTGCTTAAGGAAATATACTCTAAGGTTTGATCATCATAGGTTTCATACTTTGGTTGATCAAAAAGACTCATTATCATCAAAGGGATCATATTTTAGTTTATCAACAACACTCTAATCCCCATCATCATCAAATAAGAGGTTTTCAATTTGACTAAGAATACTATTAAGGTAAGATGAATTCATGGCTATGAATTTACATTAATGTAGAAAATGGGATGATTTAGATAGATAAGCTAGTGTAATTTGGGTTTGGATGGTTGAGTTGGAAGATAGTGGTTGGATTCTAAACCATACTATAAGGTAAAGATAAGCAATCAATTTTTTGGGGGGTTTTTGGATTTTACAATTTTTTAATATTTTTTTCTTTTCAAATGTTTTCTGATTTTGGGATTTTGGAAACCTATTATAATAAATAGGTAGAAGATAAAAAAATACAAGGATTAATAAGGATAAGATCCCTATTGAGTTTCAAATGAGGAGGTTTTTCTCTAACAAAAATAGACACAAAAAACAATTGAACAAGCCTAGAATTAATCAAGTAGAAGTGTTAATATAGTGTAGGCCCACTAATCAAAGGCTAACATCTAAAGATTAGTACAATGCACCAATATTTCAAGAGTGAATAGATTGAGATCTAGTGACATAAGGAATCACTTTTTCCCTTTCTTTGGAAGTCTTAAGACTTTTTCCAAAGAGTCATCTCTACTCAAGGAGATACATGGTGAGTAGCTTTAGGGAGTATATTGTACCTTGCACCACACTAAGCAATAGTCAAAATGTTTTAAACTAGGCTCTACAAGTTTTCTAAGGGACTAATCTATATGCAAAAAGGGCACGTGAGGCCTAATCTATGAATTTGAAAATGTAAGAAAGTCAAATAGCTAGGAGAAGAGGGTAACCCACCCTTCTCCTTCACTTCCTCAAGGCATAAATTTTTTAATGACATAGTCACAACTTCCAAGAGGCATGTTTTTCAATTCACCCCCATAATTTATACTTTGTCAAAACATTGGAGTTGAGGTCATCCTCTAATGTAATGAAATCACTAGACAAGCCCCCTAAAAAGAAAAGGAAAAAGTGTTTTTTCTTATTCTCGAGATCATGCAAGTGTGAGAAAGAAGAACACACAAACACACTATTAATCACACAAAGTAATTATTTGAAAATAAATAAAAATATAAAGCAAACAAAAAGATAAAAGGCCAATAAAAATTGTCTTCAAGCGCCCATTCCACAAGACAAATATGTTATAAGTTTAAAGTTTTAGCACTTTGACCTATGAAAATGTTTGTTTTAAAAGTTTTGGTCTTTGAAAAATTAAGGATGTGTAACAAAAAATAGTTAAAAACATGCACTAGAAATTTTTTAAATTGGAAAAAAGAGTGCATAGTTTGTTAGAAAACTATATCATATGCATAAGTTATGCTTACATGAAGTCCAATAAAGTAATACTCACTTTAGATTAATTAATTGGTTGGTGATCTAAGAAAATTAACTACATCACTATATTTGGCTTGTAACCAACTTTGTGATACCTATAAGAAGTAAAAAAGTGAACAGTATTGCAAAAAACTTATGATCATTTTAGTGAAAGAAGGCTTTTTAGAAAAATCATTTGAAGAGTCCTAAGGTCTTTGAGGCCCCTACGACCTAGCTCCCAATCACCCAAGTGACCAGGGGTGAGCTAGAAAGGTGTTGGGTGCTAGTTGGACTTTTCAAATAATGGTTTTACTCGCTATAAAGTTGTTTTAAGCCTGCAACCATGGTTTTAAACTCTAAATAATTATTTTATGTTCCATATAATGGTTTTGAGCACATGCATACCATGGTTTTGCATAATAAATAGTGGTTTAAGATTCCAATGAGTATTTTTAGACTTACCAACCATCGTTTTGCCTCATAAATAGTGGTTTTGAGTGTGTAAATGGTGGTTTTACCTTAATGAAGGTGGTTTTGAGTGTGTAAATGGTGGTTTTACCCTAATGATAGTGGTTTTGAGATTTAAAAAGATGGAATTAACCTAAAAAATCATGGCTTTTAATATTTGAGGGTGGTTTGGGGTCAAAATTCATGTTTTTTGATTTTTCAAGGTGGTTTGAGTTAAAAAATTGGTGGTTTTTAGATATTTAAGGGTGGAGGTAATTTTAACAAAATAATCATGATTTTAGAAATTTTAGCATGAATTTTTCTATTCTAGACAAACCACTTCAGAAGCTTCAATAGCCTACTATGGTTTAAAACTAGCTCATTCCAATGGATTCAAGAAGGTTTGGCTAGAGGGAGATTCATTGAATATATCAATTTCCTTAAGGATATTCAACCTCCTAGTTTGTCGATCGAGAACATTATTAAGGAATCTATCTCCATTATGAATTCCTTTGAGGCCTATCATATCTCCCATATTTTTTAGGAGGGAAACAAATTAGTTGAATGCTTTGCTAATCTTAAGGTTTCATCCTGTTGGAAATATTGTCATTGATGTCAAAGTCAAGGAAAGATGGATTTGTTGTCATTGATATCAAAGATATATGAACATGATTGTTGGTTGCCAAGAATGTTACTCTAAATGTTCCTAGACTGGAAGAAATTATAAATGTGGAAAAGAAAATAAAAACACCATCACTTTCAGTGTATCCAAAGCCATAAGGTAAATACATGAACTTGCACTTTCTAGGTGACAACCAATCCAAAATCATGAATCAGAATGGCACGCATAAAGTAAAATCATGCCATGATTTACGAAAGAATATAGTAGAAAAATAGATCTGAATGTGGTGCTATTTGGAGAATGCATCAAATTTATATCAGACACAAGGAAAAAATGAGAACAAGGATAAAAAAAAATTATGAAGAATTCTTGTGCAGATCTTTGAAGAGCATAAACAGATATGCAAGATCAAAATCATCATCAACATGTCTTAAAATCAAATATCATTGTTCATCATTATCAGATCTTGTGAGGAGATTAAAATGTAGATGTATGAGGTCAATCAGATGGCAAGGTGAGTCAAGGAAGAAAGACAACAATGATTATTTAGATTATGAAGCATTAATATGTTGAAGATGTTAATGTTAATAAAAATCATTGATAATACACAGCAATAAGAATCAAAGAACAAACAAAAGAGAACTATATATTATATACAAGTTTTATATGTAGAATACATATGAAAAAAGTAATAAGACAAAACCACAAAAGAAAAATTAGGGATAAGACAAAACTATCTTTGTCTTACTTAAAGAAGTATGCAATGATTAAAAGTCTCAAAAAGTAGCAATCAAAATTAATATTTAAACTAAAATACAAGGTGGTGATTTATCTTATGATCCATAAAAGATGATTTATTTTGTCTTATTCAAAGAAAAAGAAATTATTGGAAATTAGTAAAGGTGTGATTTATTAAAGAAGTGTCTTTTTCCAAAGTGGTGTGATTCATTAAGTGGTGTCTTAGTAAAAGTGCAATTAGTAAAGGTGTGCTTTATTAAAGAAGTGTCTTTTTTCCAAAGTGGTGTGATTCATTAAGAAGATGTTTTATTACATGTTGGAAAGACATCGCAAAAGGTGCAATTTAACTTAAGAGATATTTTCATTAAAATAAAATACTCTTCAAAGGATGTGATTCTTTAAAAAATTTAATATGAGCAAACAATGTTCTAAGAGGAATTGTCCCTGTTGGGAAGGTATAAAACAAACATTGTATGAGAGTTGGAGAATTGGGTGAAGGGTTGAACAACTATGAAATCATAAATACACCAGCAGATCCAAGAGTATGAAGACACTCATATTTTAAGATGGATTTGTGAAAATTCAAAAGAGATAGAAGAGAATATTGTGCAGATATTTGATAGAACTTGTGAAGCAAATATAAAGAATTCATTCAAGAAAATTTATGACAAAGGCTTGAACAAATCTTTATGAACAATAAAAGTAATATCTAAAGATATACATGTAGATATAAAAGAACTATAAATACATATTTAAGAGAAGAGTTTATGGCAGGTTTGTGAGAAGAGTTTGAAAAGAAGAGTCTAAGCATAAATATAGGAGTCTATGCAGAGATAGAGGATAAATTTGGGAAAATATCAAGGCAGAAAGTTATGAGAAGTTGATGTTATGATTATGACTAATTTTGTGGGAAGAAGTGGTACATAGTTTGTGTGTACCTTGGAGTTTTACCCTATTCTAATGTGCAAAATAACTAAAAATGCAAGTGATAAAACACTAAGAACACTTCAAGGATTAGCCTAAAGAGTGATAAAACAAGGAAAATAGATGAAATAAGATGCAAATCGATTATACCTTCCTTGTTGTTGAAGACTCCTTGGTTGGCCCTTGATTTAGATGAATTTGTATGCTCCTTGGATGGATTTTGGTGTAGCTAGATGCAAGATTGAATATGCAAGATGATCAAAGTGGATGGCTAAATGATAGTGAATGCTTGAGAATGCAAATTGACAGCATAAGGTTACTCAAAAATGAAAGTGTTGAAAATGCCCTTGAGGAGGGGGTATTTATAGAAGAATTTGAATTCTCTAGAGAATTCAACGGTTGAGATTCATCCAACAAGGTCAAGATGAAGGGCTATGGTGAGTTGAGAACTCACAAGCCCTCACATCTTGACATGTGGATAGTGAAGTGGCTAAGGGGAGATGAGGTGTAAGTGAGGTGGAAGAGAAGTACATGATGTGGAGGAAGTACAAGTACCTTGCAAGTACATTGGGAGATGGGAAGAATATTGGGTGAATAAAAGTGAATTTTAAATTCACAATGATTGGAAGAATCTAGTGGATAAGACAATGTTCCCAAAAGGTGGGAGTTTCTCACATGTGACTTGATGTGACAAGTCAAAGATTCTAGAAGATGCATGGGAAAAGGGGATTCTAGGAAGAATAAAAAGGAATTAAAAATTCCTTGGGGATGGGGAGAGTTGACCAAGGTAATGATTAGCTTAATTAATCAGTAATTAGAAGACAAATGAGGATTAAAAAGCCAACTTGCAAAAGTTGGAGGATGTGACACATCCTAATCAAGGATTAGGCATGTGCACATCCCTAATGAAGAGATTAGGAGATGGATTAGGATTAGATGAAAATGACATGTGAGAAATTAAATAAATGTATTATTTATTTAATTTATTTGATGAAAGGATGATTAAAGAGAATAAAGTATTTAATTATTAATTAAATACCTTAGGGATTTGGCAAAATTAAGGGTATTAATTAAATAATAGTAATATTACTTAATTAACATGGATAAGAGGATGTTTAGATGAAAAGTGATAAATTTGGATAAATTAAGTGTCCAAATTTGGATGTCTACATTTTTCCCCTCTTTGGGATGGTGCTATGAAGTAGCATCATTTCAAAGAATATTAAAATATAGAACCTAGAAGAAGATGGTTAGATTGGGAAAGATGCCCCAGTCATCAAAGGATTGATTGGAAAAAAGATGATGGGGGTGAAGATGAAGATTAGGGATTGAGGATGCCCCCTCGAGAGGACATGCGGGTTGAAGAGAACACGTGTGTGCTCTCAAAATAGATGATGTGATGCAAGGGGAGACGAGGAAGAGGATGCAAAGGGATGGATATGAAAGGATGAAAAGGCGACAGGAGGTTGGGAAAAAAAAAATGGATGCAGAGACAAAGATAATGTTGCCCCAGTCAAGGTTCAATCCAAAAGCGATTGAGGATGGATGGAGTGTTTTCAATGAGGATATGGAAGGATACATCCCAATGAGTGGTATTGATGAGGGAATGATACATCCCAAAACACCACTAAAGGATAGGAAAGAATGCCTCCCGATGATGATGATGAAAGTGTTGTTGATGAGGGAAGGATACATCCCAAAACACCACTAAAGGATAGGGAAGAATTCCTCCCGATGATGATGATGAAAGTGTTTTTGATGAGGGAATGATACATCCCAAAACAACACCAAAGGGATGGGGAAGGATACTAATGGATGATGATGAGGATGAGGATGAGGATGAGGATGAGGGGTCAAAGCTGGTAACAAGACTGGGGACAAGACCAAGGATTTGATTAGATGATTTTTACAACATGGAATAGATGACGAGAAGATTGATATGTGAGATGGAGAGAAGGATCTTAAGATTTGGTTCGATATCCAAAGATTTGGACTGTAGATGGACTAAAGCTCAGATTAGGGTTTTGGTTAAGCTCAGATTGGGATTAAATTAAAGCTCAGATGAGGATTGGATGGAAGACTAGAATGATTGAAGGATATGATTGGATTGATTCTACACCGAGTTCCGGAGTTTAAAGGACATAAGGTGTTGACAATCAGATTTTTCCCGATTTGGCAATTTTTAAATTTTTTTAAATTTTGCCATTTTAGGAAACCTCATGGATATACTTTTGAGAGTCCAATTTTTTTTTAAGAAATACCCAATATTGAGATAGGATGAATTGCCAACTAACATCCCAAATTTGAGATATTCATTTCGAGTTATGAGTGAAAACAATTTTTCAAAATGTTGGAAAAAAACACTAAATTGGGATTTTAAGGGCCTAGATGAAAGTTTGAGGCCCCGAAAATGTGGCAAAATGGGTTCCAATGGCCTTCTTTAAAGTTAGTTGGGAATCCACTTGTTATCTCATAATGCAACCACCCGTCAAATTTCAACTCAAATAGACACCCGAGTCAAAGGCTATGGCCTCTGGAAGTTTCGGTGTAAAAATCAAAACCTTCGAAAATATGTTTTTTTGATAAATGTTTAAAATTTCAACACATGGGTTTTGATGGCAGGGGGAAATTAGAAAATGGGTCGGGATTAGTTTTTTGAAAAAAACCGTAAAAATGTGAATTTTCGGGAGTCAAAGGCCGATGGGGTAGGGCGTAGCTGCCCCGCTTCAAGGCGCCACCACCTCAGCCTCGGGCGCTGCCACCACAGCCTAGGGCAGAGCCGCCACAACTGCAGGTGGATCCACCTGGGGTGGAGCTACCCCGCAGGAAGGCGGACCCACCCGGGGCAGACCCACCCCGACAGCAGGCGGAACCGCCCAGGGCGAAGCCGCCCGGGGCAGAACCGCCCGGGGCGGAGCCGCCCCGACAGTGGGTGGAACCACCTAGGGCGGAGCCGCCACGCTAGCAGGTGGAGCCGCCCAACCGAAGGGCGGAGCCACCCCGGCAGGGGGAAAGGAAAAAAAGAAGAAGAGGGGAAAAGAAAGGGAAGAGATAGGAAAAAAGATGGAGGGATGGGGGCATACATGCAAGATGATGAAATGGAAAATGAAATGCAATTCTAAATGCAATTTTCCATCTTCGGAGCACTAATCTTTGCTATAGCATAAGACACCAAGTGTCAGGGTATGTGGAACCAAGGCGTATTAGTGTCTAATGCATGAAACAAACACAACAGACAAGAAGGCTATCCCAACACCCCAAAGTCACAAAGAAAGACCTTGGTCGGGCCAGGTATTGAGATAACCACAAGCACAAAAGGATGGCCCAACATAACACAAGACCTCGGGGATTTTGGTGGGTACTACGTGGGACAACCAAGAAGACACAATCAAACAAAAGATCAAGATATGCCCCTATGTGGACCAATCAAAACACTCCCTAATATGATGGATTATGGCGCCCTTGACAAGTGATGATAGGGAGCTCAAATGATAAACAAAAGCCAAAAGCATCAAAATATCGCAATCAATTTCAAATGTCCTTTGCCATAGGATCAAGGGGATAGATGGGATTGATGAGGTTTGTTAGGAAGGATGCATCCTGTTGAGACCAATGATGGATACTAAGCTAAAAGATCGATATGATGTAGGATATTCAAAACTGATTGGATTTTTTGATACAAGTGGATCTTTTTTGTTAAAAGGGCATAGCTTGACGAAACGACACAAGGGAGACAAGACACAACCTAAAGACCTAGGGGCTCGAGGGTCGATCAGAGATTAGCCTTGCCTACATGAAAGTGCAGAGCCCTCGTAGTTCATGGAAAAAGACCATGGATAAAGCGGAAAGAAGACAATGGTGACCAATGATGAAGGACACAAAACATGACAGACAAATGCCCCGAGGGAGGATCAAATGACCAACCTTGCCTATGTGAAAGTGTAGGGGCAACGTAGTTCGATGAAAAGACCATGGATAAAGTAGAAAGAGGATGATGAAGGTGAAGTGATGGAGGACCAAAACAAGTTGATCCAAAATGCCCTGGGGGTAGATCGAATGATCAGCCTTGCCTACGTGAAAGCGCAGGGGCAACGTAGTTCGACAAGACCAAACGCAAACAATGGATAAAGGATGATAAGATGATAGGATAAGTGGATGAAAAGATGGGACCAATATGACAAGATAGGATAGACCTGTTGGATTGGATAGGATGATGACAATCACATAAAGCTCAGGGATGGGATAGTTATCCAAAGCATTAAAATGACTTGGGAGGATGATATGATAGATGAGTGATGAAAAGTGATAGGGGATTGGAAAGATGTGCAAGAGAAGTAGGAGTGATAACGATGAGATAAATGGCATTGGGTTGCATGGGGGGAGGCCTATAGCCAAATACCAATGACAAGGGGTTGTGAGATGGGATGAGGATAAAGATGAAAGAATGGATAGAGATATAGGCATGGGGGATGGGAGGGATTGTTTGGATGGATGGGAGTATAAGGATTGGGAAATGAAAGGGATGCTAGGATAGATGGATACGAAGATAAGGATGGGGAGATGGAAGGGATGCTGTGATAGATGGATAGGGACAAAAGGATTGGGAGATGAAAGGGATGCTATGATAGATGGATACAAAGATAAGGATGGGGAGATAGAAGGGATGCTATGATAGATGGATAGGGAGATGAAGGGATGTTATGATAGATGATGTCTCCAAGGACTATGTCACAAAGGAAGCAGATGCCCCCACTCTAGATATGTCATAAATGAGGACGCATGAGGGATAGAAGACAAGTGGATGGGAAGATAAAGGAGATAACTAGATGAGGATAGGATGGGTGACTAAGGAATATGATAAAGCATGGATGAAGGGAATGTATACCAATAGGTGTCCAAAGCATACATAGATAGGTGCCCCTATTTTGATCAAAATCACAAGAAGCATGGAGGGATGGGAGATAAATGGGATATGATGGTAGGATGTGGAAGATAGGTGGGATGGGGGGGATTTATGAAGAGGACGGATAACAAGAAGATGGGTGCATAGCTGGAAGCATAGCGGATGGAGGGAATGCATATTAGGAAGTTTCCCCCAAGTGTAGATGGGGATTTACGCATGACGTTTATTTGCCAGGTTTTCATCATGGTATTTATCCAAGGCGCTTGTTTGCCAAGTTTTCACCATTGGATGGATTATTTCTCTTTACTATATATATATATATATTTTTTTTTTTTGACTTTTTTGGATGTCATGCATAAGGAGATGAGTAAGGATAAGGAAGTGGATAAGCAGATTTAGAAGACATGTGATAAGGATCAAGGTGTTAAGAGCCCATGTTTGAAGTGACTGTTGGATGTTGGTACAACCTTATTAGGATAAATGGATTATGCATGAGGGTGAATTAGAGGGATTTGATGGGGTTGATACATGGGATAATGGATGGGATGCTGGAAAGGGTATGGATAGAATGATGGGGTGGATATGTGATGGGGAGATGTGTTCAGGACCAACATTGGCACATGTGGTGGTGGATGTGAAAAGATAATAGGATTAAGGGATGGAGAATGTGGGGATAATGGAGGAGATGGAATGGTGAATTTTGGGACATAAGGACCCAAAAAAAACTTAGGAGATGAAAGGGGTGTATGATTAGCTTTTGGATTAGTGACTTTGGATGTTCTTACAGATTTTTCATGTGATGGAATTGCATCTTTTTTCTTTGGGATCCACATGGTTCTGATCTTTGCTTTGGTGGGTCTTTGTGGCCTACGGATTTGATGTAGATTTAGATTTTTCTTTTCTTCACCATGTCTTTTGGAGGGGACATGGGGAGCCGTAGATTCATATGGATGCTGGGATTTATGCATTTTTTCTGTAATAGCCAAAGTGCTTTTAGTAGCAATGGGATAGGTGTGAGGAGATGGATGATGTGGAGTGATGGAGGTAGGGGTATGGGGATTATGTGTAGATAGAGGATGTTTAGGTAAGTGCCTTTGTTGATCCTGATTATAGGATATGTGAGAGGGATGTTTATGATGGATGAGATGGATAGGTGTTGGATGGATGAAAGGATGAGATGGAGGAGGTGATCTTGGGATATATGGACCGAAAGTAGTCATAGTGGGTGGAGGGACATAAGAACCCAAGATGGATGGAGTAGATGAAGGGTGGGAGATGGTGGATGGAGGGATGTAAGGACCCAAAATGGATGGAGCAGATGAAGGAGAAATATGGATGGTTGTTTTGAGGCGATACGATAGAGGAGGAGGGATGTAAGCATATGGTCTGGTGGAGCGATGGGAAGAGCTGACATTTCTTTTGGAAAAGGCTCGTTGAGGACGTCTAGATGTTGTACTAACATTTTTGGATTGCGAGTCGTGAGTAGTACATCCAAGACCTTGTGGATACAAATGTTCTTTAGCTTGGATGGGCTCTATAATACCTTGCTCATGAAGGCCTAAACCTTTTCCTTGATAGTTCATTCTCTTGATTATTCAATCTAGGAAAAAAAATTTGTTATTCTGGAAGAATGATGCGAGTTCGTTATTAGGTGGAAGGGAAGGGTTGGTGTATATGCTTTGTTTTTCTTCTGTGAGGAGACCACCATGGAGGAATGTGAGAGGACCAAGGGGATATGCAAGTGGTGTGGGGATAGCATTTTTAGGCGATGATGGGGGATCATGAGAAGGAGATGATGGGATAGCAACATCAGTAGAGGGAGTAGGGGCCATGATAGGATCTGGATTTGTGGTAGTAGGCTCATGCAATGGAGATGGAGATGGAGCAGTGGAAGCTTAAATGACAAGGGGATCATGTGATGGAATGGATGGGGGACTGTGATCTTGAGGTGGACTAGATGGGATGGTAGGATCTTGATCTGGAGAAGGGGATATGTTGGCATGCTTTGGATTAGACTCTTGGCATGACTCATTATGTGCGGGAGGCATGGTAACGGAGTCTTGTTGGGACTCTTCAAGTGGGGAAGATGGAGGGATGGAAGATGCATGAGGTTCATTGGAATGGGTTTTGGTGCTACTAGGGGTGGGATGAGTGGATTGGATTTGGTTGGATCTAGGAGTAGAGGAAGTGGATTGGAATTGGGTGTCTTTGATGGATTCGGTGGTTCTTGGAGTAGGAGATGGGGGTTCAATGGATTTGGTGGGTTCAATGGTTTCAATGGTTTGAGTAGTACTAGGGGTGGTAACATCAATAATAGGTGTGGTATGGAGAAGGGTCTCATCACTAGTGAATGTGGATGATGGATCTAGATGGCATGGTTCCATGACTTCAAGATGTGGAGTTGGGGATGGCTTCTTTGTAATGAGTCCTTGGAGAACTTATGAAATGAGAGACTTGCATATGGTTGGCTTGGCTAGGGTGGTAGAAATGGATGAGGGATTATGGATTGGTGGACTAGGGTTAGATGGAGGAATGGGATTGAATGTAGGACTATGACTAGATGGGGGATTAGGATTGGATGGAGGACTAGGAGTAGATGGATGAATGGGATTGGATGGAGGACTAGGAGTAGATGGATAGGATAGGATGGAGTGGTGATATTGGAGTGGTGGGGGACATGGATTGTGGATTAGGACAAGAGGATATAGGTGGTGTAGTGGGACCGCGGATGGGGATGGACATAACAAGGGTAGGGACGGTGGATCAGGATGAGGATATGCGGATGTAGGATCATAAGGCAAAAGGACAGGATTAGCATGGGAAGATGGGGAAAGAGGATGGGACATGTATGGGGAATTGTAATAGGAGTATTGGGATGGAAAATTAGGATAAGAGGATGTAGGTGTTGTATAAGAGGATGATGTAGATGAAGGACATGACAAATATGGGGATGAAGAAGATACTGGATATCCATTGTCAAAGGTGGCATAAGGAGCATGATTAGGCATGGATGAAGACATAACGGGATAGCTCATAGGAGTAATAGGATTTTGGAAAGTGGGTGGAGAAAGCTTACTAGATATGATAGTGTCAAGGGGATCTATGTCGTATACCTCTTGATCGACAAGACTTTCGTTATTGTCGTCAACGTAATTAAGGTTTCCCTTCACTACTATTGATGGAGGATGAGGATTCATGATGATGATAGGATAAATAAAATGGATCAAAGATGATGGACTAAAGCTCAAATTGGGATTTAAGGCAATCTTAGATCAAGATTGGATTAAAGTTCAGATTAGGATGATTGGATGATGTGATGGGATTGATTTTGATTTTGATGGAATTCAGTAGATGGATGATTGGATCGGGTAGATGATTTGATGAATTTGATTAAAGTACTAGATCAGATTGATTGGATAGGATCAAATTATTAGATGAAGTTGATTGGATAATTATGATTGGATGAACTTGATAGGATTGGTGTGCTTGGATTGATTAGATGATTGTATGTATTTGATTAGAGGAATGGATTGGTTTGATTAGATAGGAAGAAACAAAAGGTACCACTAAATAGAGCTCAAAAAATTGAGCAATTTTGGTCTTTGGACGAAGTCGATTTGACGTACGGTTTGTAAATGACAGCCCCGGGAAGTTAGGGGCGTGTCCACCCCGCAATGCGGGGCGTGGCCACCCTGGGATGGTCAAATTCTTGATAGGAGGGAATGAAAGGTACCACTAGATAGAGCTTGAAAAAATAAGCAACTTTGGTTTTTGGACGAAGTCGATTCGACGTACGGTTTGTAAATGATGGCCCAGGAAGTTAAAGGGGCGTAGTCAGCTTTCTGTAGTAAATCAAGGGTGCTTTCGCCTTTTTGCAGTAAATCAGGGGCGTGGTCAGCTTTCTGCAATAAATCAGGGGCACTTTTACCTTTCTATGATAAATCAGGGGCACTTCCGCCTTTCTGCGGTAAATCAGGGGCGCTTCCACCTTTCTGTAGTAAAACAGAGGGCGCTTCCACCTTTCTACGGTAAATCAGGGGCGCTTCCACCTTTCTACAGTACAACAGAGGATGCTTCTACCTTTCTGCGATAAATTAGGGGTGCTTCTGCCTTTCTGCGGTAAAACAGAGGGCGCTTCCACCTTTCTACGGTAAAATCAAGGGCGCTTCCGCCTTTCTGCAGTAAAATAAAGCTTGGTTTTGATGGCAATGGCTATGGCAAGGACTCAAAATGATAAAATAAGGCCAATGTATCAAAGATTTCATGGGTTTTTCACAAGAAAACACTTCGAGCAAGCACAATCCTATGATTAATGTTAAGGGTATGGCCAGGAAAGGTCTTAATCTAGGATGCACAAGGCTTCTAGGGAGTCCTCAATATACTCTCGGTACGTGAGGCACAACCATGAACACCAGCCCGTCACAAGTGTGAGTCGGGAACCCCAGCGAGATACTGAAAGGCTCAGACGAACTCTTCACGTCTATCTAGGTATCACCCTAGCTTCGACGCTCTGCCAATTACAACGTGACTAGATTGGGGTACAACTTTTGTTCTCCCCCCTTTATATACCTCACCAGTATGCGTGGTTGGAATCGTCCCTTGGGGTGATGAAATCCCCAAGCAAGTCCCACTAGAAAGAAGACACTAACTGTTTCCAACTACTCCCCAGGCTCACACGAAGTGCAAGGGGAAAGTGAAAACAAATTAATGCCCCCTTGGGTGACAATAATAAACAAACACAACAAGCAATAAAGGTTACTTCCCCCTAATTAGACTATGTTCAAACAACAAGGATAATTTTTCAAAAATTTGATCAAATAGATGGCCCTGCAACCAAACATTAGCTATCTTATCCTTCATTCTTGGTCGATTACACCATAATATGCTTCCAAACTATGCTATTTTGGGGCATAGCCGCCTTTCTATGGTAAAACAGAGGCGCTTCCACCTTTCTGCAACAAAACAGGGGCACTTCTGCCTTTCTGCAGTAAAACAAGGGCGCTTTCACCTTTCTGTGGTAAAACAGAGGGCACTTCCAACTTTCTACAGCAAAATCAGGGCGCTTCTTCCTTTCTGCAGCAAAACAGGGGGCGCTTCCACCTTTTTGCAGCAAAGTGTTAGAGGAAAAGAGCCTTTCAAAAATAAAAGGGCATATCCGCCCCTCTGCAGGAAACTTTATCAGATTTTTGAAAAATGAAAAGTTGTATGCCCTACTGCAAGAAAGTGCTAGAAAAGATCTTCTAAGCAAAATGATGTATACGCCTAACTGCAGCAAACTATTAGCCAAAATCAAATTTTCAGATATAGGGCATGACTGCCTTTCTGTAGTAGACAAGAGGGCGCTTCCACCTTTCTGCAGTAAAAAAGAGAGCACTTCCACCTTTCTGCGGTAAAACAGAGGGCGCTTCTGCCTTTTTACAGTAAAACAGAGGGTGCTTCTGCCTTTCTATGGTAAAACAAAGGGCGCTTCCACCTTTCTGCGACCTTTTTCTGCAAAATACTTAGCAAAAATGAAGGTTAAATGCAAGAACCCGTTTGTGGGTCTCACCGGGCGTGCCAAAAATGTGTACCTTGGAGTTTTACCCTATTCTAATGTGCAAAATAACTAAAAATGCAAGTGATAAAACACTAAGAACACTTCAAGGATTAGCCTAATGAGTGATAAAACAAGGAAAATAGATGAAATAAGATGCAAATTGATTATACCTTCCTTGCTGTTGAAGACTCCTTGGTTGACCCTTGCTTTAGATGAATTTGTATGCTCCTTTGATGACTTTTGATGTAGCTAGATGCAAGATTGAATACGCAAGATGATCAAAGTGGATGGTTAAATGATAGTGAATGCTTGAGAATGCAAATTGACAGCATAAGGTTACTCAAAAATGAAAGTGTTGAAAATGCCCTTGAGGAGGGGGTATTTATAGAAGAATTTGAATTCTCTAGAAAATTCAACGGTTGAGATTCATCCAACAAGGTCAAGATGAAGGGCTATGGTGAGTTGAGAACTCACAATCCCTCACATCTTGACATGTGGATGGTGAAGTGGCTAAGGGGAGATGAGGTGTAAGTGAGGTGGAAGAGAAGTACATGATGTGGAGGAAGTACAAGTACCTTGCAAGTACATTGGGAGATGGGAAGAATATTGGGTGAATAAAAGTGAATTTTAAATTCACAATGATTGGAAGAATCTAGTGGATAAGACAATGTTCCCAAAAGGTGGGAGTTTCACATGTGACTTGATGTGACAAGTCAAAGATTCTAGAAGATTCATGGGAAAAGGGGATTCTAGGAGGAATAAAAAGGAATTAAAAATTCCTTGGGGGATGGGGAGAGTTGACCAAGGTATTGATTAGGCTTAATTAATCAATAATTAGAATACAAATGAGGATTAAAAGCCAACTTGCAAAAGTTGGAGGATGTGACACATCCTAATCAAGGATTAGGCATGTGCACATCCCTAATGAAGAGATTAGGAGATGGATTAGGATTAGATGAAAATGACATATGAGGAATTAAATAAATGTATTATTTATTTAATTTATTTGATGAAAGGATGATTAAAGAGAATAAAGTATTTAATTATTAATTAAATACCTTAGGGATTTGGCAGAATTAAGGGTATTAATTAAATAATTGTAATATTACTTAATTAACTTGGATAAGAGGATGTTTAGATGAAAAGTGATAAATTTGAATAAATTAAGTGTCCAAATTTGGATGTCTACAGTTTGGATCAGATTTGAAGAAAGAGAGTAAACATAATTGTAATTAGATTTGAGAAAAGAAGTTGTGCATATGTTGGATCAGATTTGAAAGGAAGAACATAGAATGATTCGGGTCAGATTTGAAATAAATATATTTGAGTAGAATTATTCATCATCCATTGAAGAAGCAACATTGAAGGTGGAACATTGTTCTTTAAGTTATTATTTTTTCTAAGTTGGTGCTTGGAAAGTGGGGGTTGGTGCCTGTAGTAGGTTGGTTCCTACTAAATTAGAGATAGGAGTTGGTACTCCTTGTGGGTTGGTGCCTACCAAGTTTTGAAAGTTGGTGATTCAAGTAGGTTGGTTCCTACATTCATTGTAAAACTTATATAATTCATAAAGTACATTATTTGTACTATGTTTTTCTCTTGTAAGGGTTTCCACATAAAATATTGGCGTCAACTTGTTCATATTGTTACATTCTTGCATAGTTGATATTGTGTTAAGAGTTTAAATTTGATGAAAGTTGAGAGGATGAAAACTTGCTAATATACTGATTCATCCCCCCCCTCTTAGTATATTTTTTTGCTCTTTAATTCGTATCAGAGCAGGTTCCTTCAAAGAGATCCTAACCGCTTGAAGGGAGATCCTAAAGAGCACACATGGAAAATAATAACAAGGTAAAGGAACCCATTTTTTATGGGACTAATTATGCATTATGAAGTATTAAGATGGAAGCTTACTTGAATGCTCTTGGGTTTGATGTTTGGAAATTTGTAGTAGACAGTTATACACCTCCATCAACCCCTCCAATGAATTAATATGGAAAGAAAAGAAGTGAAAATAATTCCAAAGGAAAGCATGCTCTTCTTTACAATTTAACATATTTCAAGTTCACAAAATTCATGTGTTGCAAGTTAGCAAAGTTACAAACTCATCGAACGAAGTTTGAAAGCCTTAAAATGAAAGAAGATGAAGACATAGCATCATATTTTCTACATGGTGATGAGATTTTAAATATTATCAAAGGACTTGGTGAAGATTTTGATGATGCATTCATTGTTGATAAGATATTAAGATCCTTATCTACGAGATTTGATTCCAATCTATCGGCATTAGAAGAATTGGAAAATCTAGTCAAATTAACAAAATATGAACTACTTGGAATTCTTGCTACACCAAGCATTATGCAAAATGAGAATTGAAGGGAGAACACCACAAAATGAGGTTTCCTTCAATGCATCCAAGAAAGGAAAAACCAAGCATTATGCATCAAGCGAGAATGCAAGCAGTGATAAGGCAAAGGCTTATTTCATGAGAAAGGCTAAAGAAAGGAAATGGAAAGTATAAAGGAAAATTTTCTTTTAAATGTTTAAATCATGGAAAATTTGGACATTATGCTTCTAAATGTCCTAAAAATGATAATGAAATTAGTGAAGAGGAAGAAGAAACATACACAAGGAAGAAATAAAAGAAGAATCACAAGTACAAACAAAAGAAAAACCCCAAGAGGAGCTTCTACTCAAAAAAGGGAAGCAACTCTTTAGAAGAATAGAGTGATGAATGCCATAGCAACAATGAAGAAGAAATAATATTTATAGCCATGGAAGACAAAAATAGTGAACATGAAGGAAAATAAGTTGACCAAGAATGCAATGAAGAAGAAGAAGTAGATCTTGAAGAAAAGCTTCATTATGCATATAAACAAAATGATAAATTGAAGAAGAAGGTCACCAACCATGAAATAAAAATTAAGGAAATGAAAAAAATCTTGGGGGAATAAAAAATAATAATTGAATACTTAAGGACTCAAGTTGTAGAGGCTAAACAAGTTGAAAATGAAATAAAGAACAAGCTAAGTGCAAAACAAATAGATTGTGACAAGTTAGAACAAGAAGTTGGCATGTTGAATAAAGAATTGGAAAAGCCAAAGGAGAAATGTACAAAGTTTTATAAGGATGCCATGTTGGATGTTGTGGTTGTGTTTTTGATATGTGGTTGTCATTGATGCCAACACTATTATCATTAATGCATTTGAACTTGTATATGTCAAGGATATTGAGAAAATTGTAAAGAAATGAGTTGTAGGTTGTCAGTGGTGAAGTGATGTTCAGTATGGTGTCATGTTATGTATGTTGGTGATTAGAGGTTGTGGACTAAAGGGTTTGTTTTTGGCTGTATCTAGTTTATCTATGTCGATTTTTAGAGATCCGCATGAAGATTTGATCGAGTTATGAATATTTTCATTTTGACAATTTTTTTGTTTCTTCAGTTGGTGTTTTTGATTGAAGATGAGGCTATTTAAGTTAGTTTAGTTGATGTGGATGCTTCTATGTTGTTTCTTAATGTTTTGGATGTTTCTAGATTGTGCTCTATCTTTGTTGCAAGTCCGCATTGATCGTTGTGATCATGGTTGGCGATTTTCTCTTGCGTGATCATATTTTTCATGTTCATGGCCGACATGGTGTTGAAGCGTGTTGTGGATCTTCAAGGTGTAATTAATTCAACAGTTTTTCATGTTGAAGATTTTTATTTAGGTCCTCACTAAGTTGTTACCAACTTTGGTTGATTCGCATTAAATATTATCTATTTTTTTTGGCCGATAGTTATATTCATTTTATTATTTCTTTGTGACCAACTTGTAGCAATGAAATTTCTTGTTGCGGATATATAAGAGAAGTTTTTGTTTGAATTGAAGTATGTTGAATGTGTGTGTATGAAAATAATTTCCTAATAATTTGAAGGTACAACAGAGTGTGAAGAAGAGTGAAGAAGAGTGAAGAGTTTTCATGCGCTTAACTAGAACTGTGATCGGGCATTAGCAAATGCTATTTTATCAATTCAAATCCTTGTGGATGGCTATAATCCAAATCTATTTGTAAGACAATATGTCTTCCTTTGTAATTGAGTAGTGAGCTCTAGGCAATGTGTCTGAATGCAAGTGCATTCCCCATATTTCATTCTCATATACTTTTAACAAGTTATAATCTTATGGACTAACCTCCACCGTGGTTTTTCCCCTAATAGGGTTTCCACGTAAAAATCTTGGTGGTATGTGTGTTTCTAATGTGTTGTTGATTCATGCTTTCATGGTTAATCATCATATTTGAGATTAAGGTTAATAAGTTAAATAAGTTTGAATTTTTGTGACAACTGATTCACCCCCCCTCTCAGTTGCATGCCCTTGTATTTCCAACAATTGGTATCAAAGCTAAGTTCCTTGGAAGAATTTTAACAACTTAAGGTGATCTGGGATGGCAAGTTACAAGAAGGATAGTATAAGATTCTATGGAACAAATTACTCTTTGTGGAAGACTTGAATGGAGTGACATCTAAGATGCATTGGTGAACCCTACTGGACCATTACAAGTAATATGTATGTTATTCCACATAATGGTCCTACTACTTCTACTGAGATCAAAGATGTTGAGTATAATATTTGGGCTAAGGAAGCTTTGTTGAGTGCTTTGATTGATTCTTAGATGACAAATGTTATGGATCTAAAGACTACTTATGAGATTTGGAAAAAATTGGAAACCTTGTATGAAGGTGATGCTAATGTGAAGATTGCTAAGTTGTAGAGTTTGAAAGGGAAATATGAAAGGTTGAGAATGGATGATGATGAGAATATTAATACTTTCATGCAAATAGTGAATGAACTTGTGTGTGGTTTCAGATGTGTTGGTGGAAAGATAGATGAATCTAAGATTGTTACTAAAGTGCTTAGATCCCTACCTAATTCTTACAAAGTTAAAGCAAGTGCTATTAAAGAACTTTGGACCATACAAACATAACCAGAGATACATTGGTTAGTAAGTTGACTACTTTTGAGTTGAGTGAATTTTGTGATGCCCTTCCTAAGGTCGAATCTGCATTTAAGACTACTACTTCCGAAAGAGATAGACATAGATATGATCCAGGTGAAAGTTCATCTAGAAAGACATTCAAGTATGAGGATGAAATCAGACATATTGAAGAAGAAAGAGAGATGGAAGAACTGGAAGCACTTATTGTGAAAAGAGTACCAAGAGGAAAAGGTAAGTATGAAGGAAAGTTGCCTCTTAAATATTCTTCTTGCAATAAGATAGGTCATTTTACATCAAGGTGTCCGAAAAGAGCTGCTAAACTAAGACATAACAAGCCTAGATTTCAGAAGAAGTGTTACTATGCTGCTAATGAAGGTGTGATAGATGATGAATCTGATAAAGGAAATAGAAGTGATGATGAATGGGTATTTATTGTTGTCAAAGAAAATAATTATGTATGTATTGAAACTGCTAGTTGTACAAGTGTGGAGAAATCCTTGGCTACTTGAGTTGAAGAAAAAGATGAATGGGTAATTGACAGTGGATGTTCACATCATATGAAAGGAGACAAAAGTAAGTTTGTAAGCTTGGAAAAGTATGATGGTGGTGTTGTGAGATTTAGTGATAATATAGTTGGTGTGATCTATGGAAGAGGATGCATTTCTCTTGATGGTAAGCATAATACTGATGATGTTCTGTATGTGGAAGGCTTGAAGCATAATCTTCTAAGTGTTGGTCAAATGGTTGATAAGGGTTACAATCTTTAGTTCAAGGATGGAAAGTGCAGAATATTGAGTTCTAGAAATGAAATTGCCTCAGGTACAAAAATAACATGTAATATATCTTTCACTTGAGTGTTGCTAGTAAAAGTTGTTTGATTGCTCAAGTTGATGAAAGCTAGTTATGGCATAGGATATTGTGTCATGTTAACTTTTCTAATATTGTCAAGATAAGTTCTACAAAGGCTGTGAGAAATCTACGTAAGTTGGTGAAATCTACTAATGCAATATGCAAGGAATGTCAGTTGGGAAAGCAAACCAGAATTTCATTTCGGAGTAAAAAGCATTGTTCAAATGAATTGTTAGAGTTGGTGCATATTGATCTGTGTGGTCCCTCTAAGGTCAGAAGTTTACAAGGTTACAAGTATTTCATGTTACTCATTAATGATTATTCTAGAATGGTATGGGTTACCTTCTTAAGAGAGAAATCTGAAGCACTGGAAAATTTTAAGATCTTTAAAGCTATGGTTGAGAACAAGATAGGTTTGAAAATTAAATGACTGAGATTAGATAGAGGTGGTGAATTCACTTCTGGTGAATTTAATGTTAGTGTAATTAATATTTAATTACACTTGCATAACTTTACTTAGGTAATATTTTAATTCCTAGGTTAATTATTCTCATCCTTATCTTGTTGAGCTATCTTGTTGCTCAAGATAAGATTAGGGTTATGCATACTTTTCTTTTATAAAGCAAATCATCTCATGTAATTATGAATTCCTGAATAATAATATTTTGCACATCTTTTGCAAAGCTCTTTCTTTTTCTGATTTTCTCTTTTGTGGAAGGTTATTTTTGGGTTTTCATTTCAGATCTTGGTTTCTAACATGGTATCAGAGCCTTAATATGCAGCCCCTTCTTAGATTTATGGAGAGATTCAGTGCAGAGTAGTTTGGGGTTACTTGAGGGTTTTAGACTTTGAGATTGTCTCTCTAGACACTTTCGGTGCACGTTGAAGGAAATTTGAGCTCATTTTCGAGTCTAGGGCCGTCAAAAAAAGTCAGGATCGACTTTTGTTTCACCTAAATCTGAAATTTTAAGCCAGAGTTATGAGGGTTTGAAGATTTTCTAGATCTGCGAGTTGTGAAACTTTTGGTGCATTTTGAGGTCGATTAGACCTCGCCATCAGATTCAGAGCGTCTGAGAGACGAAAATAAACATATAATACGCCCTATTTTTCCTTCAGTTGTTCGCGAGGCAAAAAAATTTACTTGACAGGCCGTACGACCTACTAGGTATAGGGTACGATTTATTTTACAGAATAAAAAAAATTCAAAAAACTTCTACATGACTATATTGATTCATCGGGCTTTATAAAAAAATTGGGATTTTTAAATATATGGTGGTTTTTTTAATTAAATGGGGGTTGTTTTTTATTTTTTTTGGGATGTTGGTACCTTCGTACCAGGACCTGTCAAATCTGATAGTCCTTGGTCGGCCCACCGGCCTTCTCCCACCGGTCGATCTTCTTTCAACCCTCGTCGGTTAGCATTTCCTCCACTGCCGGTTTTGTTTTTCAATTATGCCTGGTGGTTTCTTTTCCCAACTACCACTTCCCCTATACCCAGCATCCTACTCTCGCCGGCTGTTTAAATCCTCCACCACCTACTCCAATCTTAAGCCCTCGACCATCTGCACGTGGTTCTTTGGATTCTCGGGAGCTCAACCACCCATCGATGGCGCCCGGCCAGGCCGCCGCTTCACGTCCGCTCCGATGCTGCCCAGGGGGGCAGCGCATTTATTTTTTTATTTTTTGGTGTGGTCGGTCTCATGAAGGCCTAGGGGCCAACGCCTGGGAGCTATTTTTTTGCCCCTATTTAGCCTGTGTTGTCCCCAAAATGCCCCCATACAGGCCTTTTTTTCATTTTTCCATAACTTTTGATCCCAGAGGTGAATTTTTTGAAACGAGATATCGCCAAAAAGCTAGTGAGCCCAATTTTTTGATGGTGCAGTTTGTTTTTAGAGATTTTGTTGTTTGGTGGGATTTTTTTCCTGTTGAAGTCAGATGTTCAAATTTCACTCCTGAGGGTATATCTTTTGACTCGGTGATCCTTTTTTTACCATTCTTGCATCGTTGGAAAGTTGGTTTAGTCCTCTACACAAATCTGAGGCCTATTCTTTTTTTTTAATGCATTTTTAGCATTATCTCCTTTTACAATCATTGGGTTATTGTAATAAATGAACTGAGATAGAGTTCCATCAGGGGGTTTCTTGTATAATAATCTGATTAGAGTGTGCATGCACTTTGATCTCCATCTTCATCTTGATTTGATGGTAGCTCGCATGGGTTATATCTGGTTTCTTAGTTTCTTTTGGCCACATTTTTGCTCATATCTTGACACATATCAGATTCACATCAGTTCACACTTTAGATTGGCAGTTTATGGTTATTGATATGCATTGGTTCAGATCCTTCTTAGTTTGAGGTCCATGTTTTTATGGTTAATGTTCCAAATTCTTTATGGTACTTGTTCCCATGGAGGAGTTTTAGTCACAGTTTGGCATCGGCATCAAGATACACAGTTTCCAGATTCTATCATCATTTCATCTACTGTTGCTTCACAGATTCTAGGGTTGTTCTAGTTTGCGATTTTTCTAGTGTTCTGTGATATCAGGTCTGATGTCACATTATTATGATTTCGATTTGGTTTCTTGTAGACAAAAGTATCTTTCCTTGCTTGTCAAATTGTGATTCCAATGTTACTCCACAGTGTTCTTCTAGTACTTCTTTGCAGCAGTCATCTCATTGTAGGGGGGTTTTGACCCACTAGGTTTTCCTTCTCTACCTCATTACTGCATTTGTGCATGGGTACCTGATCAGGCCTTTGTTGTCGGGACCCATTCATGCTTTGTTGCATTCATCTTAGCATTTAGGTGCATGCTTTTTTAGTCTCCCTAAGTTGCACTTATGGGGGGTGTTAGTGTAATTAATATTTACTTACACTTGCATAACTTTACTTAGGTAATATTTTAATTCCTAGTTTAATTATTCTCATCCTTATCTTGTTGAGCTATCTTGTTGCTTAAGATAAGATTAGGGTTATGCATACTTTTCTTTTATAAAGCAAATCATCTCATGTAATTATGAATTCCTGAATAATAATATTTTGCACATCTTTTGCAAAGCTCATGCTTTTTCTGATTTTCTCTTCTGTGGAAGGTTATTTTTTGGTTTGCATTTCAGATCTTGGTTTCTAACATTTAATTCTTTTTGTGAAGAACATGGAATAAGGATACAATTATCTACACCGCGGACCCCTCAAAAAAATGGAGTCATGGAAAGGAAGAATAGAATAGTTGAAGATGTTGTTTGAATGATGATGCTGGAAGGAAATGTTCCGCATATCTATCAGAGAGAAGTTGTGAGTATTGATGTGTACACACTCAATTGGGTACAAATCAAAGGTGATATTGGTAAGACCCCTTTTGAGCTATGGACTGGTCAAAAGCCTACTATTGAATACTTTAAAATATTTGGAAGTATATGTTACATTAAAAGAGATGAAGACATAGAAAATTTTGATGGTAGGAGTGATGAATGTATCTTTATGGGTTATGCTACTAATAGTAATGCCTATCGGTGTTATAATAAAAGATTGAATAAAATGGTTGAAAGTGAAAATGTTAAGTTGATGAAGACTTAGTTACACTGTCCAGAACCTATGGATGTGACTCTAATGATTAGGATGACAATACAAATCAAGGAAAGCAAGATCAGACTACAAATCAAGTGCAAATCAATCTGGTAAATCAAGAGAATGAAGAAGGAAAAACCAGTGGAAACACAAAATAAATAACACAAGAGATAGAAGTTGAAGAACATTCTAAGAAGACTCTAAGGTATGTAAGATTGAATCATTTAGAAGATCATATTATAGGTGATAAGAATAAAGGTGTCCAGCCTAGGAGAAAGATTGCAAAAGAGTATTGCTTGATTTCTAATACTAAGCCTACTAGTGTGAATGAAGCATGTAAATATAAGCATTGGTTTGAATCAATGAAAGAAGAGCTAAAACAGATTGAAAAGAATGATACATGGATTCTTGTTCCCAGACCTAAGGATAAGAATGTTATTAGAACTGAATGGGATTTTAGAAATAAACTGAATGAGCAAGGTGAAGTGATTAGAAATAAAGCAAGAATGGTATGCAAAGGATATTCACAAATGGAAGGAATTGATTTTGAAGAGACCTTTTCCCCTGTTGCTAGAGTTGAACTTAAAAGATTATTTCTTGCCTATGCTACTCACAAGGACTACAAATTTTATCAAATGGATGTCAAATCAACTTTTCTAAATGGTAAATTGGAAGAAGAAGTGTATGTTGAGCAACCTGATGGATTCATGTGACTAATAAGGAAGATATGGTGTGTCATTTGAAGAAAGCATTATATGGACTCAAGCAAGCCCCTAGAGCATGGTATGCAAGATTGGATAAGTATTTGTTGAAGCTTGGATTTAACAAAGGTAATGTTGATAGTAATTTGTATTTCAAGAATGATGATAAAGGTCTGATTGTTGATGTATACGTCTAAAAATGGTCATGGTTAATCAAGCTTATTAATTAATTAAATATAAAGTATTTAATTAATCTCCTAAAGTCATCTACATATAAATAAATTTAATTATTTATTTATATTGTTCACTTTTATAATTCTTCTATCTTAATTAAATAAATCATTTTATTTAACTAATTATCATCTTCCATTTTTCCTCTTAATTAAATTAAATAAATTTTATAATTTATTTATGTTAATTATCATATTATTCTAAATTTGAATATTTTCAAATAATGGAATATTCTCTGAACACCCCCTTCATCTCATAGTTAAATTAAATATTAAATATTTAATTTAATATCTTTTCTCACTCCACAAATAATTAAATATTTTAAATATTTAATTACCTTCTAAAATCATCTCTAACACATAATTAAATATTATTTATTTAATTATACATCTTCACATATAATTAAATAATTTTATTTTATTTAATTATGAAATTCATTTCAACTCATTCTTCAAAATGGAAAACTTCCTTCAGATCTGAATGAGAGAAATTGAAGAAGAGGAAACCTTCTATCTCTCTCTCAACTTTCGAAAATCTTTCACCATCCATTCTAATAAGCTTGATCTGAACCGTTAATCATGGCAGCCAATCAAATTCATTCAAAAACTCTATAAATACTGGTGCAAATCCAAGCATTGGTTACACACAGACACATATGCATAAATGCATGAACATATGCACACGCAATTACACTTTGGCATTCTCAGCTTTAGCATTTTTAGCAATAATCATATCTTAGTAGTTATCTTATCATAGCATAGCATAATCTTGCATTTAGCATAGTATGCATTTCATTTATATCTCATTCTTCAGTTGTTCATTTTGTTGAGCTTGATCTACTAGATCTGAGGGCAACTGGAAACAACAAAACGCTGGAGATAGAGAGAAATAAGACTATTTCGAGGAAGCTGCCATTTACAGTTTGTTTATTCTATTTTCCTTTCGGTTTCTTTGATATAATGTTTTATTGATATGTGTTTGAATTCATTTATAATTGATCATATTTTAATACACACAGTTTAAGTCTTTGTTGATGATATCATTTTGGACGAGATGATGATTTGTGCATGAAATTTACTAATGAGATGCAAAATGAATTTGAGATGTCAATGATTAGTGAGATGAAATTCTTTTTGGGATTGCAAATTACTCAGTTAGATAAAGGGATATTTATATCTCAATCCAAGTATGTGAAGGAATTGTTGAAGAAGTTCAGTATGGAAGATTCAAAGCCAGTTGGTACACCCATGGTGACCGGATGCAAGTTGACAATAGAAGATGATTCTTTGAAAGAAAATCAGAAAAGATATAGATCAATGATTGGTGGATTTTTGTATTTAACTCAAACTAAGCCTAATATCATGAATGGTGTATGTATTTTTGCAAGATTTCAAGCTAATCCAAATAAATCTCATGTGACTATTGTGAAGAGAATTTTTAGATATTTGAAGGGAACTGTTGATCTTGGCCTATGGTATCCTAAAGATGATGATTTTACTTTGAGTGCGTTTACTGACGTTGACTAGGTAGGAGATGTAAATTATAAGAAAAGTACTAATGGTGGAGCATTTTTCTTGGGTAAAAAGCTAATTTCATGGTTAAGTAAGAGGCATAATGCCATTTCCTTGTCCACTACTGAGGTTGAATACATTGTTGCTACTAACAATTGTACTCAAGTCCTATGGATGAAGCAAATGTTGAAGGTATTAGAGTTGTATATGATGACCCTATTACTATATTCTATGATAATTTAAGTTCTATTAATATTTCCAAGAATCTAGTGATGCATTCAAAGACAAAGCATATATCTATCAAGTTTCACTTTTTGAGGGAGAAAGTAAGTGAAAAAGAAGTAATATTGGAGTATGTGCCTACTAAGGAGCAGATTGTAGACATATTTACCAAGCTATTTCCTAAGGATACTTTTGAGTATCTTAGAGGGAAGTTAGGGGTAATTACCCCTCCTAATCAGAACTAAGATGCAAAGCAAAGAATTATAGCAGTCTATGCATTTCATAGACATATCTTGTTTCAGATTGATGTTGTGGTGGCTACTACTTAGGGGGGGTAGTCAAATGGTTCAAAAATTCATATATGTGGTTTAGAGATTAGTGATATTTGTTATTGATGTTAAAGGGGGAGAAGAATCATGTGAAAAACTAGTGATTATTTGGGGAGAAGAGTTATGTGGGAGAAGAGTCATGTGAATGAATTGAGGAGAAAATGAGTCAAATTCTAAGGGGGATTAAGTGTCAAGAGTTAGTTGCATTGATGGTGTTTTTCACATCATGTGTTTCCATCAATGCCAAAGGGGGAGATTGTTTGATGTTGTGGTTTTGTTTCTAATATGTGGCTTTCATTGATGTCAACACTACTATCATTAATGCATTTGAAGTTGTATATGTCAAGGATATTGAGAAAATTGTAAAGAAATGAGTTGCAAGTTGCCAGTGATGAAGTGATGTTCAGTATGGTGGTATTTTTTTAACGTTGGTGATCAGAGGTTGTGGACTAAATGGTTTTTTTATGAGTGTATATAGTTTATCCACATCGAGTTTCAGAGATCTGCATGAAGATTTGATCGAGTTATGAGGATTTTCATTCTAACAGTTTTTTTATTTCTTCAGTTGGTGTTCCTGACTGAAGATGAGGCTATTTCAGTTAGTTCAGTCACTATGGATGCTTCTATGTTGTTTCTTAATGTTTGTGGATTTTTCTAGATCAGGTTTTATCTTTTTTCCATGTCTACATTGATCGTTGTGATCGTGGTTAGCGATTTTCTCTTGTGTGTTCGTATTTTTCATGTTCCTGGCTGACATGGTGTTGAAGCATGTTGTGGATCTTTGAGGTGTAATTAATTGAATATTTTTCATGTTTTAGATGTTGATTTAGGTCCTCACTAAGTTGTGGCTAACTTTGGTTGATTCACATTAAAGATTATCTATTGTTTTGGGCTGACAGTTATAGTCATTTTATTATTTCTTTGTTGTTGACTTGTAGCAGTGAAATTTCTTGTTGCGGATATATAAGAGCAATTATTTGTTCAAATTGAAGTATGTCGAATGTGTGTGTATGCGAATAATGTCCTAATCATTCGACGGAAAATAAAAGTGTGAAGAAAAGTGAAGAAGAGTGAATATTTTTTCATGCGCTTAACTGGAACTGTGATCAAGCATTAGCAAATGTTATTTTATCAATTAAAATCCCTGTGGATGGCTATAATCTAAAACTATTTGTAAGACAGCGTCTTCCTTTGTAATTGATTAGTGAGCTCCAAGTATTGTGCTTGAATGCAAGTGTATTCCCCATATTTCATTCTCTTATACTTTTAACAAGGTATAATCTTGTCGACTAACCTCCACCGTGGTTTTTCCCCTAACAGGGTTTCCACGTAAAAATCTTGGTGTTATATGTGTTTTTGATGTGTTTTTCATTCATGCTTTCATGGTTAGTCATGAGATCTAAGATTAAGGTTAATAAGTTAAATAAGTTTGAATTTTTGTGACAATTGATTCATCCCCCCTCTCAGTTGTTTTCCCTTGTATTGCCAACATGCCACAAGTTCCAAGGAAAATGAAAGAAAAATTTCACGCTAAGAAATTTAATTCTTTCAATGGATATTGTTTTTCATGCAACTATTTTGGCCACAAAGAAATGAATTGTAGAATTTGTGCAAGAAATAATTCAAGCTTCACTAGGAGAAATTATAATTCATTTGGTCATGATATTATGTGTTACAAGTGTAGCAACCTTGGACAGACATCACGTTTTTTTTGAACTATCTTTGTTGATCCTCCAAGACAAAGCAAGAAAGAAAATGTCTCTAACAAACAAAAAGGAGAAACTATTAAAGTTTGGAGAAAGGAAATAGATGCAAGAAATGAAGAAACCAATGAAAGTTCAATCTTCCTCTTCTAGCTTATAAGAAGCACGAATTTAGGGGGAGCTGAGATTGATATTATCTTTCATCCCTAAGGAAGACAAATGGAAATAGTAAAGATGTAAGTTAGACCAAGCTCGATGAATATGAAGACAATTCAGAGAAGTATGCTTGTATTTGAAAAGAATGTATTACCAAAAGGGACAAAGATGAAAGCATGCAACAAGAAATAAATGAGTGAAGGCTACATATGCAAGATCCTAGAAGATGAAAGCATCACAAAAAATAAAGTTACAAAAAAAAGGGGAAACTATTACATTGATGTCAAGAACCATAAAAGGAAGAATCCACCTGTGTAGCATATAAACAATAAGGGAAAGTAATGGATTGGTATCTAGATGATCAAAATATTGCATGTTCTTAACCCATGTAAAGAATTGAATACTTTCAAGATCAAAAAAAGAGGAATATCAGAGCAAGGAGGAGTATGAAAGAATCCATGATAGGAGGAGTACTAGAGAATCTCCAAGAGAGGGAGAAGTGTATTCTTTGCATTTGATGAGAGTACACAATTAGATGTTTCTAATGATGCATTCATTGATAAAATCTTGATGAATATCCCTTTTCCATTAATGTCAAAGGGGGAGAAATAGAATGGGGGAGAGTTAGAAGAGATGAGGAAGAATATGTTGCCATCAATGAAAAAGGGGAGATTGCTATAAATATTGTCAATGATGTCAAAGTGAAGGTGAGATGGATTTTTTGTCATTAATATGAAAGATATGTGACCGGGATTGTTGGTGTTAGTGCCAAGCATGTTACTCTAAGTGTTCCTAGACTAAGAGAAATTATAATTGTGGAAAAAAAAAAAAAAACACCATCACTTTCAGCATATCCAAAGTCATAAAATACATGAACTTTACACTTTCTAAGTGACAACAGTCCAAAATCATGAATCATAATGGAAAGCATAAAGTAAAATCATGTTATGATTTAAGAAATAATATAATAGAAAAACAAATCTGAATGTGGTGCTATTTAGAGAATGCAATAGAGTTATATTAGACACAAGGAAAATATGAGAATGGGGATAAAATAGATTTATGAAGAATTCTTGTGCAGATCTTTAAAGAGCATAAACAGATATGCAAGATCAAAATCATCATCAATGTCTTAAAATCAAAGATCGTTGTTCATCATTATCAGATCATATGAGAAGATTAAAATGCAGATGTATGAGGTCAATCATATGGCAAGGTGAGTCAAGGAAGCAAGACAACAATGATGATTTAGATTATGAATCATTAAGATGTTAATGTTAATGAAAAGTATTGATAATGCACAACAATAAGAATCAAAGAACAAAAAAAAGAGAACTATATATTATATACAAGTTTTATATGTAGAATACATATGAAAAAAATAATAAGACAAAACCACAAAAGACAAATTAGGGATAAGAAAAAACTATCTTTGTCTTACTTAAGAAAGTATGCACTGGTTAAAAGTCTCAAAAAGCAACAATCAAGATTAATATTTAAACTAAAATACAAGGTGGTTATTTATCTTATGATCCATAAAAGATGATTTATTTTGTCTTATTCAAAGACAAAGTAATGAATGGAAATTAGTAAAGGTGTGAGTTATTAAAGAAGTGACTTTTTCCAAAGTAGTGTGATTCATTAATAAGATGTGTTATTACATGCTGGAAAGACATTGCAAAAGGTGTGATTTAACTTTAGAGATATTTTCATTAAAATAAAATACTCTTCAAAGGATGTGATTCTTTAAAATATTTAATATGAACAAACAATGTTCTTTGTGAAGAGGTGTAACTTGCTTCAAGGTTGTGACTATTTATGAAAGGAGATGTCTCTAAGGGGCATTTTTCCTCTTGGGAAGGTATAAAAAAAACATTGTATGAGATTTGGAGAATGGGGTGAAGGGTTGAACAAGTGTGATATCATAAATATACCAGTAGATCTAGGAGTATGAAGACACTCAGATTTTAAGATGGATTTGTGAAAATTCAAAAGAGATAGAAGAGAATATTGTGCACATATATGAAAAAACTTGTGAAGCAAATATAAAGAATTCATGAGAAAATTTATGACAAAGGATTGAGCAAATCTTTATGAAGAATAAAAATAATATCTGAAAGATATACGTGTAGATATAAAAGAAGTATAAATACAAATTTAAGAGAAGATTTTATGGCAGGTTTGTGAGAAGAGCATGTTGATATAAAATAAAAAGATCTAGTAGAGATAAAGGAAGAGTTTGAGCAGAAATATAGAAGGAGTCTATGCAAAGATAGAGGAAAAATTTGTTCAGATCTCAAGGCAGAAAGTTATGAGAAGTAGATGCTATGATTATGACTAGTTTTGTGGGAAGAAGTGGTACATAGTTTGGATCAGATTTGAAGAAAGAGAGTAAGCATAATTTTAATTAGATTTCAGAAAATAAGTTGTGCATATGTTGGATCAGATTTGAAAGGAATAACATAGTGTGATTTGGATTAGATTTGAAAGAAATATATTTGAACAGAATTGTCCATCATATGTTGAAGAAGCAACATTGAAGGTGTAACATTGTTCTTTAAGTTATTATTTTTGCTAAGTTGGTGCTTGGAAAGTGGGGTTGGTGCCTCCAATAGGTTGGTTCCTACAAACTTTAGGAGTTTGTTCTCCGTGTAGGTTGGTGCCTACTAAATTAGATATAGGAGTTGGTGCTCCTTGTGGGTTGGTGCCTACTAAATTGTGAAAGTTGGTGATTCAAGTAGGTTGTTTCCTACATTCATTGTAAGGCTTATATAATTCATAAAGTACATTATTTATACCACGGTTTCCTCCCATAAGGGTTTCCATGTAAGATCTTGGTGTCAACTTTCTCATATTGTTACATTCTTGCATATTTGATATTGTATTAAGAGTTTAAAGTTGATAAAAGTTGAGAGGGTAAAAATTTATCAATATACTGATTCACCCCCCCCACTTTCTTAGTATACTTTTGTGCTCTTTACATCCATGACTAAAGAATGGGGTCATAATGACTGCCTCCCCTTTCATGATATAAATATTTTAAATCATGAGATTCAATTGATGCATGGATTTTAATTTAATTATTAGAGTTTGGGACTCATCCATAAATTTTATCCTCATTATTACTAATGACATCAATAGGTTTAAGTTGGTTGTGCCTTTAAGGGATATTACTAATATCAATAATTTCAATATTATGTCTACATGGAGTCTAGATAACCTTTGGGGCTTTTTTCCTCATTTTTGGCAATAGAATTTGATCACTCTTTTGAGCCCCTTGATCTTCTGGTGGGTTCTACATTGCTTTATTCTGATTCTTTTTAGACTTTCAGCCATGATGGGAGGAAATTAGAGTAGATTAGATCTAGTCCCTCGTGATGGTACCAAAAAGGATGTGTGAGATTGTAAAATTCTCATGGATGGAGAGGTGACTCCCTACATTGACCATTTACATGGTTTTGATCCAAAAATCTCCAAAGCTTTTTTGGTTGCGTGAAAGTATCATGTCCTTAATGTGAATGGTATTGAATTTGACATTTCAGAGGATTTCATTAGGAAGATCTTGGGTCTATCTATCTAAGGAAGGAAAAAAAATGGGATAGAAAAGCCTTTGAAGCTACATGAAACTCTTCTTCAAGGGAGAAGAACATGAAATACTGGTTAAGGTATCTTGTAGGGGATACAATAGGAGTTAGATTAAGCTCATTTGAGCAGATACTATTCAAGCCTTAATGATGTATTTTACTTTAGATGGTATGTTCTCTACCCTTTTTTTTTATCATTTTATCCTGTTGATTCTTATTATCTTTTGGCATCTTTGGAAAGTGGTATTAAGAAGCATAGGAAAATCCTGACAAGTCTAATTTTTCATGAAGGCCTCATCTTGTTGATTATGGAGTATGTCAAATCAATTTCTATCTCTATTGATCCAAAAAAGACCTCTAAATTCCATCATGCTAAGCATGTTAAACAACTCTAATTATGAGACAGATGAGGAGTGGGAGGATGAGGTTGCTGATGAGGACTCTATAGAGGTCTACTCTAACCCTTGATTTGAATTTATGCTTAAATCTAATAAAACCCCCAAGAAAAAACCCCAAATCTCATGGTTTGGGGGCTCTTAGATTAGTAATGAGGAAGAGGAGATTAATGTGCCTTCCCCTACTAATAAGAGGAATAATTTTAAGTCTATTAAGGGATCTAATGAGGGTATTGAGAATTTAGAGTTTTTAGTGCCCTCAACTAATTTTAAAAGAAAGTATTCCAAAATGGTTAAAGATAGAGGTGAGGGCATTAATAACATGGAGAAATACCCTCCCCCTACTAAGAAAAATAATTTTGGGGCCTTTGAGGGTGTTAGCAAAGGAAATGTGGAGGGTAATATTTCTAGAGTGGTTGAAGAACAACACAAGCCCTTGTTTGCAAGTATTAAGGAGGCCAATAGACCTAAAACCAAACTAATGGAAGTTTATGCTGAAGATCATGGGAAAGAGAAAGGTAAAGTTGTCTTAGAAGATGATACTCAACATGATAAACACGGTGCCCCCTACTTGACTTTTTTGAAGATCTTAGAGTCTTCAACTACAACAAAGAGGATATTTATAACATTTTAGGTTTGGAAAAGGAAGGAGTTGTTAATTATTTCAAAATTTTCAAATGGTTTTTCGTGGGGATTAACCAAATCAATATTAAAGTCTGGTCTCTACACAATAAGATAGATAAGAATAATTCTAAATAAGATGGGTCTAGAAAACAAGAGGATAATAATAAGATGTTTTAAATGCTTCAAGAAGTGGCCAAGGATGTGGATCTCATGCAGAATGACTTCAAAACTTAGAATTCTATGTTAGAGGAGAAAATGTTGAAAGTGTATAAGAACCTAGAAAAAGTGGTTAGAAACACTACTCCAAAAAAATGCTCAAGGTGCTAGCCTCCTTAATGAGAAGGTTAGAAATTGGAAAGGTGAAGAGGTGATCGATTTGTCTAAGGATACTAATACTATGGATGTGGGTTAGGTTAAAGTTAAATAGGGTCCTACTGCTGGTATTGGCTTGAACACTCACACTCAAAGCCATACTAAGAAACCTATGGATATTCAGAGTAAAGAACTATCTGAGGTGGTTGACCTTCATGAGCATATGATCTCATAAGACTTAGAGGTAGCTAAAATTCTCAAAAACCTTCAATAGGTTTTTTTTGTTTGTTATATATTTTTCTAATGGTTTACTTATTTTTGGCTTCTTATTTAGACCAGTTCTATCTTTAACAACATATTTTTTGTAAAGGGTTTCGAGACTCTTCAAAACATGTTTTACCTTTAATAAAAAAAACATGAATTTTTCTATTTTAAACATTGATTTTGAGATTTAACAAGTGTTTTAACATGAAAACTATGATACTAGCTATTTAAAACATGATTCACTATTTAAAAAGTAGTTTAACATGCAAACTATGTATTTTAGCCTATAAACCATAGTTTGATCTTTAAAACGTATAAATGAGTAAATCAATCAAAACCAATAAATGATAAACCTTTCAAACACACATCAAATATGATGTTAGAAATCTAAAAGCATGTTAGATATCACATATCACAATATGAAATGTATTCCTCAAAATGTTTTTTCTTGCCAAAACTCCTTTGACTTGCAAAATAAGCACTCTCACAAACAAAAAGGTTACAATATTATTACACATTAGGTTCACAAAAATCTAAGCATTGCATATCATAATATAGAAATCAAAAGAACTTGAATGCAAACAAACTAAAATAAAATTGCTTCAAACCTACAAAACCCACAACAAACCTAAAATATGACTAGTGTTTCTTTGCCCTTGGATATGTATGCTAAATCTCAACAAGATAACACTATGATTTGATTGATTTGATTGATTTGATTGATTTTAAATAATGATATATTTTGAAAAAAGTTGATTTGCATAAGATGTCAGATATGAAATTGATGAATAAAATATTATATTTATATACTTTATAAGGAAAAATCAAATGGAATATGAGGATAAGAATTAAGACTTCAATTAACTGAACTGGTTATGGATTCAACTTGAATGATCAATAGAAAATTTCCATTTTGAATCACAAGAAGATGATAATGAATTATTTGATTTAATTAATGGATAATTGTGCATATAAAGTTTCAATTTGAAGACTAAGTTGACTAGTGGATGAAGAAGATTCTAAAGTTAGACAAAGTTAATTAATGAGAGAAGATTAATATTCTAAAATGAGATAGAGTTAGCTGATTAGAGAAGAAATATTTGACTAAAGAGATGAAAAAAAAATTAGTTGAATATGGATAATTGGTTCTTATTTAATTAAATAATAAAATATTATTTAATTATATAGATAAATGGAGATTATTAATAAATGGTAAATTAATAATGATTAGATTATAGATTAAATGGATATTATTAATTAATTTGTGATTTATTATATGTTAAATGATAAATGGTAAATTAATGTGATAAATGGTATTTAATGATGATAAATTAATGGTTGACTATTACGAGAATGATTAAGGGGACATTTTTAGTTTTTACATTTTAAATATAGACACCTGAATTATTCTACCTAATGCTGACCATCATCATATAATGCACTTATCATTAATCACATTAATTATTCATTAATCACCATTAATTTATTACCATTTACTACATATTATTGAATTTACTAATTAATAATCATTGAAATTCCCACTTTATCTATTTAATTAAATAATTAATAGTATTTAATTAAATGTGAACTAATTATCCACTATTACTTTCTATTTTCATCTCTTCAATCAACTTCATCATTACTAATTAGTTAACTCAGCCTTCATTAGGACACTTAGAATTTCTATATCCACCGCTTGGTTAACTCTTTCTTACATCAAGTCAAATTTTCTTTCATTTTATAAATCTCTTCAATCTTCATCAATTAACTAAGCATGAAATTGGAAACTTCATGTGCACATTTATCCATCATTTTAATTAGAAAATTCAATATTATTCTCTCATGACTTGAATTGGAAAATTTCTAATTTCACTTGAGTTGATTATGTTGATTTTCTAGTCAACTTAGGTGCTAATCCTCATCCACATATCTTAGGTCTATAAATTTAATCATTTTCTTCATCATTGGCATCCATCATACATCTAAGCAATCACATTATGTCAAAATCATTCAGTCATACATCTAATCAGGTCCATTCTATTGAATATATCACTTATTATTATTAATTTTTCTATTGTAGAGATCATGCATCTACATACCTTAAAAGAAAAAGAAACATTAGTTATTTTTTTAGGTTTGTAGTGGATTTTATAGGTTAGAAGTAATTTTATTTCAGTTTTTTTGCATTCAAGTTCTTTTAATTAGTTTGTGATTTTAAATTCTTAATTTTGGTGAACTTGATGTGGACAATAATATTCTAACCTTTTTCTTTGTGAGAGTGCTTATTTTGTAGGTCACAAGAGTTTTGGCAAGAAAACATGCTCCAAGGAATACATTTCATATTGTGATATGTGATTTCTAATATGCTTTCTAATTTCTAACTTCATGTTTGATGTGTGTTTTAAAGATTTATCATTCATTGGTTTTGATTGATCTACTCATTTATAATTTTTAAAGATCAAACCATGGTTTATAGGCTAAAATATATAATTTTCTTATTAAACCATTTTTTAAATAGTGAAATCATATTTTAAATAGCTAATATCCATAGTTTACATGTTAGACCACTTGTTAAATAGAAAAATCATGTTTTAAATAGCTAATATTCTTATTTTTCATGTTAATTTTTTTGTTAAATAGAAAATTCCATTGTTTAATAGTAAAAGTCAAGTTTAAATTGCTAAAAATCATGATTAGTTTGTTAAAACCACCCATTTAATTGCCCCAACTACCCTCAAAAATTCAATGCCACCATTTTTTGACCTCAAACCACCCTCATATATCTAAAAACCACCAAATTTGGACCCTAAACAACCTTAAAATATTTGAAAACATTAATTATGACCCCAAACCACCCTCAAATACTCAAAATGTTGATTTTTCTCAAAACCACTTATTTAAGATAAAACCACCATTTCCATGCTCAAAACCACTATTTATGAGGAAATCCCATGGTCTACAAGTCTAAAAAATGATCTTTTGAATCTTAAACCATTGTTTAGTATGCAAAATTGTTGTTTGCATGCTCAAAACCATTGTTTAGAGGGTAAAATCATGGTTGTAAGCTTAAAACCACTTGTTGGTAGGTAGCACCATTATTTTCAAAAGTCAAACCAACACCCAACAACTTTGTAGCTAGCCCCTAGTCACTCAGGCGACTAGGATCTAGGTTGTACGGGGCTCAAAGGCCTTAGGCCTCTTCAAATGAATTTTCTAAAAAACCTATCTTCATAAAAACATAGGTGTCACAAAGCTAGTTCCAAGAAAAATGTAGTGGTATGGTTAATTTTCTTAGATCACCAACTAAAAGTAGGAAAATTCATTTGAAGTGAGATTTTATTTTTCAAGCTTTATGTAATCAAAACTTCTATGTATGATTTTTTTTTTTTAAAGAGGGATAAAAACTTTATTAAATCAAGAAACCAATCAAAAGATACAAATAACACACCAATCCTCCAAGGACAACAAACAACAACCAAACCAAATTACAAAACCAACAAGAAGACCAATTCCTCCAAGAAACCAAACAACAAAACCCATCAATCATCTATGTCCTCAAGAACTAATCTATTAAAAAACTGGAAATACTTTGGAGATAACTACTCCTAATCCTTGACTTGCCAGTTGCCCATATTCTCAAAAGCTCATTCAACCAAACAATCTACTACAATGTTCCAATCCCTCATGATATATATAAAGGAGATAGAATCAAACATGGTACTTAGACAATGAATCTATTGCACCACCAATGCCAATTTCCAGTGAACATCCACAACCAACAGTGCATTCAACAAATTAACCAATATTTGAGAATCTGACTCACATATCTTACATCCTCCTAAAGCACAAGATCTTTCTAGAGCTATAAGAATGGCAAGACCTTCCATAAGATTGTTAGTATGTTTACCCTTATATATGGAAAATAAATAAATGACTTTCTTAGTATTGTCATGCCCAACACCACCAATCCCAACATTCCCTAGATTTCCCCTAGAAGAACCATCTGTATTTACCTTTATGACACCTTTTGATGGTAAGACCCACCTTCCAACCCTCTAAGTCTTCTTACCTAAGTGGCGATTTCTCCTTACTCTAGAAGGACTAGAGATGCTATCATATAAACCCAATCACTTGGCGACCTTCTCCTCCTCACAATCCAAAATGGTACTCACTTCACATCTAGCCTTCATTGTCTCTTGCACCATACCCAATACTTGCTGCCAAAGTTGTTGAACCACTAATTTTCTACCTTGAAAAATCTTGTGATTCTTGTCAAGCCATAACTGCCAAATGATAAAGGAGGGTCCAATACTCCATCCCACCTAAAGGAAGAAAGCCTTCACTAAGGTCCTTCCCATACTTATCCACAGCTCAAACAAGGAAGCAAAATGCACACAAGAATGCCTCCAAATTCCCCACCAAAAGTGTCAGATGTCTTTAGAAAAAGAGCATTGAAAAAATAAATGAGAGATGCATTCTTCACTAATGCCACATAAAACACAAATAGACAGACCCTAAAAACCCCTTCTTTGGAGGTTATCCTAGGTGAGGCATTTATTCCATGCTACCAACCACAAGAAGAAGTTGCATTTCAGCCATGAAATTTCATTCCACACTCCCTTCCACCAAGAAAGATCTAACCCCTCATACTTCTATGAATGTATCACTTGATAACCATAAGACACTGAATAAATGTAGAGCCTAAGTTAATGTTTTGCAAATTTGGTGAAGGTCACTCAATTCAGAGAGTTAACAAACTAAATAGTCCACTTGACACTACTTACAAGTACATTAAATTATCAACCAAGGTGCATAAGCTTATGATGGTGACACAAGATATATGCCTTCATGGACTCAAACTACTCAAACTAACCTACTAAAAGTTATTCTAGCTGCTAGAAATTCATAAAAACTATAAAATAGAAAAACTAAAACTAAACCTTTGTTGCTATAGGTGACTATAGTAATGACTATAACTAAACTATTTCTAATGAAAACAAACTGAAAACTTGATTGAAATTACTATAACATTTAAACTATCCTCTGGGATGTCATTAATAGCTATTCCATGTATGTTCCTAGCCATCACTCATAGTAAACAAGAAATAGAATCTATAGTTCATAAGTAACAGTAAACTAATATTAACTACTAACATAAATGAATAACTAAAATGAAGTGGAGAGAAATTCCTTGAGTGGCCTACTCAAGTAATTGTTCCCACATAGTTTAGTACAATCTAACTAGTAGATCTCACACATCTCATGAACTAAAATTCATTTATTGCATAAAGTAAAAGATTACAGAAACTCTCACAAACTGAGTTCAACCATTCTATAGATTCATGTTTCAATTGGAAAATAACAGATAGTACAAAAATTTCAAATCAACCAACTAACTAAACTGTAGACTCAACCATCAGTTATTTACAAAAAAAGGGAGTCTTTATTGAAAGAAACAACTAAAACCAAAATCATTAATTCCACTTCCAGATATCTAGAATGTGGTTTTAAGATCTAGACTTATTCAATCTATAACTAAAAAGAAAGAGAATCCTAAAAGGAACATAACTCTGCCAAACATACTACATTAAATCATGCATCCATCTATCAAAGTTCCAAATTAGAGAAGACCTCTTCTTTAGCATTTATTAACTATCATGACAATGTGTGCTCTATCTTCATGAATTCCTTCTGCCAATAATCACCACGTTCAATTGTTTTTGCAACATCCCCTATTCTAGTATTCAACACTCCTTTTTCTACGGGTTCATCCCGTAACAGTTGTGCATCATGGTTCCTCTTTTTTCTACAAATAGGCTAGTTTCACATAATATGTACACAAGGATAACCATCAAAACTAAACATAACTTTCCATCAAAATTCCCATTCACATATTCATATAAATCACTTAATTCTAATAAATTAAACTATAATTCCATCATCATGCTTCTAGGTCTTAGGTCTATATAATAGATACAAAAAGGATAATATAATATGGAATATAGTAAGGAATTATGTTCAAAATTATCTTTAAAGTCTGATAAAACAAAGGAAAAATAAACTATTATTCGGACCTATCATTTCCCCCCAACTTAACTTTTTCTTGTCCTTAAGTAAAAATACTAAGGATCTTGATTATTTTGTAAAGAGGTTTGCCTTAGCTCCATAATTGTACTAATACCTTGATCTTGATAAAGATAGAAACCTTGATATGTTGAAAGTCTCCTCATTTTGATAGCTTCTTCCCTCTCCAATTCATCACCCTTATTTCTAGTCCAATGTGGAATTAGACAAAGGATAATTGGTAGCTGAAATGTAAGGGGTGCATCCAATGAACTCTTTTGTTAATACTGATTTCCATGCATTTTTGGACCCTCTGGAGCATAGTAGTAAAGTTGTACATAGAATGTGGTTCCTTTTTCTGCAATTCAGGAGAAAGTTCATTCCACCAGTTTTGAACATGTTGATGCCAAAAATTGGCAAGGTAACGTCCCTTTGTGGGAAACTCAATTTATGGGGGACTTATTTTGCTAACTTGAGTGACCTCTGGATTTTTAAAGAATTCAGCTTCTTCTGTAATTAGTTTTTTGGAATGGGAAAATGAATCAAATATAAAATAAAGGATCTAACTAGGGCGATATGCCAGAATTTAGATAAAAGACACGATAAACCTATCTTGGGGATATGATCTAAGGGCCTGCTCAACAATTTACCATGTACTAGAATAACATAAATTAAAGATTGAAGCATGAACAACTCATTCAATGAAAAAATGATTTTCACACCCATTTACTGAAAAGAGGAGTCAAAAGACATGATCTAAACCAGAAAACTTGCATTCAAATTATAGAATTTTAGAAAATAAACCATTCAAACAATAATAGCATAGTATAAAGTTTATCAATAGCATAAGAAAATAGAGAGGCTGAACAATGGCATAGTCTATGAGTTATCACAATAATCTAAACAATAAAAAGGCATGGTGTCTCTCTAAAATCCTATAATTCTTGAACCCGTGGAACTTGGAACATGTAACATGTAATCTTCAAACCCCTCTTCAGAAGAAAAGAGTAGTTTATATAGTGAGCCTTCCATCGCCTAGTGAGCAGTAACTAAAAAGATTCAGAATCCTGAGTAATGATGTCGATGCAATGATTCCCCTCGACTGTTGTAACATAAAAGGTTTGGGCCATAGCATTTGGTCAACTCCCATCTAGGTGCATCCCCTGTGAATGATAGTAGTGGTCTCGAGCAAACAAGTGTCGCCACCCATTTCAGGACGTTAGAACACATGGCAGCATATCGCAGCCCATAATTCACCCCATCCTTTGTGTTGAAGAAATATCCACAAGGAGATAGATGGCATCATGGCATAGGTTGTGGTTCATTCTCCCCTCCCTTCATTGAAATCTTGTGCTAGGGTGACATGTAGTAGCAATGTTTACTATGGACGCTACTTGTGGGGCCCGCCCAATCTTTACACAAATGGGAGCTATGTGGCACGCGGGTAGGGCCCAACGAGGAAGTGAAAGGAAGTAGTTAAATAGCCCGCAGTAAAGACACGTGGGAGCATAGCAGGGGCCGATAGAAGAGCAAAGGAGAGAATACTCTTGGAGAGCGTTGAGCGGACATGTGGTGGAGGCCAGTGATTATTTATCAAAAAGGGGCCATTGATATTAATTGAAGGCATGGGTTGGTACCTAGCAAAAAAATAAAACTCGAAGGGAGCATGGTGAATTTTCTATTCACAGCTTTTGGCGACTATCAGGGGCGTTTCACTTGAGGAACAGTGAACCCAAAATTTTCTCTAGTGAGCAGACTAGAGTGCCATCCATTGGGAAATAGAATTAGATCTTGGAAAGGGCTACCTGTAGGAGCAGTCAGTCGTCTTTGGATGGTCTAGATATGTTGTACATATTTTCCTGTGCTCTTCCCAGGTCGAGCATTTCTTTATAAGGTAGCACCTTAGGTAAATTGACCCCTACCTCACAATGGAAAAGTAGCTACATCATAGAATGAATGATACCTTCAATGTTCGCTACAGTAGGAGGCTGGCTAAAATCCTCAAAAGTGGCTAGGTCCTGCTCTTTTTCTTTAATATTCTATGTAATTTGCTTGGTTGTGGCGATTGACCCATCTTCAAAAAATGGGGATGGCAAGCCCATTTTAGCTAGTTGAGAGAAATTTTCTTGCATATCATCCATAGTCTTGTTCAAATTAGCTACACAGGTGTTAGTTTGCAGGAAGGCCGAGTGATAATGGATGAACTTGTTTGTTGTCTAGTCAACAACATCCTGATCTTCAATTCATACCTCTGCTAGGTCTTCATCAAAGACCATGTATAGCTTGATAAGAAAAATCTTTGCCTCAAGAACCTTCTTTGTGATGAACTTTGGGAATTGCTCGATTTTGTTGCCTTCGAGATGAACTAGAGAGTTGGTCGCAGTGTTAGGCAGAAGGCCTTAACCTTTTCCCAGTATGAATGTATAGTTGTTGAGCTACTAGGATGAGGTACGGTTGTACAACAGGGGCCTAGGGAATGCTCTTTAAAAGGGAAACCTCCACATCCTTTGACCTGACATTCTCTTTTAATTCTACAATTTTCTTTTTTGCGGATGCAAGTTGCTCCCCAAAGCTACTTAGCTCTTTAAACTAGTTCTCCTCGGCCCGGGCGTGGTTTTCCAACCTTGTGTCGAGAGATTACTTCCTCTCTTGGAGATCCTTTTCTAATTGGGCCTTTCAGCCTTCAAATTCCATTTTCTACTTTTCTAATTTCTATTCATGTTGAGCAAGCTGAGCTGCTAGCTCCTCATCTTTTTGTTGCAGATTCTGCTCCATCAGGACCAATTGGCTCTGATATTCTTGGTTCTTCATTTTCAGCTCGTTGAGTAGGATGGGATTGATAGATTAGGATTTCTTGAGTTCTTCCTAGATTTTTCTCCACTCCAACACTTCTACCCGCACTTTCTCTGATAAGTGTGCAACCTATGCTTCAAGCGATTTCTCTTGTGTCTCTAGGAAACTGACTCTTTCCTTCACAAGCTTCAACTACTCCTCCCTTTTCTTTAGCAGATGGAAAAACTTGAGGAAGTCTATTGTCACCACCCACTATGTTTCCTCCATGATTTGTACCTTGTCTTGTGGTTGGGTTGCATTCAGATTGAGTCCCATGACATACATGTAATCATTCGGAAACATCTCCCCCTAGGGTTTGGTAGTGCTTGGGTACATGGTGGAGAAATTCAACATTCATTGTGCCTCATTGTACACCATATACACTTTTAGCTCCAAATCCCTTTTTTCATCCTTAGCCTTTTTCTTATGCATTTTGAGAGCCTACGCTTGCTTTGTGGCTTCTCCCTAGGCTATGAATTCGAATGGAAACTAAACTAGACCACCAAAAAATGGTGCACTGGGAGGTAGGGAAAAATGGAATGTAAGTGTGGCAAGCCCCTATTTTTTTTTCTTCTAAAGAGTAACATTATGTGGGGAGAAATAAGGGACTTTCCAGAGTTTTGTTTGCAAACCGACGGAAGGGTTCATTGGTTGTTGTTGTGATGGGGTGTTTATTTTAGAGTCCATTTCTTGGGAATATTGGGTTAGACCCAAGGTAGCAGTAGCAATGGGAGTACCAATGGTACCTGAGCCTTCAGAAAGAGGCGAGGAGAGATTGAGTAGTGGTGGCTAGTGTTAAGGTTCGTAGAGACTTTAAGATAGATGGCCCTGTCTGGGTGAATTGAGAAAAACCTCCTATAAACATTGTGGTAGGGGTAGAGAAGGTAGGGCCAACACTTGTGGTAAGGGGTGTAATGGGAATAGCAAAGGATGTTAAAGATTGAGAAGTGAGAAAATAAGGAGAAAACCTTACCTATTGACTGGATGGTGACGATGCTCCGCTTGTTGGCTCCCTCAAACTTCTGGCTTGCCAGGAACACTTGGTCTACAACAAGTTATTACAAACCTTCTCCCATAATAACTTTTGTGTGTTGTTTTTTAAGAGATGGGGAGTCTCCAATCTCCACTATCTTTGGTTGTTGTTGTTGGGACCCTCTTGTTTCTTTTGAGGCCCAAGTGAGCATCTGTGAGGCTCCCTATATATTTAGTCACACATTTAAAGAGACATAGGCAGGCTGCCCTATGGACCTCTTCTTTTTTTTAGCAAAGGACGTTGATATATCGGCTTCCTCTTCCACCTACTCTTCTTCTTCATCAGGTTCGTTGCCTCTACTAATGCTTGAGTCGAAAGCAAGATTCTCATCATCCCATAGCTTTTCAAACTATTCATCATCCTACATGCTTTCATAAGGTGCATCAAGTTGTTTTGTGTCTTGGAGATACACCTAGAAGGCTCTAATCCTTTCTATACCCCATTCTTCTTCCTTTCTCAACCTATTGAACATGAATTTTCCCATTTTATAGTTCTCATCATAATCTACCATAGTGAAGTATAATATATGTCATGGCGGCCTGTTGTCTTCTCTAGGAATATGGATTAGGTCAACTAATAATTCATCTTCATCCTCCAGCGGGTTGCGTCTCTTTTCCTAGTAAGGTTGAGAATTGTGAGTTACCTTGATATGCTCATATGGAAGATCATTGAAAGGGTTGTAATTCCATTTGTCATAGATCATTACCAACCCTAGATGATCCAACTTATCCTGCAACAGCAGGTGTGTTTGTTTATTTTTCATGGCCACTATTTGAAGCTTTGTGGACAGGTGAAGAATCCCTTCCTCTTGGATTTTCCACTATAGAAGGTAATATCAATAATGCATGTCTACCAAAATATTTCAGGGGCCAACACTCAATTAGTAACACATGTCAAAAATAAAAATGGTTCCTCAATGAAGCCTCACATTTGAATGAATGTAAAATCCGCTCCGAAAAACTATTCGCATCTGGGGATGAAGTTCTGCATATGCTTTATCTGTGTCAAGGTGAGCCAATTAATACCATCCTCCCCTTGCAAATCTTGCAAAATCGGAGTCAAGAAATAATCTGAAAAATGCATAATATTCAAAAGGGGAAGAGAGGAGAGGAGTCTAGATAGAAACCAGTTTTCTTCTGTGTTTTTCATAAAAATTAGACAACTTCACCAACTTATCAAAGAAAATAGGGTTTTGATGCAAAAACATATGGGCAAGATAGGAAGGAAATCTAAACCTTCGTTCAGCTTGGTAATTATTAATTTTCTCTTTTAGTTTCTTTGAGAGGTAGTCTGCAAAGTCATACTATAAGTATGATTATTTCCTGTAGAACTAGAAAACCGGGCCCAATTGAAATGTGTGCACCTCTTGGTCGGTGTCCAGAACAAAAACAAATTCTATCATTGAAAATGAATCTTGCAAGTCTATTTGGAAAGCATCGTGTTGTGCCAGAATTATTGGTGGATTCTCCTGCTCTGCTTCAACCCTTTTGGTTTCTTTGGTATAAAACTCTAGAGCCTTATCCCTAGTGTTCCATATGTGTTCTCCCTGCTTAGGAGTGAATGCTTCTATTTTCATCCCTCTTTGTGTATGATCAGGAATACACATCATATTCTGGATGGCTCTTGGAGTGATATTAACTGACAAAGTTTGGCCCTCAATATTATTGGAACTTGGGTTGAAATGCTTAATGGTCGCATCAACTAATTCTGGGCAGTAGTGCATAGTTGGGACCATATATTGTGGAAGCCCACTGAACCATATTTTCTCTATTGTCAACATTATCCTTTTGGATATCTTCATTCTTTCACAGGTTGATTCCCTCAATCCTTTAGGGTTCTTTGCAAGAAAGGGATCATGAATATTATCCCAGTCCTCCTAAATTAAGTTCTAGTCTTTGTAGCTTTTGGGCTTGTCCAACTCCTTTGTGTTTGCCCACTTTAGCTTGTCAGAAATACTTGGTGTGGCATGAGAAATATTTTCAAAGATATTGATGACTGGTGCTCCTCGCATGGCTTTAAATAATCTTTTCGTTGCCCCTCCCTATGCTTCTTGGCTTGAGATTTCTACCATTTTTTATTTGAGGGAAGTTTATGTTTAGCTTGAATTTTTCTGCAATTTTACCTTAGCTTTGGCTATGCACTAGAAATTGCTTTTGCTTTGGGTAGCGTATTTGAAAAGACCTTTTAAGTGTTTAAAGATTTCACATGCAATACTTAGCTATTTTTTCTCAAGGTGGTAGATGGGAGTTTCATTTTTGCATTTAATTTAGCATGTACCACCAACCCTTTGGCTTGCACGAGATGAATCACTTGCCATTTTGATTTGACAAGAATTCATAATTACAATTAGCAACCATATTATATAGCTCAATTTTCATGGAACTTGATCGACACTTTACTAGTAGCTTAAGCATTTGTATACATTGGCAATTAATATCCCAAAATGAATGATTAAGCCAAAGATACGATCAACGTTTGAAAAGATATGAACTCTACCTTGGAATAAGCAAAACACTTGGAGAATGACACCTCAGTCCTTGGTCATGCATTACACCACTGATTGCTGCCATCAACTTAGGCTAGTTAATTATCCCTTATTAGTTTTGCACGCAGCAAGCCATACTTAGCAGACGCAACTAGGTGGAAATTTTGAGCAAGCTTAGGCACAACTTTCAAGTTGGTACTTGATTAGCATCATGTTTATGGCAAGAAAATTACCACGCATTTCCTCACTTTTTCTATAAATGGCACCTAAGCATTAGTGAAATCACACTTAGCGATTAAAGAAAAATTTGTAGTTGGTAATTTGCTTAGCAGTTTAGCATTAGCAGTGCATAGCATTTTCATAGGCTAGACTTAGGCACTTTGTAGAGATAGTTTCGGGATAGTTGTAGAATGATTTCTAGTATGAATACCCCAATTAGGTTAGTGTTTCATAAGTCTCAAACTACTTTTTTAGGTGAGATTTCTACTAAGCGTTTGAATAGGATGACAAAGAATAAGCACTCCCTAGCTATTATAGCCATGAAATGGGTTCTGGGATGAGATTACCTCAAATACAAGGACAAGTATCAAGTCAATACTAATGTGTGCTCACATTTTGTCGCCTCCATGCTGGATATTGGAATTCCCAATCCCTTGATTCTTTTTCTTGTCAAAGACATATTTCCCAAGAAGTACCTAAATGGCCTCAGAGAGGTTGTGGAAAATGTTGCATACAGTGGAGGCATATGGACCGCGAGTGACCTTCATAGGTTCATAGAAGAGGATGCAATTGTACCGTGGCTACCATTTCTGAGTGGCTTTCACCTCTAGTCACAAGATGAGCACTGCCAGAGGGTCACTTGAGCTTTCCACTTTCTTTTTCAACTCAACAAGGTGGTGTCGTTCTACGAAATTGATTGGTATACGAACTTTGGGAACCTTGTTGTCCCTCCGCCTCTAGTTGTTGCTCCTATTAATGATGCTACTATTAATGATGATGATCCTATGGACAATGATATTTTGGACGCTGATGTTGATGCGTCCACTACTGTTTCCCATGTTCTTCTTTTTTCCTTGTAAACTCATAGCTATTAGTCTATTTTTTGTATGCATACCTAAAAAAGGGTTTTTCGTAAAAGATATGAAAGAAGCATAATAGAACTACATACTTTAGAAGTGATGCCTTTGAGCCATTTTGAAAATGTAAATATCAAAGCATATATATAATGAAAATATATCTTTATATAATCGTGTTGTCTACTTTTGGGTCATTTTTTCCTTTTCAGCATCTATGTATCAATTCTACATGTGGGTGTTTAATCTTTCTATTCTTTTAAGCTACAAGTTTATTTTCCACTCTCTACAATAATGGGCTACTTGTTCCTTTCCGTCTCAAACCATAGAATAATTAAAAAGACCGGCCAACAAAATAAAAGGGAAAGAAAGAAAAAGTACTATAGACATATTTACATCGGTAGGAGAAGCAAGCCTAATTAAATAATTTAAGGTGAATTTCATTGAACGAAATTCCCAAAACTTCTTTTTCCATAGTTTCTAGCTCATATGCATTATGCTCCTTGCATTGAATTACTCTGAACAGGCCTTCCCAAAGGCTATCAAACTTCCCATGCTGACCCAACTTTGCAGCTCTTTCATTAAATTTTAGCACTAAATCTCTGTACTTTCTACCTTGGTCAGGCACTTTCTTTTCAAACCACCTTTTAACCACTTGTTGGCAATTAGTCATGGCTATTAGGGACTTTTCCCTTTTCTCTTGTACTTCTAGCAACTTGGTTAACCGCACCTCCATTGCACCATTATGTTTTGCCTCAACAGATTTTAGCAATTGAAGTGTCGGGATCTCCATAGAGATAGGCAATAACGCCTATTTTCCATATACTAGCTCATACAACAAAGTCTTGAGGACTTACTTAGTAGTTATGCAGTCCACCTAGAGTACTACTCGGAGGTTGTTGTGCCATTCTCTTTGATATTCTAACCCAATCCTTTTGAGGAGTCAGACCAGATTATTTTTTTTTTACTCAGCTAATCCATTCCCCTACGGGTAGTAATTTGATGATGTTTTAAGGAATATATTGTGTGTAAGTGTGAATTGACTTACCTTAGAGCCCAGGAAATCTTTAGAATTGTTAGAGATGATAGTTTTGGGGTCTGAATCTCATCACTAGTTCCTCTAGGAATTCCACTATCTCTTCCTTTGTCGCATTCTTTAGTGGTACAACTTCTTTCCACCTTGTGAAGTAGTCTATAGCCGTCAAGACCCATTTATTTCTTGCGCTAGAGGCTGGGTTGATCATTCTAATGAAATCCAAGCCTCATTGTGCAAACGAATCATCAACCACTATCGGATAGAGAGGCATTGCGAATTTTTTTCTTCTCCTTGTGAAGAACTAGCATTTCTTGCAGGTTTTCACCAAGGAGTAGGAATCATTAAATAGCATCACCCAAAAGTACCCCACGCACATGATTTTGATGGCGGTTGTCTTTGCGGAGAAATTTCAGCCATCATAACTATTGTGGTAAGTTTCAAGGATCCTTTTTTCTTTCTCTGTGGTAACACACCATAATAGAATTCCATTAAAATTCCTTTTGAATAGGATCCCTTCAATGAGCATGTATCTATTGTTTTGCAGTTGGTAGAACCTCCTCTTCTGAGAAGGAAGGCCTAGCGGATACTTTCCTATGTGCATGAATCTTACTCTGTCCACTAGCCAACAACCTTTGGACTCCAACTCATTCATTAGGATTAGCTCTAGTTGTTCCTTTTCGGTGGCTATTTCTTCATCGTGGGCAAGATATTTGCACAATCCTCTTCCCTGAACGGTCTTTTTAGACTTAACCTCAATGTCATATTTGAGGATCTTGGTGATCCAATTAGCTCTTTTCTCGATGATTTCTCCTTCCATGATGTATTCATGCACACTAGAATGCATGACATAGATAATCACCTTATTGCAAGATATTAAGTGTCAGAACTTCTTGAGTCCCTTAACTATTGCAAACGCTTGTCTCTCTACAAAGTTGTAGTTTGTCTCATATTCCTTTAGACTCTAGGAGTGAAATGCTATCAGATGTTCTCCCTTTCCCTCATCATCATTTTGAGTTAAGACAGTAGCAATGCTTGACTTGCTACTGAATACATACATTATGAAGTCTTTTCATAAGTCTGGATTGACTAGAATAGGAGTGGAGGAAATAGCATCCTTAACTCCCTCAAAGGATTCTTTGGCTTCTTTTGTCCATTTAAATGTTTGATCTTTTTTAAGCATCAGGGTGATTGGTCTAATTATTCCTACAAAATCATAAATATATTTTCTAAAAAAATGTACCTTCCCCAAGAAGGACTGGATGCCTTTCTTGTTGACCAGAAGGGGAAGCTCTTTGATTTATTTCACCCACTCGAGATCAATTTAAATTCCTTCTTTGGACACTATGTTCCCTAGTAGCTCTCCTTGCAGTACTCTGAAGACACATTTTTTTGGGTTCGGGGATATCCTGAACTCCTGGAATTTCTTGAAGACCATCTTAAGGTGATCAAAATGATCATCTTTGGATTTGGAGAACACTATCAAATCATCCAAATAGATTAGGATAATCTTATTGATCAATTCACTAAAACTGATATCCATTTCCCGTTGGAAGGTGGCTCCTGCATTTGAGAGGTCGAATGGCATCTTAGCATATGCAAATATTCCCCATTTCATAGTGAACGTTGTCTTATATTGATCCTCCTCTTTGAGCTGGATCTAATTGTAACTGGAGAAGCCATCTAACAGGGAAAATATCTTTGATCCTACCACTATCTACAAGATTGACTCCATTGAAGGTAGTGGATAATGATCCTTTAGGGATGCTATGTTTAGGTCCTGAAAGTCCACACATAGATGGATATCTCCATTCTTCTTTTAGACCAAGACCAAATTGGACACCCATGTGTTGTGCTTGATTGAGAATACAATCTGTGACTGGATTAGCTTTGTTAATTCTCGTGTCATTAGTGCCTCAATCTTGGGATTCACTGGCCTTTTTTTTTGGCAGATTGGTTTTGCACCTTCCACCAACTCTATTGTATGTTGGATGATGTTAGAATCATATCCCCTAAGGTCATCATATGACCAAGCCACCACTCCATATTTTTCACAAACGTTGATAAGCCTTTCTTTATCATGACATGAGACATCTTTCCCAACTCTGAGCCTTCTTCCATCTCTGACCTGAAGATCTGCATAGTCACCTTTGTCTACTACAAACTTTCATTTGTTGTTTCTTGCATCGTCACAATCAAAAAGATTCTTGACAGTGACTAATCCTTTTGGAAGCTTGTTAGACTTCAGCCAAATAATCTATCCTTCATAAGCTTTGGCGATCTTTGGTTGGAGTTGGTCAACAAATTATCCCAATTGTTGAATGAATGAGGCAATGTGTTCATCACTATCAAACACTTGCTTGCTTTGATTTTCTAGAATGGATAGTCGAACTATCACTCATACTGAGTGTTTTTTGTGAATGAGGTTAGAGGTAGGATCAAACTGGGATCCGATTAATTCCATGCGGTCCATATCTATATTTTGTTCTTGGGGCACCATCAGAATATTGAAGGCTTCAAAGCCCTCAATCAGGTCCCAAACTTGATGTATATAGGATCGCATGTAGACATTCTTTGTTGCATAAATCTACTAGTTTGAAATCTCTGAACACCATTAATTTCTTTATGCCCATCCATTCCGCAAGGCTGATACCTTGCACTAGTCCTTTGTATTTAGCTTCACTGTTTGAGCAAGCAAACTAGAAGTAGAAGGACCTCAGTGTTTTTTAATTATGTGGGGATATTAAACATATCCCAGCTCCTACGCCACTCTTGCATCTTGCTCCATCAAAATGTAGTTTCCATCACTTTGGTACTTGACCACTATCTGGTTCTTTGATGACCTTTGAGAGCACTAGATCCTCATCAGAGATGACATAGGTTCCCAACCTGATAGCATGGTAGTTGTCGAAAGGATCAGTCTCCATATGTTCTCTCAATAGAACATCTTCTTGATTGGTCCAATCTCTGGTCATTTTTTCATCTTCCAGTAGCTCAACGCAATACATTTCTTGTTTGGTGATAGAAGTATGAGCGGCCTCAAAGTTGATCATGGATTCATTAGCCATATGTTTTGAATGTAGAGATTCAAATTCTATCTTCATTTTCACACCACGCTTGGTCCTGAGGATCATATGTGACCAGTCCAAGGATAGGTACCCACCCACCTTTGGAGTAAATTCTTGGGATAGACAGAGGCCAAACATAGGGGGAGCATCTATGATCACAATATCTTGTGACACCGTGATGCTAAGGCGGGCAAATAGATTCAAGGGAAGATCCTTGATGAGACCGACAGTTTCAACTTTATTCCCATCAAGTTGCATAACCCCATTTTTTAAGGGTTCATAGCTAACCCCTAAAGCTTCAACTATTTGTTTTGACATAACTATGGTGCTAGCACCAGATTCAATCATGACATTGTGTAATAACTTCTCTCCCAAAATAAGCATTAGGAAGAAGGGTTTGGGTTTTAGGTTATCTCTTACCTCAACAGGAGCTTCCACTGTGCTATTTGTGAGAACTTTAGCTAGATGCGATTGATCAACAACCTTTCCTTTGAGAAATTTCTCCTTTGGTTCAATGATTGTGTTGGTTCCCAAATCAATAGATGCAATGAGTCCTAAAAAGTAGCCACTCTCTCATATTCAAACCCAACGAGTTGATATGGCCAACAAATGGGAGAGTGAATAAAATGCCCCTTTCTCCCCTACACTTCAGAATTTGTTAAACCTGGGAGGGTGATCCCAACAGTGTGCTTTCATATACTTGTGTGCTAATTATCAAACACATAATGAACAGATGAATCTCCTTTATATGCTTAACAGACATAGTACTCTAAAGGGTTGGATGACCTCTATAGTAATGCCAAATTTAAACGTGAGAAATATAACTCATTAAGCTCCTCACACAAATGAACTAAGAATAAAATTTGATTTGATCTAAATTTTTGATCAGTTGTTGAATTAACCACCAAACTAAAATAGGAATAACACACTTAGATTAGTGCTTTATCCATTGGGATGGAGTCAATTTCAATATTTGTGCAATATGATAAAAAATTAATACATAGCATCATTGAAGCTTTGAAGATACTGCATTACAGTATTTCAACATAATATCTCAACCATAACTTCTTATCAAAATCCTAACACTTAGCGTAACATAAACCAGTAGCTTTGTTCAAACATTTACATACATTCTTTGAATGGAAAAGCAAGAATAAAACTAAACATCCACTGGAATTCAATGGATATGAATAAAATAACCCTTGATTATGTTATTCATAATGTATAAAACCAATAGATAGGAAAGAAAATGGCCTTGAAATTGCACTATTCAATATTATCTTGTCAGTATTTCAATCAAAATTACATAAGTATCAACAGACTCCAATCTAAAACAAAACCTCTAAAATTTTCTCTCTTCCTATTATAGTATTCTCTGTGATTAATTACAAAACCTCCCTGAAAATGAAGCAAAAAGAAAACACTTAAGGAAAAATAAAAATCCACTTTGAAAAAATATCAAAACAACTTCTAGGGTGCTTCCACTAGAAACATAAACTCATCTATGTACACTAATTATGTTTGCAAGATGGATTTCCTCGAATCATTATTCATCACAAGATATTAAAGGTCAAACTTTACCTCCTTGAAACATTCTAAAAATGTAGGTGCAAAACAAAGCAAAATGCATTTGCTTTTGGCTTCGTAAAAATAGAAAATTTGACCATGGGGCTTTGAAATTGGACCATGCAGTACATTAATGTGGGTATAATGAAGAGCAACAATCCTTTCAGCATGACAATTAACTAGCTCTGAATTGTGACCCTCCAAAGTAGGTCACTTGGGCAGATTTTGTAGGTGCATTTTTGAGTGTGCAAAGACAAATTTTTCAATATGGGCGCTTCAAATTTGAAAATTTGAAGGTGCCAAAAGTGGCACTTTCTAGTGATGTATGCCCCCTATGGGCATAGCAAGAATTCAGATCTTTGGGTGAGCAAACCAGGTGCTAGAACATTGGGTGACAAAGTCTTTATTTTTTTAACTTTTTTAACCTCACTAGGTGGCCCCAAACCACCAAATGGAAAAGGGAAGCTAGTTATTACCTTTTTCAAATACAAATATGTTAAAATATTTTATCTCTTTTATTCCATACTTTCCCTTGCCATGCCACAGTAACATTAGTAACTTCATTCTTGCAAAGACAAGTGTTAGGTTGCCTTTGAATTTAGCTTTACTATCACATGGAAACCAAATGACATAAGTTGCATCTCTACCACTCATTTCATTTTCTGATTTTGTGGCAAGTGACAAAATGTGAGGATAGTGATCAAGACTATTTGAAAACACAACATTATCACATTTATAAATTCCCTCACAAAGATTAAGTTCTGAAAAGGTATCATGCCTCTGAAATAGTGTGCAATCCTTTTTTGTGTCAAGCAAAAAGTGCTCACACATTTATAGCTCTTTTAGCTAGATTGTATCACATGCAAGTTTATCATCATCCCAACAACATAACTCAATTATATTACCATATGTCTCAATATCCTGAAAACTAGATTCACCAACATTCATAATACCTTTATCCACATTCCAATCATGACATTCAAAAGATATCAACATCCCAAACAATGTTTCCTACTTCAAACTCATAGACAAGGTCATCGGCATCCTTCACATTAGCATACAAGAAAACCTCAGATGCACACTCTGATGACTCATAATCTTCATTTGTAACAAATTCATCATAATGAGTGTTCAAAATAGATTCATCAATGCAAGGAGTATCTAAATCAACATCACCTCCTGCTACCTCAACATGACAATCTGAAGCATACTGCTCATGTGGAGAACTAGAGTTTATAATCTAGAAAAAAGGTCTACATATGCATCCATGTGCTTAACACAATCACATTATTCAAATGAAAATCATCATAGAGAGGTTCATTAGTTCTACCAATATTTATCACTACATTTTCAATTTCATGTACAACTACATCTATGCCATCATTATGCAAACACTTAGTGATCACTTCAAAGTTAGAAAAAGAGTAAAAGAAGGTAAAGCGTCAAACAAATCAGGAGTTGCTTGTTCATCATTATCAACATATGCATTCTCCTCATAACCAAATACTTTAAATGATTCATCCAATGAATCTCTTGCATGCATATCTCCTTCTTTGTTCATACTACTGCAACAATTAGCAAGGCTACCTTCTTAAGTATCAAACTAAAAACCATAAATAGTTTCTTCATTACAACTACTTATACATGATTGCTCTGATTGAAAATCATTGCATACTCTGTCACTTTCATTTGATATGATGACATTATTAAAATTACTCTTCAAATCAGTAGGCTCTTTTGTATCATCATCATGAAAGCTTGCACCAATGCTACACTGAACACTTGCAGAAGAGGAAAGACCAATTGTACCATTGCATTGTTGATCACACATGTCTTCTTCAAACAAAATATTCAGTTCATATTCATCATCTTGTTCTATTGAGGCTTTATAAATATTATCCAAACAAGAATGACTTCTAGCTAGTTGCAAAATTTCATCTACAACACCATTGTTCTCATCATGAAGACATGAAATTTTAGAATCAACATAATCTTCAACTGTATACTCACAGTTCATAGAAGAGAAAATACTTTTAGTATCATCTACATCACTGCAGCCTTCATCTAATACAGAAAATATGCTCTCTATTTATATGTTTTCAAAGCAAATAGAACAAACTTCAGATGTTTCATCTATCTCTTCATGACCATTATGGCTGCAATCTTCATATGGGTTTATTTCTTCTATAGGTTGTTCTAAAACAACTTCCTCATCACCAAACGTTGCATCATTCTTGTCTTCTACTATACCATATAGATCTATTGGAATGAGTCTTGCAAAAGTACCATCACATAATTTAGTTAGGAGATTATTTCCATATTTATCTATCATTTCCTCAATTACTGAAAGTCACTGATATATGCATTTAAGATTAGCGGGCTTCAAGTGAGCTAGCATGGTACTCAAAATTGACTCAAGTCTTTCACAAAAAACATCAATACACACTAATTCATTAGGTCTATTTAATGTTGGTATAGCAAATAGAATCTTCATGAATCTATCATGAAAATCATAGGAGGGTTCACCCTCAAATCTTTTTACATCATATAGTGCATCAATAAGTGACATAGGCTCAACCTCATTTTCAGATTTCTCTTCATATTCTTCTTGTGTATGCAGACTTCTTTCTTCAATCAAGTAGTAATTTTCTATTAACTCTATTTCAAAATAACCAATGAAATGCATTCTCAACTCATGCCATGAATCTATGGAATACATTGGTAAACTAGAGAACCAGTATTCAACATCATTTTCTAAAGTTCTTACAAAGAACTTCATGATAGTATCTTCCTCTACTATTTGACTATCTTCCATTACATCAAGAAAAACTTGTACATGTTGTGATACTAATTCTTCAAAACCTCCTCTAAACTTAGGAAAATATTCATTAATTATTCTTGGGACAAAATGTGGGTAACTTGAATTTTACTAAAATCTAGAGGATCGTATCTTTCACTAGTGAACACTTTTCTTTGAGGACATGGTTGTGTTCTAGGCATGATATTACAACTTGTAGAGGGAGAACTAGGACAAAAATACATTTTTGAAAATATAATTTATTCCCTCTATAGCTTCAATTCTAATATCCTTTTCAGAATATCCTACTTTCTCATTTCCCTTTCTACTAGTATCTTGAAATACTGAATAAGGGACAATATTAACTAGAACTTTTTGTTGAAAACCTTCATACAAAGCTATTACAATAGAAAAATACTTGAGAACTACTACAACCAACTCTTTTGATGATGTAGAAACTTATGTAGAGTCACCACCTCTTTGAAAGAGGAAAAGATCTACAAGGAGCATAAAGCTTCTTCCAAGATCTAGGTATTTTTGAGTTCTCTCCACCAGCAAAGCACCAAACTTCAAGAATACATCAAAAACATTGCAGTAATCTCCTTCAAGTATGCAGGTCCTTGGATCATTTTGACCCAAAACTATAGATTAGCAAATAATATGACTCTGTGATAAGACAATCTGTAACTGGATATTCAAAGTGATTTTTCCAGTAGAAGCAAACAATCCTCTAAGAAGTGGCCAGCTCCTATGATGAAGAAATGCTAGGTTAGTGGCCAACACAATGAGCATAGGATTTTAAAGTTTGTACTATTTCACTTCAGGCTCTGTGAAACCTAGGAGGGTGATCCTAATTGCATTTTCATGCAATGTAATCAATTAGTACCACATTTATACATAGATTAATTCCTTTCTGTAGCAGATGAAATCACTTCTATTGAAAAATTATAAGATTTTCAAATGAAAGACTAGCTATCTACTAGGAATTAAGATTAATTCCACTTCTACAACCCTTGGAGAGATTTTCTATTTTGAGTGTTGTTCTTCTCATAAGTCTAGAGCCAGGAACACTATTTTTTCATCTTATGCAAGATTTTCTTATAGAACAATCAGTGTCTAATCAATTAGAGCAATAGAGTCAAGTACACAAGAGGGTCAGTAATTTACAAATTACTATTTTAAGGGAGAAACAGACTATCTTCATATTGCCTTGCATTATGAAAATTTACTGTGCAAGAAAAAATCACTTCTTAGTAATCCTAAGCCATAACTTACAAATTTTATAACCATATTCAAGCATTATAATTAATTCCTTGAATTAAAGCTGAAAACAAAGTAATACATTCAAATGAAATATTTGAAGAAAAATGATAACACCTTTGGTATTTCTCATTCATAACTCCATAATGAACATACATAGGAGAGTATAAATTTCTTGACTAATATTTTTTTCGATATCAATAATTTATATAAAACTCATTTAAGATCGTTACATACATGACTTCTTTTCCAAGAAAAACTACTGGCCTACTTCAGAATTCTATTCTAAGTGCCCTTTCTAAACGTAGCTTTTACCTAGAACTCTATTAAGACTTCAGAATATGACTTCTGTAATAAGCCCTAAAATCCCCTTTTATAAGATAAGGGAGCAACAAGCATCAAGCTTAATTACATTTACATTTCATTTCATTTATACCAAAATTTGAGATATTATTAGTTTGTTACATGTAATCATTTGAGGAAAATGGAAGAGTAAAAGACCACATTCCACATTCCCTGAATGAAGACACACCAGCTCCTTCAAAAGTATATTTTTTTGTAACCGTGTTGAATCCTCATCCTTGTTGACCAAAGAAGATTCTCCAATAGCAGCTCCAGCACAAACTTGTATATCAGGTCTATAAACAACATACGCACCGCCAAGGTTAACTAGTTTGGAACTTCTCCTACATACCAGCCCAAAAAAATTTCACCTCAACACATGAAACAAGAAATCACATTAGTGTTGAACAATACAATCCTAACAGAAAGGGCATGGTATCGTCGAAAACAAAAATAGGGCACAATCATCACTCTGAGTCATCAACCTTAGAGGATTTTTTCCCACGTTTTTCTCATGGTGGGACTAGAGAAACTGTCACCACCTCTTTATCAAGATTCCTCGATAGTACTAGGGAGAGGGGATAATAGTCACCCTCTGATTCAGTGTCACCCTCATTGTCTGAATGGATATTAAGAACCTCACATGGAGAATTGCATTCCTTTGGATAGGCCTTATAATGTTCACTCTCCACCCATTCCCTCTTTTCATATTTTACCATCCTCTTCTCTTTGTGTTTGACTAATTCTTCTAAAACTATCTGCTCTCTTGGATGGTAATTTTCATTGGTACTATACTCCTTGAATTTCCCTAATCCTACTCTTCCTTTTGGTGTATCAAGATCTCCATGTATTCCATTTTTATTCTCAAGACCTCCCCTAGGCTCAAACAAACTCGGCCCCTTAGACTCTTGAATCATCATGACAGACCTACTTGCCTAGAATGTCTACACACTTCTTAGGAGAATTCAATTCCCACACACTTCTTTATCAACCTTCAACCCTCATTCATTTCAAAATGAATTATGACATGAAAAATCACTCAAGTAATCTGCATTAAATAGGCAATTTGAAGCATGCAAGATTAATGACTCAAAATCTCCTTATGCGAGCAAGTTGATAACTTACAGCTCAAGATTGAATCTAATCCATTTCTTTTAAAGCACTTAAAACTTCATCCATGGAAAACAAAAATTCCAGCTCAAGTATTGTGATCTGTCAATTAGCATGTATTGCTAACCTAATCTATGCTTTCATTAATATCGACAAAGTACACAAAACAAGTTTTTCTTAGAGGGAAAATTTCTTTATACACTTCCTCACTTCATCACTGCTTTCCTTTTTTCTTTATGCTAGACCTTCAAGATTTTTCCTCATAGCCCGTTCCATGTAGTGACCGTCACTTGTTGCTAATCTATTTTGTATTTTCCCCACTCTTATTACTGATGCAGACATTCTGGTGATGATCTTTAGCCGTTGGTTCCATAGCCTGACTATTTGTCACACTTATCCTCCTATTGTGTATCACTAATTCGAACCTTGTACTAATGCTTCTATTTGTGATAGGAAATGTTGTGATGGCACCACCTTTGGACACATACAACCTGCATAAACCAAACATCACAAAATACATCGCTTATAGGATCATACGATTTTAGCAAGAAAAATTCTTTTAGAGAACATCCATTGCTTATCGCCAATTTAGAACTCAAGTTCTAAAACAAATCAATGATGAGCGATGAAGTTATAACATAAGGTCCTTGTTCATCGCTAATTCTCCTCATATATTTTGTAAGAATTAGTGATGAGTAGATTTACAACTTTTGATGTCCTTTGTGTATCACTGATGTGATATTTTACATTCAAAATGTATTTGTGATCAAGCGATCACATCGCTCATCGTCATTCCAAGTTTTATCTTTTTTATGACCATTAGCAATGAGTGATAAGAACATACAGATAGAAGTATCGCTCATTGCTATTATAATTTCAAAAAATTAAAAGCCATTAGCGATGAGTGATATTGAAAGGAAAACATCAATCCATCCCTTATCGCCATTACAATTTGTGAATCAATGAAAAAATAGCGAAGAGCAATATAGCATTGAAGGCCATCGGGTCATAAGTGGGAACCTTTTAAGCACGTGCTCATTAGTTTTTTCTTATGAAGGGGACTCCTTAGGACAATAATCAACTTGAAAACCTCTAAGTTATAAAATACAAAGAGCTTAAGGGCTCAAATATCCTTACCCAATTTTATAAAATAGAAAGGTTTGAACCTAAGCTAGAAAGGGTTGGTTACCAAGTGACAATGAATGACTAAAGATACATTAAAACAACTAGAAATAGGTAATAAGGAGTCAATGGCCCAATATAATATTATAAGCTTTTGTAGATAGCAACCCTATATCCAAATGCAATAAGGTTTAACATGGAACAAGGAAAAAAAATTTGTGGCTTCCATCAGATTGGATGCCCCTGGAGCACCTTCTTTAGTAATTTCTTCTGCTCTAGAATGGTTAATATATCCAAAGAGACACATTAGTGGATGATTTTTTCAGTTGTTCCACCACGTTGAAGGGTAGCGAATTCAAAGGTTTATGCTCTTTTTCCCTTGTTATAACAATTTCCTTCTGCGGTAGGAATTGTGGCACCACGGCGGAGGTACTAGGAATTTGGTCGAAAGCACTATTAAATTGTGGACTGACCAGTTGTGAGACAACCAATTTTCCCATGAATCTCCTCTTTGAATAGGTGTTGTAATTAGACTGTACTTGTGGTGTTTTAGATGAGGATTCATCATTGGAAAACACTGCTTCCTCTTCCTCCATCCATGAGAAGAGTGCATGATCGAGAGCGATGTCTGCTTCTTGTTCTAATGGCATCCCTTGCATTTTTATGGTGAGCACCACATTGTACATTTGCGAAGAAGTATAGACATAGCTTCTGGGATCTAATGTTGTGCCTTGGCTGAGCTACTCTACCACCTTTTGTTGTAGGTTGTCGTGTGGATAGTTTCGAGGAATATGTGAATCATCACAAGGGAAACACCAAGGGTTGGTGTCGTCAACTAAATTATTCTACCTCGTGGTTATCTCTTTGTTGGAGCTTAGATTGGCGCTTTGCAATGGAGTGGGTACTAGCACTATTTGATTTTTTGTTTGCGCCTACGGATTTGTGCGGGCACCTCATTGGAACTATTTTTGTTGGTAAGAGGACCTTTCGCCTTGATAATTCTAATAGGTCAACTTTGAAGGTACAACTTGGTTGCACTTGATAACAGTTATCTCATTGGCCATATGTCGCAACATTTCCTTGACGTCACACATATCCTACTTGGAAGAACCAAATGTAGAAGCAACATTATGTGGCACACTCAAATATGTGTACATAGACTGGGTAGGGGCTAGTGTGCTAGTAGAAGGCATCTCTTGAGTAGGAACCGATATTTCTAGAAATATAGGAATTATGGGTCAAGGGGGAAGCTTTGTGGCATCTATCAAATTGTTCTTTGCTTTGACAACGACGCTATATGTGCCCGATAATGTGGTTCCACTGAAAGATTGGATCATCATGGAAATTTTAGGGTTGATATATTTCAAGTAGAACATAAATTCTAGATCGGGCGGTAGGTGGATATCAACTTGAATCCTCTGCTAGCTTGTATGGAACCAGGTGTTGAAGTCAGCCATGGCTTCATGCGGGGCTTGTTTTATGACTGACAGCTAATAATATAGCAAGGATCAGTCTCCTTCATTTGAAAATCTCTGGTAAAAAGGATCTCCAAGCTCATCCAAGGTACTGATAGTGTTAGCTTGCAATGCTTGATACCAATCTAGTTTCTTTCCTCTGAAAGAGGCGGCGAGCAATCTTAGTGCTATATTTTGGTCTATAACGTCGTGTACCAGACATATGTTCGCAACATCTTGCAGATGTTCAGATGGTGTTCTTGAGTCGTCCCCAATGAATTAAGGTATAGCTTTTAAGGAAAAAATTGGGATAGTGGCCCAAACAGCAGGCACTACTGGCACTATAAGAGGACTTCTGGTGTCCCATGCCACATAATTTTTGTTAGCAGCACGCAACATGGCTAGTGGAAAGGGTAGAGGAAATGGAGCGTTCACTAATTGGGTCGTGGGTTGTACTATCCCTAATGGTGGTATTAAAAAATTAGGATTATTTTTTGTTTGGGACCTAGTAATAGGTTGATGGTTCATACACCCTTCATAAAATTAGATTCATTTAAGCATGGTCCCACCGGGCATGCTAGGAAAAAGAAAAATTGTTGATACCAAAAATTGGCAAGGTAACAACCCTTTGTGGGAAACTCAGTTTATGGGGGACTTATTGCACTAAACTAAGTGACCTCTAGATTTTTAAAGAAGTTGGCTTATTCTGTAATAATTTTTTGGAATGGGAAAAGGAAGCAAATATAAAATAAAGGATCTAACTAAGGCGCTACACCAGAATTTAGATAAAAGGTACAATAAACCTATCTTTGGGATATGATCTAAGGGTCTACTCAAAAATTTACCATGTCCTAGAATAACATAAATTAAAGATTGAAGCATGAATAGATCATTCAATGACATAAAATGATTTTCACACCCATTTACTAAAAACAGGAGTCAAAAGACATGGTCTAAACAAGAAAAATTGCATTCGAATTATAGAAGTTTGGTAAATAAAATATTCAAACAATAATAGCACAGTATAAATTTTAACAATAGCATAAGAAAAAAGAGAGGCTGAACAATGGCATAGTTTGTGAGTTCTTGCAATAATATAAATAATAAAAAGGCTTGGTGTCTCTCTAAAATCCTGTAATTCTTGAACTCGTGGAACTTGGAACATGTAACATGTAATATTTGAACCCCTCTTCAGAAGCAAAGAGCAGTATATATAGAAAGCCTTCCATCTCCTAGCGAGCAAAACTGAAAAGATTCAAAATCCTAAGCAATGATGTGGATGCAATTATTCCCCTCGGTCATTGTAACAGAAAAGGTTTGAGCCATAACATTTGGTCAACTCCCATCCAAGTTCATCCCCTACGAATGATAGTAGTGGTCCCATGCAAATAAGTGTCGTCACCTAGTTTAGGTGGTTAGAACATGTGGCAGCATATCGCATCCCGTAGTTCGCCCCATCCTATGTATTAAATAAGCATCCTGAATGAGATAGATGGCATCATGGTGCAAGTCGTGGTTCATTATCCCCTCCCTTCATTGAAAACTTGCATTAGGGTGACACATAGCAACAATGTTTACTATAGATGTCGATTATGGGGCCCACCCAATCTTTACGCAAATGGAAGCTACGTGGCATGCGGGCAGGGCCCAATGAGGAAGTGAAAGGAATTAGTTAAAATAGCCCAAAATAAAGACACGTGGGAGCATAGTGTGGGCCGATAGAAGAGCAAGGGAGAGAATTCCCTCAGAGAGCACTAAGCAGACATGTGGTGGAGGCCAGTGATCATTTATCAAAAAGGGGCCATCGATATTCATTAAAGGCATGGACCGGTACCTAGCAAAAAAAAAAAACCCGAAGGGAGCATGGCGAATTTTGTATTCATAGTACATACTTATAACACTATTGTACAATTCCTACAACTAGAATTTTCATCCTTTCATAGTCTTCTTTCCTAAGTTCCATTATTTTCTTACCAACCCCCTTATGCCCAAGAAGTTTCATCCACTCATCAATAATTGGGTCTAAATCCTTAGTCTCCTTTCTCACTGGAAGTGCAATAGATTTTTCCTTTTCATTATACTCTTCCATGATTTCTCCTCTAAGTTGTTCATTCCTATAATAAGAGGCAAGGGCTCTGAATTGAAGATCCCCAACAAACATTAAGGGGTTCCATTTTGCATTATCAGGGATCACATAATTGTGTAAATATAATTCACACAATTGATCCTAGTCCTTTATTGTGGAAGTTTTCAATTTTTTAAGAAACTCATTTGGTTGACTCATAGTAGCTAACTATTTACTAACCAATCTATTAAACTGGAAACACAAATAGCTTTCTTGTAGAAATAATGCATATTTTCTAGGCGGAGGCCTACATTTCACAATTTTTGTAGCTCTATCTTCTACTTCTTCCAATCAAATTGTTGACTTATTCAATTCCATATCCTTCTTTTCCAATTCTTGTATATATTTCTCCTTTGAATTCTTCTTCCATTTCCCCTTTTCTTCTTCAAATTCTTTGGTTACATGCCACAATTGGTAAACTAGAGAAAAATTTGTGTGATAACCAAGAGCCTTAAGATAAGGGGGCTTTTCACTTGGAACAAAAATTTCCTCATTCCTTGTCTTAGTATCAGCCAATTGTGCTAGTAAATCCAACTAAGCACCATAACCATACAACTGCAATTTTTCATCCATTTCTTTCATTTTAACTTCTCTCTTTATCCTTTTATTCATTGTCTTTCACCAACTCCTCTAGATGTTTGATTCTTTCCATTGCTTCTTGGATTTCTTACCTTACATTCCTTTCTTCAAGATAAGCTTCTCCTCCACCTCTGAACTGTTCATTCCCTCCTTCATATTCACCATATGTGGGACTATATGGAGCTTCTCTCCTCAATTTCCTTGTAATAAATGGATCCTTTGACTCAAAATCAGAAGTCATTATTTTGCACCTTCTCCTTTTCACAAGTTCTTTCATATTACCAGGGACATTCTCACCTAGTTCAGAAACAGAATCCACAATTATGACATTTTCCTGTTGTTGTGATTTTCCTAGAGTTGTTTTGTGTTCTCCTTTTCTCCCTCAGGTTCCCCTATACCTTCCTTTCCAATATGTTCCTTCCTGATCCTACTAGAATGTCTGGATAGAAGTATCTTTGCTTCATTTTTCTTCTTCTCATTTTTAACATGCCCTTTCTCTTTTCCTAAACAACCCTCTTTCCTTTTGGATCCTCTTCTTTTAGTTTAGAGGGTGTGGAAGTAGTGGACACACTACTTCTCTTTCTTTTAGACTTTTGTGGCTTTGAAGAATAGGGAAAATCTTCACTTTTAGATGGCTCTAATTCTAATTCTTCATATTCTACATGCTCTCTTTGGTTGTGGGTAGGTGAGGCCATAGGAGAATTATGAGGTTTTTCACTTCCAGGCTCATTCTGGGGTTCATCTTGAATTCCCATATTTTCAGGCATTACTAGCAAACTGTTGATACCATTATACTCCTCAGCCCTAAAATCTTCCCACCTTACTTGTGGGTATTGAATCCTCAGAATTATTTTTATCAAAATAGTAACCAAACAATGGTGGGAAAGAGAAGTGTTAGATTGTCTCCTTTGATACTCTAAAGCCATTCTTTTCAACAGGTGATATAAGAAATTGGGCACATTGACTATCTTGTTATGCCTAAGATGACTTAATAACTTGAAATGGATGGTATACAACAGATTTTTCCTCCCATCACATGTAATATATCTGACAATATAATAAGAACACCTTGCTTATAACTAGTAGAGAGACATTTTTTTCATACCTTGTGATGAGGAATCTCTTATCCAAAATCCTTCTCGAGCAGCGAGTGCATCAAAATGAGCTTAAAATTTTTCTCTTGTCCTTGGCAATCCAGTTACTTGGGAAATGGTAGCCTCTGAAGCATCTATAGAAAGTCCTTTTACCATATATTTGGAATATTGAAGAGTTTTTGCAAATCTCCTTGGTAAATCATCACTAAACTCTATCAACTTCAAGAAATAATCAAGCCATCCAACCCTTGTAAATATAGGAAGAACAATTGCTTCCTCTAGAATTTATTGATGAGATTCCAGTTCTCTTTTGATAACATCTCCCCCCATCTTAGTTCACTTACTACTTAGAACACCAAACCAACTCAAAAGATCAAATCAATCTTCGCCTACCACCCTCAATTATACTTATGACTTCAAAAACCTTAGTTTCCAAATGTATACTTGCTACCACACCAGACTATAACTGTAGGCCCTTCTTCAAATTCAACTCAAATAGAAACCATTCTAAGGTTTTTTCAAATTTGACAGGGTTTCAAGCTCTTTAGGAATTACAAAAATGGCATGGTTAAAATAGCAATAAAGACATAACTCAAGGCTTTTCATTTCATGATTACATTAGTTCAATTTGGGGTGGCTAATTCAAAAAATGTGGCAAAAAGAAAGTTTAACCGTATCCCCCCAAAGTAAAGATGTGAAGTGACCTCACTTCATGGTGATGATTTTGGGGTGAAATAAACAAAATTTGATGAAATTAAATAATATAATATTTCACATGCATGTAAATGAAATAAAAAGTGCATAAAAATTTTAAAGAAATTTTGTGTAATCATAATAGTTTACCTTAAGTACATTATTGTGAAAATAACCACCAATGGCACATGAATACTAAAATAATATATGTTGTGATGGATTTGATGGATGGATATTAAATGCAAGGTAATAATTATCTTGGATGGTGAGTGGATACGGTTAGATGGGTGTAAGTAGATGATGTGACTTTGAAAAGGTTGGAAATGTGCGAGAGCAATAAAATAATTATGTCATGAGATGTAGGTAGAATAAGCAGGTATAATGGAAATGAGTGATGATAACCTTGCAATAAATATAGTGCCAAATAAATAAAATATTCTTTCTAGCCTCCCTAAGTGTGCTGCGGGCTCTTGCTATGATAGGTACCAAATATCTTAGAGATAGTGTGAAGCTACAAGTCCCTATGAAATCATGTCCCCTTTGGAATATGTTGAATAGGTCTCGTGTAAATATAGTTGTAGTGTTATCAAAACTGTATAATGTGTGCAGATTTATTGTGCTATGTGTGCATGTGGTAAAGCATTGAAAATTAAGTTGAGGTAACCTCAGGGGATGAGTTGTGTAACTCAACCACTGGGTTATCAGATGTTCTTGGAATTTCCCTTAAAAAAAATGTAGGACTCGGGGAATTAGATTTTATTTCAATCTCACTATGAGCACCATCTTGTTGTATGAGTGAAAATATGAAGTCATCATGTTGCATTGGCTTCTTATATAGCTTGAGTATGTGGCCATTGACAAGAAGTTAGAAGCAGACTGCATCAATGGTATGTAGTTATACTGCTCCATTTGTATAAACCTTACTAATTTCATAAGGGCCTAGCCACCTAGACTAAAATTTTCCCTTGAAATCCTTATACCTTGAATCATACAACATTTAGCCCAATCTCTTTCCTTAAATTTTTTTTTCTTGATAAACTGATCATGTCACTTTATCTATTGTTGTTGCATTACCTCTATATGATGAAGTGCTTCCATCTGTATTTCATCCAACCCATTCAAGGAGTACAACCTTTGCTTTTGTGTCTCTATTAAATCCATTCCTAAGTTCACTATTGTCCTAAGAGTTTTATACTCAAATTCTATAGGCAGTACTATTGTTTTTCTATAAACTAGCTCATATGGGGTAAACCCTATTGTTGTTTTCCATGCAGTCCTATATACCCAAACAACTTTTGGTAATTTGGATACCTAATATCTTCTATTTAGTTGCACTGTCTTGGTCAATATATTTTCAATCTCTCAATTGTTAACCTCAACCTATCCATTAGCTTGAGGATAATATGGGGTAGAATTCTTGTGCTTGATCTGATATTCATCCACCAACTTTGCAATAAGGTATGATATGAATTGGGGTCCTTGATCAGTCACTATTTATTTTGGCACGCCATATCGAGTGCAGATGTCCTTGTATAAAAACTTTGCAACATTACCATCCCTGGAAAACTGCAATGCTTTTACTTCAACCCACTTGGTTAAGTAATCAGTGCATACTAATTTGTATTATTTATTATTTGAACTAGGAGAGATAGGTCCAATAAAATCTATCCCCCATTTTTCAAAAGGAGCTAAAGCCAGCTGGGGTTGTAAGGGAATCTCATCAAATCTTGTAGGTTTTCCCATCCTCTGGTAGCTATCACAACTTCTAGTATATTTAATAGAGTCCTTATGTAATGTTGGCCTTCAATATCATGTCAAAATCTTGAAAGTTTTCCTTTTGGCTGCAAAATGTCCACCACAAGGCTCATCAAGGCATGATTTCATTATGTCAAACACTTCATTCTCTCGAATACACCTTCTCATTATATTATCTAGACTAGTGTAGAAAAAAATCCAGAAATCCATTAGTAAGGGAAGCATTTATGAACCAATTTCCTTTTCTCTCTTGGAGAAAAGTAACTTGGGATTTGTCCTGACACTAAATATTTTTCTATACCAACACACCATGGTGTGTGCACATTTAGAGAAAATAAATGCTCATCAAGAAATCAAACATCAATAACTCCCTCTGATGATTGAGTAGGAAATCTAGACAAGAAATCAACAACCACATTAGCCCTTCCAAGCTTGTCAATAATGGTTATTTCAAATTCTTACAAAAATAATAGCCACCTCACAAGTCTGCCACCTACAACTGGTTTGTTCATCAGGTACCTGATAGTTGTATGATCTATATGTATGAACACCTAAAAACCAATTGTATAATGTCTGAATTTGTTAATGGCATAAACAAATGCAAGCATTTCTTGTTTTTTCATAGTGTAGTTCAATTCTACTCCTTGGAGGTTCTTGCTAATATAATAGATTACATATTCCTTAGTTCCTTCCTTCTTCCCTAGGACTACTCCAATGGAAAATTCAAATGCATCAGTGTGGATATGAAATGGTAATGTCTAGTTTGGTCCTCTGAGAAATTGTGCATGTGTTAAAGCCGCCTTTAGTTTTTCAAATGAACTCTAATATCCCTCAGTCCAATCAAATTTAGAATCCTTTGTTAACAAAGTGAACAAAGTGCATCAATATTACTAAAATATTGTATAAACCATTTGTAGTAACCTGCATGTCCTAGGAAGCTTCTAACATTCTTTTGCTTCTACGGTATAGGTAGATTAGATATAATATCAATTTTCTTTAGATCAACCTATATGCCTTCACTAGATATAAAGTGTCCTAACACAATGCCTTGTGTCATCATCATGAAACACTTTTTATTGTTGAGAGATAAATTGTGTTCCTAGCATATTTTTAACACCTTCTCCAAGTTACTCAGAGCTTCCTCATAGGTTTCACCATAAGTGGTGAAATTGTCCATGTAATCTCCATGCAGTTATGTGAAAAAATAGAAAATATACAAAGTACTGCATGTTGAAAGGTAGTTGGAGCATTACATAACCCAAAACGTAGAACAAAACATGCATAAGTTCCCCAAGGGCATGGGAATGTGGTCGTATCCTGATCTCTTGGTGCAATCTTGATCTAGTTGTAACCACTGAAACCATCAAGAAATGAAAAATATTTCTCCATCCAAAGAATCAAGAACCTAGTTAATAAATGGCAATGGAAAATAATCCTTCCTTGTAGCAGTATATAATTCTCTTTAATCAACACAGACCCTCAATTCCCTTCTTTCTTGGGAACTATAACCAACAATGAAACCCATTCACTATCTAAAATTGGGTATATGAAACCAACATCTAGGAGCTTTTGAAGTTTGGATTTTACAATATCCCTTAGATCTGGATTCATGTGCATTTGAGGCTATCTCATTGGTCTATAACCTTCATTAATATAAATCCTATGCATGCAAAGATCCAGATCAATACCTCTCGTATCATGATAATCCCATGCATATGCAACCGAGTGCGCCTGCAGCACTGACTGGAAAGGGTTTTGTTGTTCTTCAGTCAAGGCATTATTAATATTCAACTTCTTTCTTGTCATAATTTCCAACTCCTTGGATAACTCTTTAACTGATGAAAGATCAAGGCTCGGTATAATTGGCAAACATTGTTGAGGAAGTAGTGAATGAAATAATTGAGATATCTCTTCGGTAGAATCAGTAGGTACAATACTCTGCAAGGGTTCTTGGAGACATATAAGGTAGTCCTATTGTTGAGACCTCCTACCACAATCATTTTGTATAATATGAGTGATAAGCTCATCTTCATCTTGGTCATCCAACAAAGGGCTATGCTCAATAGTCATCAATATCTGAAGAGAATAGTTATCTTCCTCCTCTTCACCCAAATTGGTCCAAATGGAATATTCCATATTTGCATATGGTTGAGCAGGAGGATAAAGAATGAAGTTCTTTGTTATTGTCCCATTGGATATGATCATCTTACCAGATCTGTATCTAATGAAGGCATCAGTTGTTGCTAACCAAGGCCTACCTAGGATGAGTGGGTAACCTACAAGACTAACTTTAGGTTGCAATACTCTAAAGTTTGTAGGTTATTCCCATGAATCCAATGCAATAACAATATTATCAATTATTCCTCCAGGTTTAACTATGGATTTATCATCTAATTGCAAAACAGTTTGTTTAGGCCCCTAAGGTTGATCAGCTGAAGCAACTACATTGTTTCTTTTTTCATTACATTGATAGCCTCTCCCAAGTCTATCAAAGTGTTTTTAATGAGAGTCACATTGATCTTGATGTCCACAACTAGAATACTAGGGTCAATATACTTAGGGATTCTAATATTTCCCAAAACATGAATTGTTTTTGGATCTTTCTTCTTTTTTTTTGGTTTCTTAAGACAGAGATCTCTCACTGTCTTAGTGTAGATAGGAATATTCTTGATACCCTAGATAAGTGGAATTTTGATGTTAACATCTTTCAACTACCCTAAAAGGTCAGTCTCATCTTGTGTGATGCTTTTGCAAAGCTAGGCATTCAAGAAATGGTGGATTAATATTTGAAGTAGTTTGGGGTACCTAGTCTTGATCAAGCTCTAAAGGTGTTTTATCAAAAGTCTCAACTATAGGTTCCTCATCCTCCACTTTTATAATTTGGGGGGATGAATTCCCAACAAGTTGTTTTCTTAATTTGAGGTGGACATCGATGAGTCCAATTTATGGCTCAATTTTGATAGAGATTAATATCCATTTGTTGTAGTTGTCATAGACTTTGATACTTGGATGTTAACCTTTTAATGATATTTCCTCAAAACCATAGGCATTTGGCATAAGCTTATTTTTGTAATCTTTAAATGAAATTGACATGCTATATGAACTATCTATGTTAATTTTCCATGTGGATTAATGAATGTTACTTTAAGATAGGTACAAATATGCAATTATTGTGCATACTAATATTTTTATGTAGATATAATTAGAAGCCTACAAAATTGGGGAAGATTATGCTAGCTGGTCATTCGCCATGAAGCTCAACAAGGTGGTCATTCAAAGGTCAATGGAGGGAAGACTCTTAGCAAGAGGGAGATTCCTAGTTTAAATCGAAGGATTGTAACTGCCTTGTAAATGGTCGTAATTGTTTGTTGAGTGAATATAGGAGTTACTATTGTGCTAGCTATGCATTAAGGAAAACATGCTTGACCAGATTCTGTTTGAATTGTGTGCCTCAATCCCACAGGCTAAAACCTCTTGTGAGCAATTTCGGTGAGACTATGGAGATGTCTGGCCAACCTACTAGTTGATCCTGACTATCAATGTGACCTCCTAAATTTCTTGGTGATCGGCATATGAAACCTTCAGCATACCCTTGGACAGTCGGGATGATGTCTTGGCGACAATAGGAAGTCTAGCCGATATTGGCGTGACCTTTGGTCTGTTTGGCCGATGGAACTATCGATATGACTTGCTTCTATCAGAATGTGTCTGGCGACAGGGTGATGTCTTGCCAATAGCATTTGCTTGGAGTCATCGGGGTGACTTGAACAATCGGGAAGATCTCTTAGTGATAGGGGGTATGTCTCACCGATGGTTTATTTCCTAGTGGATGTTAGGGAGACCTACAGTGACTGGAGTCATGTTGGTGTAACCTATTTTCTTCGATATGAAGTCTTAGTGATGGAGGGTTGTCTCGCCGAATGGTTATACTCGGTGTCCTCACGGTGACACAAAGACTTCAGCGTGAAGTCTTGGTGATAAGGAAATTTCTCACCGATAGTTGAGTCATCGGGGTAATGAAAGGGGTTCGCTATGACCTCTTGGCAATAGTGGTATGTCTAGCCGACAAAGCTACATGTGATCGGGTGTTTTCGGTGAGACTCCTAGTGAATGAAGTCATCGGAGAAACACGAGGACTTCGATATGAAGTCTCAGCGAATGTGGAAAGTCTGGCCGACAGTCTTCTTTGGTGTGACTCTTGGAAAAATTGGTTTTAGGATAACATGGAAGCCTCAGTAAGAAGTCTTATCAAAGGTTGATTCTCTCACCGACAGTATGCACTCGGAGTAACACATGAAGGCCCGGCGTGATGTCTTGGCAAAAGCGATAAGTCTTGCCGATAGTAAAAGGTCTTTGGGATGACATGTTGTTCTCGGTGGGATGTCTTGGAAAAAGACAAATGTCTTGCTGACTGTCGGATGCTTCGGTATAACATGAAGAGGCTCGGTGTGAACTCCTGGTGAACTCGATTGTCTTGCCAATGGGAATCCTGATTTCGGTATGACTCTTGGTGACTGCTCGATGTTCCATATGACTTTAAGGCATTGGTATGATGTCTTGGCGAAGAGTGATTGTCTTGCCGATGGGAATCTTGATGTCGGTATGACCTCTCTGTGAAAGCGGTAAGTCTTGCCAACTGGTTGGACATTTCAGAGTGACCTTTGAACATCGGTATGATGTCTCATCGAATGGCGATTGTCTCGCTGATGAGAATGCTAATGTCGATGTGACTTGGGAACTTTGGTAAGATGTCTTGGCGACATGATGAAGTTTGAGTGATAGCTTTCTAGACTTGGTATAATTTCTTTCCGATAGTGAAGACTCTTGGCTATAATGACAGATGTGCTTTGTGGCATCGGGGAGACATGGTTAGTGTCTCACCGACATGCGACACAGGTTGAATTCTTTTGACCAAGTGAAAGACTTTCCTACATGGTGCAACTTGGACCAATCAGAGTGAGCAAGATGTGAACCATTTGTTGTGAGACCATTGCAACCGTTTTTGTGTGGAAAGGAAAAACTCTACACGAGGAAATAGAAACATCTTCGATGATAATGATGTTGAGCTGGAGATTGTGATTCGACAGTTGGAAGAGGAACATGAAGAGCTGGAGCCGATGAGAAAGCCAAGATAGAGAGAGCTAACAAAGAGAGGGCTAAGTTGTTGGCTGAAAGGCCGAGGCCATGAGGCCAAAGCAGAGGAAGAGAGAGGCAAGGTTATCCTGCTGGAATCTCTCCTGATCATGAATGCCATGGTTGATCTCTCTGGATTAGTTGCTACCATTTGTATCCAGAATGAACAAGATGTAATCTCTGAAAAGGCTATGAGCCTGGATTGTATTGTAACCTTCGTTGCTGAGTAATACAATGGCTCGATCTTTGGAGTGTGGGGTTTTTTACTCGAAAGGGTTTTCCCCACGTAAATCTTGGTTTTCTATTTTTTGTCTTATCTTTCATCTGTGTTGTTGCTTGCTGTTGAATTTAAAATGTGCTTCTCTCAGAAGGATCAATGTGGGAAATAAACTGTGTATGTTTCCACATTTGGACATAGTTGAATGTGTCTTTGAGGCAATCTTCAAAATGAAGTTACCAAAGGCACTACTATTCCTAGAGATTTCTCTGAGATGCCCAGTCCTTTTTTCCCAATAGATTCCACGCATGCATAACCTCCTCGCCACTTTTTATGCTTTCCCTAAAGTGGTGTCCTCCTAATCTGTTGGAGTTGACCGCCTTGCTAGGTAGTTGGTTAGTAGTTTTTCTTCCTATAAATAAGACTCAAATTCTCCTCCTCATAAGGTTGACTAATCTTATGATGTTCTTGCATTCTTAGTTTTTCAATAATATAGTTATGTCGCTTGATTGTACTCATGCTTTCCAATGAATAAAATGAAGTTATAAGTTTGTGCATCTGATTTCACATTTTTTTTAAGGGATACTCATCCAAGGGGGCCCACTTGGTGAGAATTCCTTCCTTTAGTTTAGTTATTACTTTATATTCAACAATTAGTTAAGAATTTGGCACTGTATGTTCTTGCAGCCACTAAAATTCCATTATGTGACTGTTCCTGCAGCCAAAGCAGATAGAGTAGTTTCCTATTTGTTTGCTCAAATTTTCATTTTTGTCATGCATTTCAGGTTATTATAGTTGTTGGTTGATACTCAGTACTTATTTTATTTCTTTCCAAGTAATTTACTTTTAGCACTATGTATTTCTTAGTTGTAGGATGAATATGGCTACTTTAAATTCCTAGTGCACATACTATGCTAACCCATTTCAAGTTTACCTCCCTAGGATGACAATTTAAATGCACCTTCATGATGGTTGAGATAGATATTCAGATTAGATGTCGAATCTCTGAATCACAACTATAAGGGCTTAGTAGTTAAATCATTGTAGGAGGCCAACATGTTTGGCGTCATTGGCGATGGTATCAAACTAGGGAGTTCTTTGGATTCATTGATAGTTTTTCTTGTTGTAGTATTTCTAAAAGTTTTTTCTTAGTATACCCCTCATTTAGGAAAGTAATGATCCACTATTCTTTCACGAATTCTTTGTATGAGTTGGTTGATAGTGAGTTGATACCGTATGCATAGAGGAAGGAGGAGAGATGCTCATGGGAGATTCCTTCCTAATAACCCTAGTCCATTCCAGCTAGTGGAGCATCAGAATTTTCCAAGAGACAAAGAAGAATAAGTAGAGCCACACCCCTTTGTTGATGCATTTCCTGTTCTAACCAGTTCTGAAATTTCCTCTAAAGACCAAAATCAGATTGAGAATCCCTTTGCTTTGGAACTCCATCAGGCAGGCATGGGTGATACAAATAGAAATAGGCCTAACCAACCAGCTTTTCCTTTCCCCATTGATCATCAGAATGAAGTTGACGACCTCAAAAATATCCCTGCTTCAGTCCTTCCTAAGTTCTATGGACTTATCACAAAAGATCCTGATACTTTCTTGTTTGAGTTTGATATACTCTGTAGGAGTTATGACTATACCACTTATTCCTATAGGCTTAAGCTATTCCCTACCACCTTGAAAGAAGATGCATTAAGATGGTTTATGAGCCTAGGCAGAAATACTATGGAGACTTGGGAGGATATGAAGAAAAATTTCCTTGAGAAGTACAAGGAATATTGTAGGGGTAGTGGCATGAGGGGAGATGACATTTTTAGGATGTAGCAAAAGGAAGATGGGAGCCTGGAGGATTATATTTCAAGGTTTATATTTTGCATATAGAAATCTCCACACCATACACTTAATGAAGAATCACAACAACAACAAAAAATTCCTAAGAGAAATTAATGACAGTTGCACTAAGGCCTTGGACCTAATGGGAGGAGGAGATATTACCCAAGTTCCTTGGGAGGATATCAAGAAGATATGTCAGAACTATTCTAGGGTAGCTTTAAAGAAAGGGAGAGCTTACCAATCCTTTATGGGTAAGTCATCTACTAGTGGAGTTTCAAGGATGGAGATTACTCACTTTCTAGTAGACTTCAAGCAAGACATTATAAAAAATCTAGCTACTCAACTGGATACACTTCAAACCAAGAAGAAACAAAAGGAGGTAGAGGCAATGTTGGAAAAGTATTGCTGTCATTGTAGAAAAACCTAGAAGGACTATAGATGCAAGATGGTAGATAGTATTGAAATTAAGGAGATTCCACCTAAGTGCAAGCCAATCCAGGGTGAAGATGACCAAGTCTACTATATTGCAAAAAGGAGGCCATGGGCTCCTAGACAAGGTATGTCACAAGATCCACTATCTTTTGTTGGGCCATATTTAAATTCTTATTCATCTAGTAACCAAAGGAAACCCCCATATCCATCCAATTATGAAGGATATCCACCAAAACCTTGGAATAACCCTCCAAATGCCTGGCCCAATCACCAAAACTCTCCACCCTAGTGGCAGCAACCTCAGAGGAATTGGTAGCAATTTCAAAGAAATTGACAACCACCTCCAAGAAAATGGAAGCAAACATCTCAATGGAGGGGAGTACAACAATGGCCAAATTAGACAACTAGTTACATGCAACTACCTTCTCATCCCCAACAACCTGCTATAATTCCTCCTCTCGCTAGTTCAAGTTCAAATACACTTAAACCTACTCAACTACGAGCTCAGCCCACACCTCACCCAAATAATAAACCACAATAGTAGCCAGTATACTCTACTGATCCAAATCAATTACCTACATATGTTGTGAGTGTAAGTGGCATTCACTTGCATTCAAGAACTACTTTTCCAGCTCCTTCCACACCCATTATCATTGAGCTTCTTGTGGAAGAAGAGGAGCCTCTGAATGCCCTCATTCAACCAAGTGTACCTAAAAATCCTAAACCAGTCCCAATCAAGCAGATTGAACAAGAACCACCATTTCCCCAAAGGTTGGAAATTGTGAAAAAAAAGGAAGAGAAGGAGGAATGGACCTTTGACATTTTAGATCAATTGAAGCATATATGTGTCTAGATACCTCTATTTCAGGCCCTAAAAGATGTTCCTATATATGGCAAAGTAATTAAGGAAGCATGCCTTAAGAAGCCAGGCAGGAAGAAGAAAGACCCCACTACGATTCATGTGGTGGGATAGTTGGCTGACATCATGCTTGGTAAAGTGATTGTTCCCAAATATAATGACCTAGGGAGTCTTGTGGTAGGATTTTTTTATAAATTGGATCCAAATAAAGAATGCTCTGATTGATTTGGGAGCAACAATAAATGCAATCACCAAGGATATCCTACAACAACTAAATGTTGCAAGCATGAGACCTACTCCTACTATCATGTAGCTTACTGATAGTTCCACTATTAAACCTGATGGTATAGTAGAGGATCTTGTGGTAACTCTAGAATCTTGGGAGTATCCAGCAGGTATCATGATTCTTTCTCTTAAAGCTACACTAGGCGGGTACCCCATTATTCTAGGAAGGCCATTGTTAGCAACAACAGATGCCTATATTTAATTTCAAATAGGAGACATGACCATTTCTAATGGAAGGAGCACCAAAAAGCTTTCTCTCTATCCTCCTACTCATCCATCCCACGATATGGATAATCCTGCATGGCCACATGTTGGTGAAGAGGTTGAGGAAGTCAATTATGTGGCACAACTTATGATGTTAGGTAGGAGTTCTTTCCTGCAGCTTCAGGATGAAGATGAAGTATTGTCTAACATAATTTAGAACCATTGTGAGGTGTGGGAAGACTCATCCTTTCATGCATTTCATTCTGTTGATCTAGTAAAGACACTTCTACCTACTCTTCCTGTAGCAAAACTTCCTGCAGCAACAGGTATGTCTCATATATTTCTACCACATGAAATCAAGGTACCAAGCATTAGTAAAGAAGATATGGTAGACATAACTACACAAGTGTAAGTCTCATAAGGAAAATATCTACATATTAACAACAAACTAAGTGAAGAACAATAGTTGTCATTAACAAACTTACTAAGAACCCACTAGCATGCATTTGCATGGTACTATCATGATATGAGGGGATTAGACCCTAAAATTTGTACTCATAGGATTTACATCAAAGATAATTGTACACCAGTGAGGCAACCAAAAAGAAGAATTAACCTTGCATTGATAGAAATTGTAAAAGGAGAACTACTGAAATTATTGGATGCAAGATTTATTTACCCCATTTCAAATAGCTAGTGGGTGTCTCCATTGGTGATTGTGCCCAAAAAGGGAGGGAAGTGGCAATTTTGTGTTGATTACAAGGAACTCAATGCTGCCACCAAAAGGGATCATTTTCCCCTTCCTTTCATAGCCAACTTCTAGACTCACTTGTAGGAAAGCAATACTTTTCTTTTCTAGATGGATTCAATGGCTATAACTAGATCCAAATTGCACCTGAGGACTAGGAGAATACCATCTTTACCTATCCATGGGGGACCTATGCCTACTCAGTACTTCCATTCGGTTTATGCAATGCACCTGCAAATTTTCAGAGAGTAGTCATTAGCATATTTTTAGACATCTTTCATGATTGCATGGAAATTTATATGGATGACTTTACTACCTATGGTGTTGATTTCAATGAACCATTGGAAGATCTTAGGAGAGTATTAAAGATATGTGAAGAACATAATCTATCTTTAAACAGTGAAAAGTGTTTCATGATGATGCAAAAAGGTGCAATCCTTGCCCACTACATCTCTCACAAAGGAATTCAAGTAGATCCTACAAAGGTTGAGGTGCTAACCAATTTTCCTATACCTGCAAAAAAAAGATGTTAGGAGTTTTTTGGGACATGCAAGTTACTATAGACATTTCATCAAAGACTTCAACAAAATGGCAGCACCATTGTATAATCTCCTAACTAAGGATGTTGAATTCCAATGGATAGAAGACTATGACAAGGCATTTTCTGACTTGAAAGCAGCTCTAACTCATGCTCCCATACTCAAAGGTCCTAATTGGGAGATTCATTTTCATATTCATATAGATGCATCAGACTATGCTATATAAGCATTCTTAGGATAGAAAGAAGGAGTTGTTGAGAATATTATTTATTTTTTCTGAAAAAATTTGTATGGGGCTTAATTCAACTATACAGTGACATAAAAAGAAATGTTGGAAGTGGTCTATTCCCTTAAGAAATGCAGGTACTACATAACAAGTTATCAGATCTTTGTGCACACCGACCATGCAACTATTAGGTACCTCATGAATAAACCCCTGATATCAGGTAGGCTAGCAAGATGGTTATTGTTGATGCAAGAGTTTGACATAACCATTGTGGATAAACCAAGGAAGGCCAATTTTGTTGTAGACTTTCTTTCAAGACTGACTACATCAGAGGACAATCAAATCATTGATGACTATTTCCCTGATGAACACTTATTTTCCATCAGTGTGCATACACCCCGGTATGCTCACATAGCTAATTATTTGGTCACAGGGAGAGTTCCTCCTCATTTCTCTCCAAAGGAGAGAAGGGTTGGGTGCTCATTATAAAATATTTTCCTTTTTCATGGATTGTTGGATGTTTGTTCTACGCTAGACAAGACCATGTCATGAGAAGATGTGTGAGAGAAAATAAGACATATGATATCTTGCATGCATGTCACAATGAACCCTATGGAGGGAATTTTGCAGCCAAGAGGACAACAATGAAGATTTTGAACACATGATATTATTGGCCCACACTCCACAAGGATGCAAGGAAATATATAAGGAAGTGTGATAGATGCCAAAGGATGGGCTGAGCAACCAAATATGATGAGATGCTCCTTTACCCCTAGGTTGTAATCACTCCATTTGACAAATGGGGATTGGATTTTGTAGGAAGCATTGATCCTCCATCAAATGGTAAATCTTATATCTTGGTATGCACTAATTATGTAACCAAGTGGGTAGAATTTAAGGACATCAAGCATGCAAGAGATAATAAGGTTGCAAAATTTCTTTATGAGGAAATTTTCACACTGTATGGGGTTCCAAGAGAGATAGTGACTGATCAAGGGGGTCAATTCACTTCAACCCTTATTATAGCACTGGTCAATGAGTACAACATAAGGCACAAGAAATCTACTCCTTATCAACCTCAAGCCAATAGCCAAGTTGAGGTGACTAACAGAGAAATTGAAGCCATTCTGACCAAAAAAGTGGCCATCCATAGAAAGGATTGGGCAAACAGGCTGCTAGAAGCCATTTGGGCCTATAGGACAACCTAGAATACAACCACATGTTTCACTCCTTTTGAGTTGTTATATGGAAAGACAACTATGATTCCCATTGAATTTGAGCATAAGACTCTTAGGATTGCAATAGACTTGGGGATGGATATCTCTGAGGCATCAAGGGACAAAATCATGCAACTGAATACTTTGGATGAGATGAGGAAGGAAACCTTGCATCACACAGAGGTAGTGTAGAATCAGAGCATAAAGTGGCATGAAAAAATCATAAAAGACAAGAAATTTCAGCCAAGTGACCGGTCACTGCTCTATGACTCAAGGTATTAAGATAATACAGTAAAATTGCAAACAAGGTGGCTAGGACCATATGAGGTTGTTGAAGTTTTCCCCAATTGTTCTTTCAACTCACTACCATTGACCCTATCATATTTAAGTTGCTTTTCAATGGTCATCGCCTCAGGTTGTATCATAAGCAAACTTTCAAGGAGAAATTCTTGTAGCAATTCACTCAGCATGCAACACCTGAACTTCCTATAGCCAAAAGAAGCAGACCTAGTGTCCCTCCTTCTAGCTAACCAAGGTACGTAACTTGTCATAATAAAGACTTCCACTTTTATGGGAGTCCACTTCTTCATTCATTCACCCATCTACCCAGCCATCTCCACCTTTCTCTCTCTTCCATCACGCTACCATAATTTCACTTCATTCCACTCTACTTTCATTAATTTCTCAACTAAATTCTTAAAAGGTGACCGATACTTTCTCTGTAATCTTTGCAATAGATCTTCCAAGAATTCAGGTGTGTGTGCATCAATTTGTTATATATTAATTGTCTTTTAGTACATTCATTTAATTGTTGTACATTAATATATGCATTCTCCATAGCATGTAATTATCCCCTTCCCCTGTCATATCATCATTACTACCTCGCATGTGAGGAAACATAATCAAATTTAGGTTGGGGGGAGTGTGAATACCATGTCCACATGTTAGTCCATGTTGGTTCACATTAGCAAAGTTTAAATTGAGCCAATTTGAATTCTGAGTGAGATGATGGCTCACATGTGTGAGGTGATATCAACCACCACCATTTTTCTCTATCATACCCTTCATTTATTACTCCTTTACTAACTTTATTGCTCTTGTCATATTCCTAATTTTCCAAAAAGGTAAAATTCAGATGACAGTGGCATTGGGAATTTAGCAGTGTTGCAGGAAGGAGGAGTTTATCTTTCAAATGAAGATTGCAAGAAGGAAAACCTTGCTTAGTGATTGTTTATTTGTAGAGAACTAAACAATGGGAGGTGGGTTAATTCGAAAATAACCCATGGTTCATGATGTATTAATGTAGTATGCACCTTGCCAAACAAAGCTCAAAAATTGTGGGTGGTTAGATTATTTACTGAAGTTGAATGGTTATAATGAAGATGTTGTGTTGGAATTTTCCCAGACATTGTCTGAATGAAAGGCCATGGTAAATGGTGATGGGCAAGGTTGTTGATGTCACAACTTGCATCATTTAGTCAATTATTTATCGAACCAAGAGTTTCTCAGAGCTATATGTGATAAGGATGGTTGTCACAGATTTTTGGGGGGTTTTGTAATATAAATAGTGACTTTAGGTATCGATTTAGCTCATTTAGGAGCTTTCAAGAGCTCTTTAGGAGCTCTCAGGAGCTGAACTATAGCGACTAATTCCTAAGGATTTATTCTATCTTATTTTCTAAACTAAAGTTTTGTTGACTTATTCCTAACTTCATTGGACCTAATTATGACCGATTCATGAAGAAGACTAACATCTATTTTAATCCTTAATTTTAAATACGAAATCAAAATTAATTCTATTTTACTTTAAAGGAAATCTATTTTAAGAATTGCTAGAAATTAAATACTATTTTAATAACATAATTGAATTGCAAGAAAATGACAATTAATCTAGAAAAATTAAACGATAATTAATCTAGAAAACATAAACACTAATTTCCATGAATAGATTTTCAACTAACTTCAATTCCATCTTTTCATAAGTCTCCATCATTGCTTCTAATTAAACTCAACAAATGATTACTAAACTTAATTATTTTGAACAACATCTAAATCTGATTAATCTAATAAATATTATAATGATTCTAACCACTTAATCTAATCATGATAAACTAAATTCAAAAGTGATTCAAACCAAAGTAACTATCCAGATTTATCATTCAACAACTGAAAATGATTAACAACTTATCATTTCAGAATTAACATCTAACAATTCAGATTTAATATCAATAACCCGAAATATCATAACTTAATAAAATACCAACACAAGATCGATCCCTTTGGTTGAGCGGGCCCTGATCTTCCTTAGGTAAGATCCCTTAACAAATGATTGAGTTAACTTCTTACTTTCAGTCAAATTGATCAAACTAGAACACTAAACAAAGTATTGCCATCGATTACAAAAATCTATTGAAAATTATCTAACTCCTATTTAAAATTGAAACATGGATATTTATAACATATCCTTATTGAACTTACAAAATGTCAATTAACTGCCAAGATTCAAGGCATCTAACTAAAGATTAAAACTAAACTAAATTGAAACTGAAACAAGACTAAAGCAGGACATAGAGAAATATGCCAGATTGGCGCTAGAAGTAGAAGTTCCATAACCGACTACAAAGAAGCCAATTTGAACTTGAGTGACTCATCATCTAGTTTCAAATGGCATGATTATTTCCCTTGATTAAACAAAGAGTTTAACCACATCATCAATCTTTAAAATACCCTGTTCAAAATCCTTGGGAAAAGGATAAAAATTATGGTAGTAAAAGATCAATGTAGCATAATTATCTCTTTATTAACATCAGAAAGTAACACATCTAACATAAACCATTACTTAAAATATATCCACTAATTTAGCTAAACATAAAACAAAATGAGTAAATATGTTAATCTATAATCAACCGCCAGTCATGTTAATTAACAAAAATAAAGTCTTTTAAGCATAAAATTAAATTATTTTGAATCTCTCATAATTTATTCCAAGCTTTTTTTGCACCATGTCCTCATGGTTCTTCATCAAGAATGATGGTAGCCTCATTTTCCTTGTTTAGTGCCTCCATCAAAATGCAACAGTCGAACACTCCTTCCCTGTACTGGTGTGGCAACCTGCTATTGAGTGCAAAGCCATAGTTTTGTCTCAATTTTTCAAACCATGGTCTTAACAATCCCTCAAGTATATTGGTTGATTTCTTGAGCTTTGGGGTTGGCATAATGATAATCGACATTCTGAACCTCATGCTGACCCTGAATTCTTTCTGCTATTGAATCAAAGTGATCTCATGCCTGATTCTAATCAAACTCCATCTGATATTTTTCAAAATTATTGGTTCTCTTCTTTTGAATGACTCAGGAATGAGTTGATATCTTTCCTCATAGGATTTTATTGCTAATGGGGGAAGTGTTCCCTCAATATTCTAGAATGAAGAAATACTACTGAGCAAGTTTGAAACATATAGAGGATTAATGTGATTAAGCCTTACCACTAATCTTATTGCTTTGATATATTTCTTTGCATGAGGCATTTCAGGCCTTATTGGCAAGTCATACCTTATATGTGCTTCCTTATATTTTTCCATTCTACTTGACCATTCTATTTTATTTTTCATTAAGGAAACAAATAATCTAATTTGTATCTCACCAACATAGACATTTAACATAGAGTCATCATTATCTCCCATTAAAAATCCATGCGGGAAAAACTCACACATTTGATTTTGGATATTAGGGTGGCTATGAAAGTAATCCTATAGAAAATCTCCATCATTATGATAACCCAAGCTTCTTCCTAAGATTAATTGATTAAGCGTCCATTCTAGAAACCTTTCTCTAAGGAACAAAGCATAAACCCCTACTGGTCTTCTCATGGAAAGTAACGTAAAACTTATTCTTGTTGTTTTCTCAAGTCTTATTTCAATCTTATTTTTTTCTTCCTCTAACTTTTGCACGTGTTCTTTCAATTGTTTATTTTCCTCTTTAGATTTGAAGGCTACCAAGGAGAGGTATCTAGGCTACGCTGAAGGAGGGACATCTGATGGAATGGAAGGCAGAGCAAGGTAGCGAGGTGGGGTCGTGGAAGTAGATGCTTCTTGTGAATAAAACAAGATAGATTGTTGTTTTAATTGTTCTTCCTTTTACTGCAATTCTTCTTTTAATTTTGAAATTTCTTCAACATTTTATAATTCTTGTACACTTGCTTGTTGTAGGGAATCCTCAATTTTATTCAATTGCTATCTATATCATGCTTCATTTTGTTCAATTTTTCTTTCTATTTCCTGAGTTTTGTTGAAGGATTGTTGTAATTCTTCTTCTTTTCTTCTCAATTTCTCTTCAAGGAATTGTATTTTTTTCCTTTCTTGCTCCAATACAACTTCTAAACAAGACATTTTCATAGCCTTTAGCAATTCCTGAGTTTCTAACTCCTCTTCATTCAATTTTTCATGGGATTCTTCTTCTTCAATCAATATTCCTTTTTCTTTTCTTTGCTCAAAAGTCAAAGGTGTAGGGGATCTCATGGTTTCCTCTTCTTCAAATTCCTCTAATGCTTCTTTCTCTTCAAATTGTGCTTTAGACTCTTCAATAGAGTCATAGATTTCAAAAATAGGGGGTCTTTCAGGAATCGGCATTGTGTCTTCGGGGGGACTTTGAGGCCACTCATGAGATTGTACTGGTGTACAGATTTCTTTATGGCTTACTATAGTTTCTTTTGAACTTTTTCGAAACAAGGGTTTGAATTATAGGTGTCTCTTCAGGGGTGGACATAATGGTTTCAGCATGACTAGGGCTTTCCTCATGTACTTCTTGCCTTTTCTTTTTGGAACTAGTATGGGTTACCCTAGATGTTTCTTGCAATTTTCTTTTTCCCCTTTTCTCAGAAGATTCTCTTATCTTTTTAGCTGCGGGTCCCCTTGTGGGTTTCCCTTTTTTCTTTTCTACAGGTGCAAACAAAAATTCTAACCATCCCTGCTTCCCAGTTTCTTTCTTGAGGAAATGGTGGTTAATTATCAAATGAATTAATCCCTAGTACTTTATAGAAGATTCCCCCTAGACTTTACCCTCAAAATCATGGAAGAAATTTGTTGGAATAAAAACGTTGGCAGCTTTATCCTAGCAAAAGGTTTTGTTTTTCCATACCTCAAATGTATTAATAGTCGCATTCCTAGACCCAATATCATGCCATATTATCCTTTGCAGGAGAAGAATTTCATTATCCATGTCGCAATAGTTCTCCATGGCTCATCCAAACTGTTATGATCTATGTTGCATTGGTCTCCTTTATGCATTTGAATTTCTGACCTTCTTTTTGGCTCTTGGTGAAATGCAGCCACCAATTTCTCAAATTTGACTCAACCCTTGTTAATCGATTTTCCCTTAGCTGGAATTCTAGAAATTTCACTTATTATTTATGGAGTGACCTCTATGATTTCTCCCCTCACCCTGGTGATATTCACATGGAAATTTTTCACAAATTCTTCGATCATTTCCAGCTAAAAACCTTCATATTACATTACAAAATCCAGCCATCCAGCTTTTGCTAACAATCTCTTGGTTTTAGAATCAAGAGTGAAATTCGTTGGCTCAGCATTCCTTTTATTCTCCATCTTTGTCTGTCAACAATGGGAAACTCTACTAGTAGACTTAATTGCTAGTCTGAATTTAACAAAAAATGTGAAATGATTTTTTCTTATTTTTGGAGCAACTAATTTGAATAATGACATGATGTGTCATTAATTCTTCGTATTCACTTCTTTTATGGATCCGGACAATTTGCATGCCATGAAATGAAGTTTTTAATTTTAATTCGCAAGGTTGGTAGCATCTTTTACACATATCATCATGTACTTGGGAAGATTTTTGAAAAGACAAGTGAATCATAACAAGATTTGTTATTACTACAGTTGACATCATCCAATGTCACATCATTCCTTATATCCACCATCCTGCCACTTTTTGAAATGATTAAAAGGGATTTATTACCATTATTAACAACAATATGGCAAAGATGTCTAGATTTATAAATATTTACCTATTTTACATTAGTATCACTACCTTATAAAATAATATTCAAAAATAATATTCACATTAAATGTGCACCTTAATTTATTTTGAGACTTTGGTTTCTTCCAGAGCCTTCAGGGATTCTTCAAGAGCCTTCAGGAGCTCTCAAGAGCTTTGGAATTACATGAGTTGAGAGCCTTCAATATCGTTAGGATCCTTCAAGAGTCTTCAGGATCTCTCAGGAGCTTTGGAACTTCAAGAGTCATTAGGATTTGTTGAGTGAAATGGAGTTGTTAGAGTCTTCAAACTTCAGGAGCTTTTTGGGAGCTCTTTAGGAGCCTTCAGGAGCTATCAAGCCAAACAAAGTCTTCAGAGTCTTCAATCTTCAGGAGCCTTCAAGATATTTTTGGAGTTCTTCAAGAGCCTTTAGGATTTAACTTAGATATATCGCCATTTGCTAGTTTTTAGTCATCTTTTTTTTTTTAAAAGCAAACCATTGATTACTGGTTTTCAATTTACTTTTTTTTCTCAAGGAAAACCACCATTTTTTGGTTTTCAATTTACCTTGTTTATTCATTCCTTCTTCAAAGGTTTTTAAGGATATTCTCTCATGGAAGGAATGTCTTCCATGACAAAATGTGCAATTATGTTTTACAGATCATCTAAAAATTCCTCCTTCATTGTTGGCTTATGATATGTCTTCAATCAATGACCATTAACTAGCATGACTCACTTGTCTCCATCAATTGGAACCAATGGGAAAACTCGATTTTCAAATACTTGTTGTATCTCGTAGGGACCTAACCATCTGGTATGGAATTTCCCTTTAAACTCTTCAAATCTAGAGTCAAATAACAATTCCCAATCTCCTTCTTTGAACTATCTGGACATAATATGTTTATCGTGCCATTCCTTCCTTTGCTTCTAAATCACTTCTATATGATGAAGTCCCTCCATTCTCATTTCATCGAGTTTGTTGAGTTGAAAAATTCTACTTTTCTCAAATTTAGGTAAATCAATTTCAATTTCTATTGTTGTTTTCAATGTTTTTAACTCAAATTATATTGGCATTACTAGCTTCTTCCTATACACAAGTTCATATGGAGAAAACCCAATTGATGTTTTCCATGTGGTATTATAGGCCCACACTACCTCATCCAACCTATCTACCCAGTCTGTCTTCCTCAATGAAGCTATTTTTGTTATGATATTCTCTAATTCTCTGTTAGTAACCTCCACTTTTCCATTCACCTATGGGTGATATGGCGAAGATTTTCTATGATCCATCTGGTATTTTTGCAAAAAATGTTTCCATCATTACTGATACAAACGGTGGTCCTTGGTCTAAAGAAATTTCTCTGGGTGCACCAAATCTTTGTAGAATTTGCTTGTAAAGAAAATTGGCAACCTTATCTTTAGTTGTTGTTGGTAATGCTTTCACCTCAGCCCATTTTGTTGCATAATCAATAGAAACAAGGATGTAATGTTTCTTTCTTGAAGGTGGATCAACAGGTCCCACAAAATTGATGCCCCATTTTTCAAATGGTTCCAAAGCTATTTTTGGTTGAAACGACATCTCCATGGTTGGCGTGGGTCTTCACATCCTCTGGCATTCATCACAATGTTTGAAAAATAATGTAACATCCTTTCTCATTGATGGCCAAAAGTAGCCAGCTCCTAAGATTTTGTGAACTGTTCTCACTACGGAATAGTGTCCTCCTTCAAGCTCATGATGGAAAGTGTGTACTACATCATAAACACCTAACTAAGATACACATTTGTGTAAAACATGGTCAGGGCACAATTTAAATTGTAGACATCTAAATTTGGACACTTAATTTATCCAAATTCATCCACTTTCGTCTTATTTTTTGTTAATTAAGTAATATTGCTATTATTTAATTAATAGCTTTAATTATGCCAAATCCCTAAGGTATTTAATCAATAATACCTTATCTCTTTAATCCTCCTTTCATCAAATGAATTAAATAAATATCACATATATTTAATTCCTCCTCATGTCACATCCTCCATCATTTTTATCTAATCTTAATCCATCTTCTAATCTCATCATTAGGATGTGCACATGCCTAATCCTTAATTAGGAGGTTTCACATCCTCCAACTTTTGCAAGTTGGCCTCTAATCTTTCTTAGCCACCTAACCTTCCTCTAACCCCTCATCAACTTGTCTAATCACCCCCTTTAGTCAACTCTTCCCATCCTCCAAGGAATATTAAATTCCTTTTGTCTTCCCAAAGTCCTTTGAGGAATTTTTAATTCCACTCTCATCTTTCAAGGAATATTAAATTATTTTTCTCTTCCCCATGTCCTTTATGACATGTGTCCTTGGTCAACCTTATTAAAGGCCCTTCCCCTTTGGACAAGGCACTCCACTTCCCCATGTGAATTTTTAATTCCTCACATGTCCTCTCACTCACGTGGGGACAAGCACCTCCTTTATGAGGAGATCTTGTCCAATCCCAAGGTACTTTGTACCCCCCTCCATGTCACATACTATCCTTCCACGTCATCTCCACCTCATCTTTCTTAAGCCTCTCCCCATGCCACATGTCAAGATGTGGGGGCTTGTGAGTTCTCAACTCACCTTAGCCCTACATCTTGATTTTTGGTGGCTCAATCTTGGCCATCCATCTCTTCTAGGAATTCTCAAAATTCCTATAAATACCCCCTCTTTTCTCTCATTTGGAAGAGATCATTTTGCTAGCCAAACTCTTGCAATTTTATTTCTCAATCTACACAGCCATTTTTATGCTTTCATCCATTTCCATCCATCTTCACATCATCATATAGTTTGCATATCTTTCCATCCAAGGAGCATACACATCAAAGATCGAAGGGCCAACCAAAGGATCAATTCGACACAAGATATAAAGTTCCATTTGTTGTTTTTATCTTGTGTTGATTCCAACTTAGGCTAATCTTGAGGTGTAGGTTGTTTTGGTGTTTATTTGCACTCTTTAGTTTGCTGCTCATTTTCTAACACATATATTCAACCTATCACATTTCTGGCACGCCCGGTGGGACCCGCAAATAGGTCTTTTTCTTTCATGTTTGTTGTTTTTTGCATTTTTGCAGGTTCAGGTTACAGAGTGGCGGACCTGACCTTCTGGTGGCGGACCTGACCCTCCGGTGGTGGACCTGACCCTCTAGTGGTGGGGGTATTTATAGGAATTTTGAGAATTCCTAGAAGAGATGGATGGCCAAGATTGAGCCACCAAAAATCAAGATGTAGGGCTAAGGTGAGTTGAGAACTCACAAACCCCACATCTTGACATGTGGCATAGGGAGAGGCTTAAGAAAGATGAGGTGGAGATGAGGTGGAAGGATAGTACATGACATAGAGGGGGGTACAAAGTACCTTGGGATTGGACAAGATCTCCTCATAAAGGAGGTTCTTGTCCCCATGTGAGTGAGAGGACATGTGAGGAATTAAAAATTCCTCAAATATCCTTATGGGGAGAGGGGAAAGAATAAAGAATTCCTTTGAGTGCATTGGGGAATTAAAAGTGAATTAAAAATTCACATGGGGAAGTGGAGTGCCTTGTCCAAAAGGGGAAGGCCTTTAATAAGGTTGACCAAGGACACATGTCATAAAAAACATGGGGAAGAGAAAAATAATTTAATATTCCTTGAAAGATGAGAGTGGAATTAAAAATTCCTCAAAGGACTTTGGGAAGACAAAAGGAATTTAATATTCCTTGGGGGATGGGAAAAGTTGACTAAAGGGGGTGATTAGACAAGTTGATGAGGGGTTAGAGGAAGGTTAGGTGGCTAAGAAATATTAGAGGCCAACTTACAAAAGTTGTAGGATGTGACACCTCCTAATCAAGGATTGAGCATGTGCACATCCTAATGATGAGATTAGAAGATGGATTAAGATTAGATAAAAATGATGGAGGATGTGACATGAGGAGCAATTAAATAAATGTGACATTTATTTAATTCATTTGATGAAAGGAGGATTAAAGAGATAAGGTATTATTGATTAAATACCTTAGGGATTTGGCAGAATTAAAGCTATTAATTAAATAATAGCAATATTACTTAATTAACGAAAAATAAGAGGAAAGGGGATGAATTTGGTTAAATTAAGTGTCCAAATTTAGATGTCTACATAAATAAAAGAGCATTAATCCATTGAAATCTAGAACTTTCACAAATTAACCTCTTTTTTTGTTTCTGACTAAAGTGACTTGGACATTTCCCTATTACAACGTAATTTTCCAAATCAGCAAACCATGGTGGATGAATTAATATAGAAAATAGACGTTCATCTGGAAATATATCATCCATTGGTTCTTGATTATCCTGTGAAATAATTCTAGAAAGAAAGTCAGCAACAACATTGTCTTTTCCAGGCTTATCAATGATAGTTACATCAAATTCTTGCAGTAATAGTAACCATTTGATAATGTGTCCACCTACTGCAACCTTGTTCATTAAATATCTAATTGCAATATGGTCTGTATGTACATAAACTTTGTTACCTATAATATAATGACTAAATTTATTTATTGCATATACTACAGCTATAAATTCCTTTTTTGTTGTTGTATAATTTCTTTTAGTAGGATTTAAATTTTTGCTAGCATAATAAATTGCATGCATGGCGTCAATGTCATCTTTTTGTCCTAACACTGCTACAATAGCTAGATTGGATGCATCTACATGTATGTGAAATGGCTCTCCCCAAACACGTCCTTTAATGATTGGAGAAGTTGTTAGAGCTATTTTGATTGTCTCAAAATAATTTTGGCAGTCTTTAGTCCATAGAAACTCCTCTTCTTTCTTGAGTAGTGTAAACAGTCATGCAGCAATTTTACTAAATCCTTCTATAAACCTTTTGTAATACCTTGCATTCCCAAGAAAACTTTGTACAATTTTTTGGTTCTTAGGGATCTCAATGTTCTGTATCATCTCAACTTTCTTGGGATCAACCTTTATCCCCTCTTTTCAGATGTGATGTCCCAGAACAATGCCCTCTATCATCATAATGGAACCTTTTTCATGATTGAGTGATAATCTATGATCTTTAAAACATTTTAAAACCTTTTTCTAATTTTTTTAATGCTTCATCAAATGTTTTAGCATGGACTGTAAAGTCATCCATATAAATCTCTACACAGGAAGTGGTGAAATCTACAAATATAGTAAGTACTACTCTTTGAAATGTGGTTGGCACATTACATAGTCCAAATGGTAAGACTGCATATGTGTATGTACCCCATGGACAGGTAAAGGTAGTTTTTTCTTGATCTTCAGAGGCTACTTGGATTTGGTTATATCCACTAAAACCATTGAGAAAAGAGAAGTAGTTGTTACTTGCTAGGTTATCAAGTACCTAGTCGATGAATGGTAATGGAAAATGGTCTTTCTTTGTGGATTTATTCAACTCTCGATAATCTATACACACTCTCCACTTACCATTCTTCTTTGGGACAATAACCAATGGTGAAACCCACTAACTATCAAAGATTGGGTAGATGAACCCTACTTTGATTAGCTTCTCTATTTCTTTTTTAACAATATCACAAAGAATAGGATTCATACGCCTTTTTCCTTTTCTAATTGGTCTAACATCTTCTATGTAAATATGGTGACTACAAATCTAAGAATGGATTCCTCTCATATCAGTATACTCCCAAGCAAATTATTATGTGTGTTTTCTGGAATTTCTTTCAATTCTTTTTTCCGAGTAGGGGATAAAGATGAGTTTATATTGACAGGTTTATCTCTAGCTACTACAATCTTTTTGGTTTCTTTGGTGGAATCAATGGATTTTTCAACAAGTGTATTTAGAGGACAAGAGTGTTGTTCATGTAATGTTGTTTAACAATCTTATTTTTCTATTTATGAAGTAAACTCTTGTTCCTCCCATTCTCGAACATGTTCTACTATAGTAACCATGGATAACTCCATAATACCATCACCTTTTGAATATAAATATTCATCCACCCAAATTTGGGTGTTTGATCGAATTGATGGTTGGGCTACTGGATAGAGTGACAATTATTTCTATTTTTTACCATTTGATACGATCATGATTCCAAATCTACAATCAATTAAAGTGGCAACAGTAGCAAACCATGGTCTTCCTAAGATGATTGGATATCCAAAATCTTTCTTTCTAGCTTTAAGAACCAAAAATTCAATTGGATAGTCCCATGTTTCAATGGTAACCATGATCTCTTCTATTATACCTTTTGGCTTTGTAGTAGATTCGTAGCTAACTGTAAAACAGTTGTTGTTGGTTGAATAGTTGTCATACCTAGCATTTGAACCATATCAGATGTGATAACATTTATGGTAGCTCCTAAATCAATTAGGAAATTGTTAACATCCACTCCATTTATACTTAAGGTGATTATAGGACTTCCAAGATCATTATATTTCTGAGGAAGCAATCGTCTTAATAATACATTAGTCAATTTTGTTCCTATTTGTATTTTGGGAGGTGGCTTCTTCTTTCTTCCTGGATTTTTCATGTAGAGAGATTTGACTAACTGGTTTATCTCTAGTATGTCCTTAATTGCTTGTAACAATGGAATTTCAATGTTTATTATCTTCAACTCCCGAAGAAGTCTAGAATCAACAACATTCATGTAGCTTGGTTGAGAGTTCTCGGGAGTTATTTCTTCCTTCAATCTCTCTGGGTAAGGTGCATGTTTGATGTTTTGTTCCTCTTCAAGAAAATTTGTTTCTATTGAAGTGTCAATTTCTTCGCCATCTTCTTGAGCTTTTTCTACGGGTTTTGATTAAATAGTATAATTTCTTAGTTGAATATCATTAGCATAAATTACATTCAAGTTAGGGGGAGTTGCATCATTACGAGTATTTATGGGATTTACAACTAGTTTAGCTAGTAGTTGAGGTTGATTCACTTGGTCATTAGTGACATTAGGAGCATTTATTGCAGGGGTTATTTATCCCTAGGGACATTTTTTCCCTTGGTTTTTCCATGGTTGGAACTGTGTCTAGTTTTGTTGCCATGAAGGCTGATTTGACTGCCATTGTGGCTGCTAATTAGCTTGCCATTGTGATTGGTTCCATTGGGGATTCACCCATTCGAGTTGTCCCCAATATGTAAGTGGTGGTTGTGGCTGATATTAGGGGTTCCATTGGTTCTTGTTCTACCAAGGGTTTTGATTCTAGTTTGATTGAGAACCATACTATCGTTGATTTCCATTATACCCTGTATTTTGAGGTCTTTGGCCAATATAATTAAGCTCCTCTTCGACCACTAGTGGTTTCTTCAAATTAATTTTTATCCCAACCAACAGATTACAGGAACTTGTTGGGTGTTTTTTCTCACAAATCTCATGGATTTCAACTTGATTCAATCGACATTCTCTTAAAATGTGTTTTCCCCTACACTTGGAGCAATAAACAGACAATGGTTCAATGATCTTCTCATCTCCTTTCATATTGAGATGAAGAAGTAAGTTAGTCTTCATGTTTGCTAATTCTTCCATTACTTCTAACACGTCAATGGTATGAGCCTTGTTTCTTCTAGAATTTCTAGTTCCTACCCTAGTTCTAGAGTAGTTTCTACATATCTTGAAAATTTCTTCCAAGGAGAGTTTGTTAATGTCCCCCTTTCCCATAAGATTCAAGGACTCTCTTGATTTGTCATCAATTCCTCTCAAGAATATTGTTTTTCAAATTTCATTATCCAACCCATTAGTACACCTTTGATGCACAAACTGGAACCTATCAACATAGTCTTCTAAACTTTCATCCTCCATTTTCCTTATTCGAAACAATTCCTCCTTTCTATCCCTCACTCTGCAATAGTCTTGATACTTATCCAAGAATTCAGTCTCCATCTATTGCCAGGTTGCAATTGTTCCTACGCCTAATCCCATGAACCATCGTAAAGATGATTCTTTCAATGTAGAAGGAAACAACTTCAACTTCTTATTATTGCTTGTGTAATCATAGGTTTGGCACAAAACTTTGAACTCAAAAAGGAATTGGTCAGGATCCTAGAATGTTTTTCCTCTAAAGGTAGGAAAAATCGAAGGTGAGATATTTTCAATAGGAGATTCACCAATCTGTCTTTCAAGATTGATAGGAAAAGAGAAGGTCCTATTGGATGGTGATCACTCAGGTTGTTCGCCCATGCCGCCTTCTTGAAATGGATCTCTATTCTCTTCTTGATTGTCTATCTGTTGTTCTGATTATCTTCTTGATTTCAATCTAGTATTGTTGAATATCTTCCTGATAAAAATCAAAATTTCTTCTAAAATTAATGTTTTGTGGAAGAAACCTCCCTAGATGGTCTCTATTTCATCTCATCCACAATTCAGGATGATCTTCCTTATCAACACTAAGGCTTCACACTTAATAGCCAAATCTTATTTAATCCCCGACAATGGCGCAAAAAATGATGGGAAAGCTCATTGATGTCACAGCTTGCATCATTTAGTCAATTATTTTTTTAAAAAGGTGTGTCTCAGAGCTATATGCGATAAGGATGGTTGTAGGACTCTCTTGATTCGTCATCAATTCCTCTCAAGAATATTGTTTTGCTAATTTCATTATCCAGCCCATTAGTACACCTTTGATGCACAAACTGGAACCTATCAACATAGTCTTCTAAAATTTCATCCTCCATTTTCCTTATTTTAAACAATTCCTCCTTTCTATCCCTCACTCTGCAATAGTCTTGATACTTATCCAAGAATTCAATCTCCATCTATTGCCAAGTTGCAATTGTTCCTACGCCTAATCCCATGAACCATCGTAAAGATGATTCTTTCAATGTAGAAGGAAACAACTTCAACTTCTAATTATTGTTTGTGTAATCATAGGTTTGGCACAAAACTTTGAACTCAAAAAGGAATTGGTGAAGATCCTAGAATGTTTTTCCTCTAAAGGTAGGAAAAATCAAAGGTGAGATATTTTTCATAGGAGGTTTACCAATCTGTCTTTCGAGATTGATAGGAAAAGAGAAGGTCCTATTGGCTGGTGGTCACTCAGGTTGTTCACCCATGTCTTCTTCTTGAAATGGATCTCTATTCTCTTCTTGATTTTCAATCTAGTATTGTTGAATATCTTCTTGATAAAAATAAAAATTTCTTCTAAAATTAACAGTTCATGGAAGAAACCTCCCTAGATAGTCTCTATTTCATCTCATCCACAATTCAGGTCAATCTTCCTTATCAACACTAAGGCTTCACACTTAATAGCCAAATCTTATTTAATCCCTGACAATGGCACAAAAAATGATGGGAAAGCTCATTGATGTCACAACTTGCATCATTTAGTCAATTATTTATCAAAACAAGTGTGTCTCAGAGCTATATGCGATAAGGATGGTTGTAGGACTCTCTTGATTCGTCATCAATTCCTCTCAAGAATATTATTTTGCTAATTTCATTATCCAGCCCATTAGTACACCTTTGATGCACAAACTGGAACCTATCAACATAGTCTTCTACACTTTCATCCTCCATTTTCCTTATTCAAGACAATTCCTCCTTTCTATCCCTCACTCTGCAATAGTCTTGATACTTATCCAAGAATTCAGCCTCCATCTGTTGCCAAGTTACAATTGTTCCTACGCCTAATCCCATGAACCATTGTAAAGATAATTCTTTCAATGTAGAAGGAAACAACTTCAACTTCTGATTATTGTTTGTGTAATAATAGGTTTGGCACAAAACTTTGAACTCAAAAAGGAATTGGTCAGGATCCTAGAATATTTTTCCTCTAAAGGTAGGAAAAATTGAAGGTGAGATATTTTTCATAGGACGTTCACCAATCTGTCTTTCAAGATTGATAGGAAAAGAGAAGGTCCTATTAGTTGGTGGTCACTCAGGTTGTTCACCCATGTCTTCTTCTTGAAATGGATCTCTATTCTCTTCTTGATTGTCTATCTATTGTTCTGATTATCTTCTTGATTTTCAATCTAGTATTGTTGAATATCTTCCTAATAAAAATCAAAATTTCTTCTAAAATTAATGGTTCGTGGAAGAAACCTCCCTAGATGGTCTCTATTTCATCTCATCCACAATTCAGGTCGATCTTCCTTATCAACACTAAGGCTTCACACTTAATAGCCAAATCTTATTTAATCCCCAACAATGGCGCAAAAAATGATGGGCAAGCTCATTGATGTCACAACTTGCATCATTTAGTCAATTATTTATCAAAACAGGTGTGTCTCAGAGCTATATGCGATAAGGATGGTTGTCACAGATTTTTGAGGGGTTTTGTACTGTAAACAATGACTTTAAGTATCAATTTAGCTCCTTCAGGAGCTCTCAAGAGCTGAACTGCAACGACTAATTCCTAAGGATTTATTCTATCTTATTTTCTAAACTAAATTTCTGTTGACTTATTCTTTACTTTATTGGACTTGATTGTGACCGATTCATGGAGAAGACTAACATCTATTTTAATAATTAATTTTAAATACAAAATCCAAATTAATTTTATTTTTCTTTAAAGGAAATCTATTTTAAGAATTGTTGGAAATTAAATACTATTTTAAGAATAGAATTGAATTACAAGAAAATGACAATCTAGAAAACTTAAACAATAATTAATCTAGAAAACATAAACACTAATTTCCATGAATAGATTTTCAACTAACTTCAATTCCATCTTTTCATAAGTCTCCATCATTACTTCTAATTAACCTCAACAAATGATTACTAAACTTAATTATTTCGAACAACATCTAAATCTGTTTAATCTAACCACTAAATCTTATAATGATTCTAACCACTTAATCTAATCATGATAAACTAAATTCAAAAGTGATTCAAACATAAGTAACTATCCATATTTATCAATCAATAACTGAAAATGATTAACAACTTATCATTTCATAATTAACATCTAACACTTTATATTTAATATCAATAACCAAAAATATCGTAACTTAGTAAAATACCAACACAAGATCAATCCCTTTGGTTGAGTAGGCCCTACTATTCCTCGGGTAAGATCACTTAACACAGTGATTTGTTGGAATCTGTGCCTCAATTCTTACTGACAAGAAACTCCTTGAAGGAAAATTTGGTGTGACATCATGGATGTCTAGCCGACTAACTATTTTGAAGTTCTAAAATGTTCATATCGGCGTGACAGGGTTGATGTCTTGCCGACAAGACTATCGCTGTGACTTTCGGCATTCGGCATGACCTTTTGGTGAATGAATTTCTTCGGGTGACAATGCGATCTTATCGGGCTAACTCGGGTGTCGGGGAGAGGTACCAGCGATTGGTGGATGTCTCACCAATAGCTTAAAGCTATCGGGGTAACATAGAGGTCGCGGGGAGATGTCTCAACGATGCAGCTTGGTCACACCAACAGGAGTTCTTCGCGGTGACAAAAGACTTCACTGGGAAGTCCTAGTGACTTGGTTAGGTCACACCGACGGGAGATGTCTCATGGTCTTCGCGGTGACAAAAGACTTTGTTGAGAAGTCTTGGCGAAAGTCATGAGTCTTGCTAATAGTAAGCCTTCGGTAAGACTTAGGGAGCTCAGAGAAAGGTCACGGCGATAGACACGAGTCTTGGTGACAGTGTGACTTTCGGTGGAAGTTTTGTTTCAGTATGACGTCTCACCGAAACCATGGGGGTCTTGCCGATAGGTGAAAGGCTTCGGAGTAACATAAGGTTGTTGGCAGAAAGTCTTGGCAAGATCGGTATGTCTTGCTGAAAGGAATAGCTCATCGTTGTGACAGAAGACTTCGATATGAGTCTCTCTGAAAAGCGAATGTCTCGCTGAATGGAAACTTCATGGGTCTAACTTGTGAACTCGACATGAGCTCTTGGCGAGAACGAAGTGTCTTGCCGATGGAATGTCTGATCACTATGACTTATGCATTTGATATGAGTCTCACCGATAAGGGAAACCTTTGTCGATAAGATCAAAATGGACATCGATGGTTTTGGTATAAATTCTTTGTTGTCTTGCCGATTGCTGGAGACTTAAAGCCGATATCGATAGAGAAACTTTGTGGCATCAGGGAGACACTATGAGTGTCTCACTGATATGCCAATAAAGTTTGAATTCCATTGACTATGTGACCATCCTATGTGGCATCCCACTGAACCAATCAGAGGAAATAGTTTTTCAAACTAAATGACGGTTGGATTTTTTGTAACTGCTGCAATGCTAGAGAAAAAAATAGCTTGCAGGGAAAAATCTCTATCAGCATGGGAACTTTCTTGAATGGAGATCTGGCGGATAAGGATGCACAGATGGAAAAATCAGAATGTGATTAGTTTAAAGCAGATCAATTCTATTGAGACTGAGATGATGAGTAAATCAAATTGTTGAGATTTGTTCTGTAACTGAATGAACATTTGAATGTAGCTACTGAGAACTGATAACTAGAGAGTTTCATCTTTGAATTGTATGTAATAGTTTGTTACTATAATACAAAGAGATTTAGCTTGGTGTGGTGGGTTTTTTCCCGAAAGGGTTTTCCCACGTAAATCTGTTGTTCATTATCTTTGAGTATCTTCTTTGTTTCTGTAGATCTTGCATGTGTGTCTTAATTGGACTGTAGTTAGAAAATTAAAAGTACTTTCTGCTTACTCCCCTATAGTTTTGACATTAGGAAAGTTGTTTCCACACCTCTTCTTTCCTTACAAGTGGTATTAGAGCTTGGCTAGTTGTGTTGTCCTTGTGAGTGGGTTGGGTTTTTTGAGTCAATCCTTTTTCAGTGGGAGTTTTGTAGAGTTCTTTTAATTTAATTACAAATTAAGATAGCGAGCACATCCAGTAGGATGGAAATAGAGAAATTCAATGGTAGCAATTTTGAGCTGTGGAAACTCAAAATGGAAGATATGTTAGTTGATCGAGATCTTTGGACTGTTGTGTCTAGAACAATGCCTCAAGGCATGAAGCAAGAGGATTGGGACCTGGTAGATAGAAATTCTAAAGGGCTAATAAGGCTCTGTTTGGCAGACTCTGTTCTTCTGAATATGCATGAAGAAAAGACTGCCTCTTCCTTGTGGAAAAGACTGGCATCAATTTATCAAGGCAAGTCCTTGGTGAACAAGCTATTCTTGAGGAAGAAGTTGTACTCATTGAGAATGTAGGAAGGAGGTTTTGTTGCTGATCACTTAAATTCTTTCAACATGTTGATTGCTTAGTTAACATCTGTTGGTGTGAAAATAGAAGATGGAGATTGTTGTATGCTGCTGCTATGTTCTTTGCCAGATTCTTAGGATCATCTGGTGATGGCTATTGGGAGTACGACATCCACTTTCAAGATGGAAGATGTTGTTACTTCTCTATTATCAGAAGAAATGAGAATAAAATCTTCTTAGATGGCAAAGGAGGCTCTGGCTGTAAGAGGTAGACCAAAGGAGAAAGGCAAGAAGAAGGACAAGAAGTCTAGATCGAAAGTAGAAGGGAGATCAAAGTATCCTGGAAAGAAGTCAAAGGTGAAGTGTTGGAACTATGGGCAACCTGGTCATGTCTAAAAGGATTGCAAGGAGGAGAAAAAGAAGAAGAAGAACTCTTCTGGAAATGATTCTTCTCATAGTGATGCAGATGCCTTCATTGTAGCTTTGGCTACATAGGCATCAAATGATGTCTGACTGATTGATTTTGGAGCATCTTTCCACATAACATCTCATAGAGAATGGTTCACAAAGTATGAAGAATACAATGGTGGAAAGGTGTATTTGGCAAGTGATTCATCTTTGGAAATTGTTGGTCATGGAAGAGTCAGAATTCAATTCTCTGATGGAAGAGTGAAGGGAATCAATGATGTAATGTACATACCAGGTCTGGCTCATAATTTACTTTTTGTAAGTAAGCTGAATGATATCAGAGTGCAGGTCACATTCTCTGGAAATGGCTGCAAGATGACTAGAGGCTCTATGGTGCTAGCTAGGGGTGCTTGAATTGGTACTCTGTACAAGCTGGATGCACTAGCTGTCCAATGCAATAGTGTCTCTACAAAGTCACTTGAGGATGCTCACAAAGAAAAGAAGGAAAACGTTCCTAATGGTGTAAACTCCATGGAGATTCAACTTCCAGCAGAGAAGACTATGCTCTGGCATCATAGGCTAGGCCACATTGGTGAGAAAGGTTTAAAAACCTTGAAAAATAAAAACCTGGTAGAAGGGCTTGAAGATTGTAACCTTGAGTTCAAATTTTGTGAACATTGCATATATGGAAAGCAACACCGTGTTTCATTTTATTCCAATCCTCACAAATCTTCTGGTTTGCTTGATTATATACATTCTGATGTGTTTGGTCTAGTAAATGTTCCTTCTCTGTCTAAATCAAAATACTATGTGTCATTTATTGATGATTATTCTAGAAGGACATTTGTATATTTTTTGAAAAGTAAATCAGAATTTTTCAGTCGGTTTAAGGAATTTAAAAACCTTGTTGAAAATCAGACTAGTAAGAAAATAAAATGCTTGAGGACTAACAATGGCAGTGAGTTCTGTTCAGATGAATTTGAAAGGTACTGTACAGATCATGGGATCAAAAGACATAAGACTACACCTTATACTCCATAGCAAAATGGAGTTGTTGAAAGGTTCAACAGGACAGTAACAAAAAGAGCACGAAGTATGCTGAGCAATGCTGGCTTGGATGAGAAGTTCTGGGCTGAATCAGTCTCTACAGCATGTTACTTGGTAAATCATTCTCCTAACTCTGCTCTTGTTGAGAAGATGCCTTTGGAAGCATGGTCTGGAAAGAAGCCCTCTTTGAGACATATTCGTGTCTTTGGCTGTGAGGCATATGCATATGTGCCATTTGAAAAAAGATCTAAGTTGGAAAACAGAGCTGTGAAGTGTATTTTTATTGGCTATAGCGCTGGAATAAAAGGATACAAGCTTTGGAATCCTGAAACTGAGAAGGTTTTGTACAGCAAGAGTGTTATCTTTTGTGAGCTGAAACCTTCTACATTGGATCTATAGTCAAAGAAGAAATTAGAAAATGAAAAGGATGTAGCAGAAATTCCTCAAACTCCAGACAAAGAGGAATTGAAAAATCAAAATGTACCTGATAATGAGGAGAGCTCAAGTAGTTCTGAAAGTTTTGAAGAAGATGAAGAACCACCTCAGCCTCAGTCTATGAGGAGGTCAACTCGTTAAAGAAAGCAACCTGAAAGGTATGGGTTTTCTTTAATAGAGTCTACTTGTGCCTATGCTTTAATTTCTAGCACTGATGAACCTAGGACTATGAAAGAGGCATTTAAAATGTTTGATTCAAACTCTTGGTTGGAAGCCATGAATGATGAAATGGCATCATTAGAAAAGAATGACACCTGGAGTTTGGTTTCATTTCCTAAAGGCAGAAAATTTGTAGGCTGCAAATGGATATTCAAAAAGAAAATTGGTCTGGATGGTAGTGTAGAAAAATATAAAGCAAGGCTGGTTGCAAAAGGTTATTCCTAGGTAGAGGGAATTGACTATGGAGAAATCTTTTTCCTGTAGCTAAGCTGACATCTATTATATTTCTTGTGTCACTTGCATCAACATATGATTTAGAGATTGAACAGATGGATGTGAAAACAACGTTTCTTCATGGTGATCTTGAAGAAGAAATTTATATGTCCCAATTGGAGCACTTTGTGGTAAAAGGTAAGGAAAGACTAGTTTTCAAGTTGAAGAAATCAATGTATGGTTTAAAACAGTCTCCTAGAATGTGGTACCAAAAGTTTGACACGTTTGTTTTGTCATTGGGATTTGTAAGATCAAAATGTGATCACTATGTGTATTACAAAGCTGAAAGTGATCAAATACTTATTATTGCTCTCTATGTTGATGACATGTTGGTCATAGGAAATAGTAAGCTAATGATTTTTTATCTTAAGTCTCAGTTGTCTGCAAAGTTCAAAATGAAAGATCTTGGTGCAGTAGGGTACATTCTGGGAATGGAAATAACCAGGGACAGAAAGAATAGAAAGTTGTGGCTCAGTCAGAGTAAGTACATCATGACTATTCTAGAGAGATTTTGTATGATTGAGTGCAAGCAGCTAGTTGTTCCAGTTACATAGGGAACGAAGCTATCTGTTGAGGATTGTCCAAAATCTCCATCTGAGATGGAGGACATGACCAGTGTACCTTATGCAAGTGTGGTTGGTAGCCTTATGTATGCAATGGTCTATACAAGGCCAGACATTGCCCAAGTAGTGGGAGTTCTTAGTCAGTTTATGGCTAATCCTAGAAGAACACATTGGGATGCTATGAAGAGAGTGTTTAGATATCTGAAGGGCACTTCAGACTATGCTTTGTGTTACCATGGTAACTTGGTTGAATCACAAAGGATTCTTTGTATTCAAGGTTATGTGGACTCTGATTAGGTAGGGGACATTGACAGCAGAAGATCCACCAGTGGATATATTTTCATGATGAATGGCGGTGCAGTGAGTTGGATGAGCAAGCAGTAGGTTGTAGTCGCGCTGTCTACTACAGAGGCAGAATACATGGCAGCCACACATGCCTATAAAGAAGCAATCTGGTTAAAACATTTTTGTTCTAACATTCGCTTTGATGCAGAAAAGATTACTATCTACTGTGACAGCCAGAGTGCTATATGTTTGGCAAAGAATCCTACTTTCCATGCCAGGATGAAACATATAGATGTACAGTATCATTTTGTACGAGATATGGTGGAGGATGGGAAGGTCTCTTTGGAGAAAGTGGATACTCTGGAGAATGTTGCAGATGCATTAACGAAGCCTGTGAGCACAAACACATTCAATTAGTGTGCTAGTTCGATGGGCCTCTTGGCCCATGAATCTTAGTAGTTTTATGATGCTCTAGAGGTGTCAGTAAGATCTTCGTCAAGTGGGAGCTTGTTGGAATCTATGCCTCAATTCTTACTAACAAGAAACTCCTTGAAGGAAAATTCGGTGTGACATCATGGATGTCTAGCCGACTAACTATTCTGAAGTTCTAAAATGTTCATATCGGCATGACAGGGTTGATGTCTTGCCGACAAGACTATCGCCGACTTTCGGCATTCGGCATGACCCTTTGGCAAATGGATTTCTTCGGGAAACAATATGATCTTATCGGGCTAACTCGGGTGTCGGGGAGAGGTCGCAGTGATTTTTGGATGTCTCACCAATAGCTTAAAGCTATCAGGGTAACACAGAGGTCGTGGGGAGATGTCTCAACGATGCAACTTGGTCACACTGATAGGAGTTCTTCGCGGTGACAAAAGACTTCGCTATGAAGTCCTAGCAACTTGGTTAGGTCACGCCGATGGGAGATGTCTCATGGTCTTCGCGGTGACAAAATACTTCGCTGAGAAGTCTTGGCGAAAGTCATGAGTCTTGCCGATAGTAAGTCTTCGGTAAGACTTAGGGAGAGAAAGGTCACGGCGATAGACATGAGTCTTGGTGACAGTGTGACTTTCGGTGGAAGTTTTGTTTCAGTATGACATCTCACCAAAACCATGGGGGTCTTGCCAATAGGTGAAAGGCTTCGGAGTAACATAAGGTTGTCAGCAAAAAGTCTTGGCGAGATCGGTATGTCTTGCCGAAAGGAATAGCTCATCGTTGTGACTGAAGACTTCGAGATGAGTCTCTCTGAAAATCAAATGTCTCGCTAAATGGAAACCTCATCGATGTGACTTGTGAACTTGACATGATGTCTTCACGAGAACGAAGTGTCTTGCCGATGGAATTTCTGATCGCTGTGACTTATGCATTCGATATGAGTCTCGCCGATAAGGGAAACCTTTGTCGATAGGATCAAAATAGACATCGATGGTTTCAGTATAACTTCTTTGTTGTCTTGCCGACTGCTGGAGACTTAAAGCCAATATCGATAGAGAAACTTTGTGGCATCGAGGAGACATTGTGAGTGTCTCACTGATATGCCAACAAAGTTTGAATTCCATTGACTGTGTGACCATCCTATGTGGCATCCCGCTGAACCAATAAGAGGAAACAATTTTTCAAACTAAATGACGGTTGGATTTTTTGTAACTGTTGCGATGCTGGAGAAAAAAATAGCTTGAAGGGAAAAATTTGTATTGGCATGGGAACTTTCTTGAATGGAGATCTGGTGGATAAGGATGCACAGATGGAAAAATTAGAATGTGATTAGTTTAACGCAGATCAATTCTGTTGAGACTGAGATGATGAGTAAATTGAATTTTTGAGATATGTTCTTTAACTAAATGAACATTTGAATGTAGCTATTGAGAACTGATAACCAAAGAGTTGCATCTCTGAATTGTATGTAATAGTTTGTTACTATAATACAAAGAGATTTAGCTTGGTGTGGTTGGTTTTTTCCTGAAAGGGTTTTCCCACGTAAATCTGTTGTTCATTGTCTTTGAGTATCTTCTCTGTTTCTATAGATCTTGCATGTGTCTTAATTGGACTGTAGTTAGAAAATTAAAAGTACTGTCTTCTTACTCCCCTGCGGTTTTAACATTAGGAAAGTTGCTTCCACACCTCTACTTTCCAAGTACATGATTGAGTTAACTTCTTTCTTTCATTCAAATTGATCAAAGTAGAACACTAAACAAAGTATTGCCATCGATTACAAAAAATTTGTTGAAAATTATCTAACTCCTATTTAAAACTGAAACATAGATATTTATAACATATCCTTATTGAACTTGCAACATGGTGATTAACTGCCAAGATTCAAGGCGTCTAACTAAAGTTTAAAACAAAACTAAAGCGAGACTGAAACAGGACTAAAGCAAGACATAGAGAAATATGTCAAATTGGCACTGGAAGTAGAAGTTCCATAATTGACTACAAAGAAGCCGATTTGGACTTGAGTGACTCATCATCCAATTGGGCCCATCAAATTGTGTGTTTATTCCCCTTGATTAAACAAATATTTTAAGCGCATCATCAATCTTTAAAATACCCTATTCAAAAACCTCTGGAAAAGGAGAGCAATTATGGTAGTAAAAGATCAACGCAACATAATTATCTCTTTATTAACATCATAAAGTAAAGCATCTAACATAAACCATTACTTCAAATATATCCACTAATTTAGCTGAACATAAATAAAAATGAGTAAATATGTTAATCTATAATCAACTGCCAGTCATGTTAATTAACAAAAATAAAGTCTTTTAAGCATAAAATGAAAATATTTTGAATCTCTCATCAAAAGGGTTGGAGGTAATGGCTACTGAATAAAGGATTGTAGAAGTTACAGGGTTTCCTGTCAATGGTGAACATTACCTTGCTACTAGAGACACCAGGTCAGCTAGGGTTGAATTTATAGAACCTGGTGACCCTCCATTGAGTGTGAACAAGCAAGGTTTGAAGGGAACCTCTCTTCCTGAGCCATGGAAGCAAGTATTTTTTATGTTGTAAAGTACGTTACCTGTGAAGGTCATCAGTCAAACCTACATTTTGTGCACTTCAAACTCCTAAATCATATGAGGCATGGGAGAAGAATAAATTTGTCAAACATGCTATACCACGTCCTTTCAATCATGGTGGTCAAAACCCAAAAAGGTAGGGATAATTTTGTTTACCACTATTATCTGATCAAATTATTAGTTAAGAAGTCCCTGCATGATGTGCCTGATATGACTTGGGAAGAAATCTTAAATATTGATCAAATTAGACCTGAACATTTGCGACCTAGGGTTTTTCCTCAACCTCTTAGGGCTAGGAGAAGAGTGATTTTTGTTGAAGCCACTCCTAGAACCTCAACTTCTAGCACAGGCCCTAGTGTAAACCCTCCTATAGCAGAACAAACCATAGATATTAGCTCTTCTAAAACAAAATATTCAAACAAAGAAATTTCCTCTTTAGATTTTGATGATGATGTCCCTTTGGGAATCCTAATTCAAACTAGGGAACAAAACAAAGAGGCATAAATGAGGAAGGGAAAAGAAAAAGAGAAAACAACAAAAAAGAAAGTGTCAAGATCTAAGAAACGGAAGGCTAACACTATTCTTCCTACATCCGAAGAGAAACATGAGAGCCCTCCTAGAAAAACAAGACCAGTTGGGCCAGCCTTTGGTGTATCTCCAAAAGGTATCCCTAGGACTAGGGAAACATCACAAGAGGATATAGAAGCTTCAATGGGGCAAGTGAATGCCGAGGAAAGGGACATATTTGAGGAAGCAACAAATGTAACATTGGCAGATCTTGCTACCATGATAGGACAAGTTGAGAGTCAGTATGAGGAGAATTAGGAGCTCCTGCAGCAAAAGAAAGAACAAGATTTCCTATACTAAGAGCAAGAGCTAGAATAGTTAGCACCCCTATAGCCAGAATTAGTTGAATAATCAAAATCTTTGCAGCTAGAGCCATATGAAGAGCAAACATTAGTGCCAAGAATTTTTTTGGTAGGAATTCATAAGCCCTCTGATTTTTCAATGCACATGGTAGCTATGAATTTATGGAATGAGATACAGAGGAGGGAAGAAGAATGGAAAGAGGAGAAACACAGGCTAAAGAAGGAAATTCAAAAGAGAGATGAAGAGATTAAAGATAAGAATGTAGAAATTGTTGCTTTAAAGGAAAAGATGGACAATATAGCAACCTTAGTACCTCAAATATTAGAGTGCAAGACTCCTCCAAGGGTCTATGCTCTATATTTGAAGGAGAAGAATCTTGCTTTTAAACTAGCAAGGATTATCTCAGGTTTGAATCCTTCTATTGAGACTCCTCTTGAATTTTTCCATGCTTATCGAATTGCTCCGCTTGAAATGAAGAATTTGTTGTGTGAAGTCTATTTGCATAATTATGTTGTGACCCAAGATCATGATTGGAATCCATTGTTGTATGTTGGGGATGTCCAATTAATGAAATTTATGTCCTGGATACATAATGAAATTAGTTGGGGACAACAGTTCAGGATCTATAGGAAAATAGAATCCAACACTCCCCTGTCCATCAGGGCTGAATCTAGAAATCTAGGAGATATTTTCAGTGATTGGCAAAAAATTATTTATTGACCAAGCTATGGAAGTAGGATCCTTCCTGAGAGAGAAGCAATTTATAGAGAATATGAGGTAGCAAAAACCATAGAAGAATCTATAAAGGGATATTTGGCATAGAGGTGGAACAGTATGACTGATGAGTTAAAACAAGATAAGCCTCACTCTCTATAGAACTATGTTGCAACATGTAAAAGAGTTGATAGATTTATACAAATAGCAAGGACAAAGGGACAATTTTGGCTTCCACTAAATTTTCTGCCACCTATCATATTATGGCTTGTGCCAAATTTTAGGTATTATCAGTATGATATAGCTATAGAGAGACAGAGATGGAGAAAGTTGAACAAAAAACAAGGGTTCTATTGGGACCTTAATTCACACACTGCTAGAACTGATGTAGGACAATTTACAGTTGTAAATTTTAGGGAATTGACCAAGCAAAAGAACAACCCTTCCTCTGCTAGAGGACCAACAAAACCTTAGGTTGGGGGGAGTGATGAGTCCAGTTTATGGCTCAATTTGAATAGAGTTTATTATCCATTTGTTGTAGTTTTCATAGACTTTGATACTTGAATGTTGACCTTTTTATGATATTTCCTCAAAACCGTAGACATTGAGCATAAGCCTATTTTTGCAATCTTTAAATGACATTGACATGTTATATGAACTATCTATGTTAATTTTACATGTGGATTAATGAGTGTTACTTTAAGATAGTTACAAATATGCAATTGTTGTGTGTACTAATATTGCTATGTAGATATAATTAGAAGCCTACAAAATTGGGGAAGATTCTGCCAGCTGGTCATTTTCCATGAAGCTCAACAAGGTGATCGTTCAAAGGTCAATGGAGGGAAGACTCTAAGCAAGAGGGAGATTCCTAGTTTAAATTGAAGGATTGTAACCACCTTGTAAATGGTCTTAATTGTTTGTTGAGCAAATATAGGAGTTATTGTTGTGCTAGATCTGCGTTAAAAAAACCATGCTTGACCAAATTCCACACAAGCATAACCTCCTCCCCACTTTTTATGCTTTCTCTAAAGTGGCGTCCTCCTAATCTATTGGAGTTGACCACCTTGCTAGGTAGTTGGTTAGTATTTTTTCTTCCTATAAATAAGACTCGAATGCTCCTCCTCTAAAGGTTTACTAATTTGATGATGTACTTGAATTCTTAGTTTTTTAGTAATATAGTTATGCTACTCGATTGTACTCATGCTTTCCAATGAATAAAATGAAGTTATAAGTTTGTGCATCTGAGTTCACATTTTTTTTAAGGGATACTCATCCAAGGGGGGCCACTTGGTGAGCATTCCATCCTTTAGTTTAGTTATTACTTTCTATTCAACAATTAGTAAGAATCTGGCATTGTTTGTTCCTATAACCACTAGAACTCCATTATGTGACTGTTCCTGCAGTCAAAGCAGATAGACTAGTTTCCTATTTGTTTGCTCAGATTTTCATTTTTGTCATGCATATCAGCTTAGTATAGTTGTTGGTTGATGCTCAATACTTATGTTATTTCTTTCCAAGCAATTTACTTTCAGCATTATGTCTTTCTTAGTTGTAGGATGAAGATGGCTACTCTTAAATAAATATTTGAGCAGCTCCCTTCGGGTTTGTCTTTTGTATTGTGTGTGCATTGGCCTATGCATCACCGAGTTTACTCAGCTTTTTATCAAAGTCTTGATCTGTCGCTTTGCGCATCTATGCTTTGCCGCTTCGCAGCTTCAAGTATCTGCATTCCTTTTGGATTCTGAAATTTTCATTGTGCTTCTACGTGTCGCGGCTATGGGATGGTCTTTTTTTTTTTTGAGGCCTCGTTGGGCTGCAAAATGCTTCCTCGGGGCTTTCATTCCTAAAAGGTGTTGGCAGACCCCACATCTTGCTATGTGGCAATCATTCACAAAACTTTCAATGTGGGGATGAAATAGCAACTGCGGCTAGCGAAGTGCTGCCACGCATCTTTTACGCCTGGTTGATGGAGTGTTCCCTCCACTGTGATAAGGTTCTCAGCCCATTCGACATGTGTTTCATTTTTGCAAATCCTTGGCAGCGATGGGAAAGGGGTTCATATGGGCAGCGAAAGGCTGCCACGTGTCTAACAGCTGATCTGTGACATGGGCGATAAGCCAGATGAACTAAATAAAGCTATTGGTTGTTGCTTGTCATAATCATTCACGGTAATAGATGACACTTGTCTAACCGATCCTGGCTAGGACCACTGCCATCATTACAGAGGATGCACCTATGCTCGGAATGACTAGATGTTGTGTTCCGGCTTGATGTTGTTGTAACGGCCTTAGGAATATTCTGATTCAGGCATCATTGTAGAGGATCGCGAAATCTTTTATATTGTTGTTCTCCAAAGTGGTGGGAGGTTTTCCTGCTATATATACTTTCTCTATTGATGAGAAAGGGTCCAGAATTTGGAGAAGAATACACTAGTTTTAGCAAAAGATGTCAGGCCTCTATTACTGTTTTACTAAAATTGCAAAACTTTCAGATTGTGCCAATTGTTCAACCTTTATGTTTTTCATGCTTTTGATTAAACTCTGAATTGTGCTTTATACTATCTTGACACTTTATTTGAAGAACTTCTATATATGTTGGATACAAGTTGGCTTACCTAAATAATGTCTAAGGACTCTTCTTAGTAGTGAGAATGTATGCAACATTATTTTATGTCAATAAATGAATTGTCTGTGCTATAATCTTAAAGTCTCTGATGTTTTGGAACACAACAACACCATTCAGGCCCTTAAATCTATGATTTATCATGCCCATCATCAAATCTTGGTGCATCGCCTTAGGTTAGATTTTACTTTATTATATCCACTTCATTTTCCCTTTCAAACCCCATTATAGAAGAAGTCAGCTTCTCTAACAATCCGGAGGTTACTCAGTTTAGCGCAAAAGGTCCCCCTTAAACTGAGTTTCTCATAAGACTCTATTACCTCATCAATTTTTTGTGTCAATAGTTTGTTCTTTTTTCTGGCACACCCGGTGGGACCCAAACTTAATGAAATTGCATTGTAGAAGGGTGAATGAGCCATCGACCTATAACTAGATCCCAAACTGTGAGTAACCTACGTTTACTAGTACCTCCGCTAGGGATAGTCTAGGTCTCTAATTAGTTGGTAACCATTCCATTCCCACCACCCTTTCCCCTCACCGTGTTGTCAGCCGCTAATAGAAACTACGTAGCATGGGACGCTGGAAGTACCTTGATAGCCCCGATAGTGCCCGCTATCTGGGGTGCTATCCCAGTTTCAGCCTTGAAAGCTATTTCCAAATTTTTTAGAGACAGCTCAAAAATGCCAGTAGAACATTTGCAGGATGTAGCGGATGTATGCCTGGTACACGATATTACAGCGCAGAACGTAGCCCTAAGGCTCCTCGCCGCGTCTTTCAAAGGCAAGGCTCTAGATTGGTACCGAACACTAACTCCTAATTAAATTCTCACCTGGGATGAGCTTGGAGATCGATTCTATGAAAGGTTCTCAAATGACGGAGATCGTTCTTCATTGTATTATCAGCTATCTGTCATAAAACAAGCCCCCCAAGAAGCTCTGATGGAATTCAATGCCTGATTTCACACAAATTGGCAGAGGATCCCTGTTACCATCCACCCAACTCCTAAGTTGGCCTTTATATTTTATCTGAGGTCCATCAATTCAGACATTTCTATGATGATCAAGTATTTGGGAGGAGCTACTCTACCAGATGCTTATGGTACCACTATCAAAGTTGAGAATCATTTGATAGATTGCAAAAAATTGCCTCCTCGACCTATTATGCTGATATTCCCTAAAATATCAATCTTCGCGCAAGAGGTCACGTCGACTAGTGTGCCCGTAACTACCTAGTCAATGTACTCATATGTGGTCACTCCTGAAAACATGGCTTCTACATCAGGATCTTCCAAGGATGAAATAAGTGACCTCAAGGAGATATTGTGAACCATGGCAAATGACATAACGACTCTTAAGCAGAACCAAGCAATGACCCTGCGGCCTGCATATCAGAACTATCAAGGCGGGCAGTCTACTTATCAGCAAAATCAATATTAGGGTACGCCTCGCACTAATCCACCAGCGCCGACTACAAACCAAATGGTGTTGGTTCCTTCTCCACTAACGAATGTGTCGCCAAGCTCAAGTAGGGAATTAACCACAAGAAAAAACAACCTTATTGATGACATGAATCTGTGGTGTTTCCCCTGCAATGATGTGCATATGCCCTAAAACTGTCTACATGGAAACCTACAACAGAAGGTGGCGAAGCAACGCAGCCAAGGCACAACAACAGAAAATGGAGGTTATGTATATGCCTCACCGCAAATGGATAGTTTGGTCCTTACTGCTCAACTGCAAGGAATGTCTTTAGAACAAGAATCTAATATTGCTCTTGACCATGCACTCTTCTCCTAGATGGGAGAGGAAGAAACGGTGTTTTCTAATGATGCATTCATATCCGGAACACCACAGGTGCAGTCTAACTATAACACATGCTCAAAAAGGAGATTCACCGATGAGCCAGTTGTTTCACATCTAGACAGCCCGCAACTCAAAGACAGGTCTGATCAAATTCCCAGTGCTTCAACCATCCCTTCAACTTCTCAACCACGGAAGGAAATTATTATAACAAGAACCAGGGAGAAAAAATATTTGATTTTTCCACCTTTTAATGTGGTAGAGCAATTAAAGAAATCATCTGCTAATGTGTCTCTATGGGACATTCTAGCTATCCCAGAATAGAAGATGTTATTATAAAAGGCGCTTCAAGAAGAGATCAAGCCGGCATATATGGAGTCGTCTACCTGTGCAGAGGTTGTCTGTGAAGTACCACCAGCTAAGGTTCTTACAAACAGTACAAAGGAATCCCTTGTCGAGGACAGAAGTAGGTTGAAACCTCAGCCCTTCTTCTTGACTCTCATTGTAGGAAAGAAGTTATTACACAATGCTATGATTGATTCTGGTGCTAGTACAATGGTTATGCCTAAACAGATAGCTAAAGCTTTAGGACTCAGCTACGAACCTATGAGAAGAGGGGTGATGCAGCTTGATGGAAATAAAGTTGAAACTGTAGATATCATCAAAGCACTTCAGTTAACTCTATTTGCTTGCTCTAGTATCATAGTCCTGCAGGACACAATGATCATAGATGTTCCTCCTATGTTTGGTCTCTGTCTATCCCGAGAATTTACTTCAAAGGTGGGCAAATATCTGTCCTTGGATTGGTCACACCTGATCCTTAGGACCAAGCACGGCACAAAAATGAAGATAGAATCAGAGGCTCTACATTCTGAACACGTGGCGGATGAGGCCTTGCTCAATTTTGAAGTTGTGCATACCTCCATCACCAAGCAAGAAATCTATTGCATTGAGTTGCTAGAACAGGAGAAGGTGAGCGAAGATCAGAATGATAAAGAAGATGCTCAGTTGAGTGAACACATAAATAATGATCCTTTCAGAAATTATCACGCTACAGGATTGAGCACATATATAATTTATGATAAAGACCAGGTGTTTCCAAGGGTCGCCAAAGAGTCCAAAGGTAACCGGGAAAATGAGCTATGGACACTATACTTTAATGGAGCAAGAAGAAAAGTAGGTGCTGGAACAGGGGTATATCTAATATCCCAGCAAAATAAAAAAATGGTTGAGGTCCTTCCGCTTTCATTTCGCATGTTCAAACAATGAGGCTGAATATGAAGGGTTAGTCCAAGGTTTAAGCCTTGTGGAACGAATGGGCATTAAGCAATTAATTGTGTTCGAAGATTCTGAACTGGTAGTTAACCAGGTCCGAGAAATTTCTGCAGCAAAGAATGTCTGCATGAGATCCTATCGACACTGAGTCTAGGACCTGATTGAGGGTTTTGAAGCTTTCAACATCCAGACCGTTCCCCGAAGAAAAAATAGCAATGTAGATCGCATGGTTGTGATTGGTGCTCAGTTTGATCCTGTCTCTAACTTGCTTCAGAACGAACATTCAGTACAAGTACTAGTCCGACCAGCGATCCTTGACAATGATCAGAGTTGGAAGGTTTTTGAAAGCGACGAACACATTGCCTCGTTTATCCAGCACTTAGGGGAGTTCGTTGATCAGCTTCAACCAAAGATCGCCAAGGCTTATGAAGGAAAAATTATGCAGCTCAAATCTAATAAACTTCCAAAAGGATTGCTTACTCTTGAAAACTTTTTCAATTGTAATGATGCTCGAAACGATAAGCGGAAGTTCCTGGTGGAAAAAAGAGATTATGAGGACCTTCAAGTCTCTGATGGTAGGAATCTCTGAGTCGGAAAAGATGTCCTACACCATGATAAGGAAAGGCTCATCAGTTTCTGAGAAAAGTATGGAGTAGTGGCTTGGTCCTACGATGATCTAGAAGGTTACGATCTTGGCATCATTCAACACACTATTGAGCTGATAGAAGGTGCAAAACCAGTCCGACAGAAACAGAGGCTAGTGAACCCTAAAATTGAGGTCTTAATGGCACAGGAGCTAACTAAGCTCATTAAGTCACGCATAGTCTTCCCAATCAAACATAGTACTTGGGTATCGAATCTGGTCCCAGTCCGAAAGAAGAATGGGGATATCCGCTTGTGTGTGGACTTCTGAGACCTGAACAGAGCATTTTTGAAAGACCACTATATGTTGCCTTCTATGGAGTTAATCCTACAAACTGTAGCAGGATCAGAAATGTTCTCTCTACTGGATGGTTTCTCCGGCTACAATTAAATCCATGTTAAGGAAGAGGATCAACACAAAACTACATTCACCACAAAGTGGGGAACATTTGCATATGCTAAAATTCCTTTTGGTTTATCCAATGCAAGGGCAATATTCCAGCGGGTGATGGACGTCGCATTTAGTGAACTAATCAATAAGTTTATTCTAATATATTTGGATGACCTTACAGTATTCTCTAAATCTAAGGATGATCATTTTGACCATTTGGAATTAGTTTTTCAAAAGTGCCAAGAATTTGGGGTTTCCCTAAATCCAAAGAAATGTGTATTCAGAGTGCCACAGGGTAAGCTATTGGGACATGTTGTGTCTAGAGAAGGTGTTTCAATTGACCCCAAATGAGTAAAGGCTATCAAATAACTTCCCCTTCCGGTAAATAAGAAAGGTGTCCAGTCTTTCTTGGGCAAAGTAAATTTCGTTAGCAAGTTTATTCCTGATTTTGCGGGGGTGATTAGGCCGATCACCCTAATGCTGAAGAAAGATCAAACATTCAAGTGCACAACCGAAGCTCGGGAGGCTTTTGAAAGGGTCAAGGAAGCTATTTCCACAGCCCTAGTGCTGATTAATCTGAATCAATCCAAAGATTTTATAATGTATGCTTTTAGTATCAAGTCCAGAATTGCTACTGTTCTAATCCAAAAGGATAATGAAGAAAAAGGGGAGCATCCAGTAGTGTTCTATTCACAGAACCTAAAGGAATATAAGGTGAATTATAATTTTTTTGAAAGACAGGCCTTTGCAATAGTAATGGGACTTAAAAATTTATGCCATCTAATTTCCTACAGCAAGGTGCTAGTGTATGTCACATATTTTAGTGTGCGTGAATATATCATGGAAGGGGAAATCACAGAAAAAAGGGCTGATTGGATTACCAATATCCTTGAATATGACATTGAAGTCAATCCTAATAAAACTATTAAAGGAAGAGGACTGTGTGAATATGTGGCACAGAACGAGGAGGTACCTTTCACGGAGGAGCAGCCAGAGCTCGTCTTGATAAATGAATCAGAATCGGATGGCAGTTGGCTGACTGATAGAATGAGGTTCATGCAAACCGAAAAGTATCCTCCAGGCCTCTCATCCCAAAAAAGGAGATATTACCAGCTACAGAATTGTAGATATACGCAAATAGAAGGAGTCATTTCAAAAGGAATTTCAACAGTGTTCTCCTGCGATGCGTTACTTCGGAGTAGGCGAAGAGGATCCTCGACGCGTTCCATAATAGTGCTACAGGTGGACATTTCTCTGCCAAAACCACCACAATCAAAATCATGTGTGCCAGCTATTATTGGCCCACACTTTTCAGTGACTCCTACTCTTTGGTGAGGGCTTGTAAAAAATGTTAGTTCCTCGCCAATAGGAGGAAGAATTATGTAATGCCCCTCAAACCTATAGTGGTGGATGAACCATTTATGCAATGGGGTTTGGACTTCATCAGAATGATCAACCCAATTTCTAGTGCTGGACACAAATGGATTCTAACTACTACAGACTACTTCACAAGGTGGATGGAGGTTGTTCCCCTTAAAAGCGCAACAAAAATAGAGATTTTAGATTTCCTCGAGGAACTGGTGACAAGGTTTGGCCCTCCGAAAACTATCATTTTAGACAACACTAGGGCATTCCTAGTTGAAAAGGTATGTCATTTTGCATTAAAGAATGACATATTCCTTAAAACATCATCAAACTATTACCCACAAGGAAATGGTTTAGCAGAGTCATTGAACAAAAGCTTAGTTCGACTCCTAAAAAGAATTGGCTCAGATCACCAGAGGGAATGGCATAAAAACCTCTAAACAGTGCTCTGGGCAAATCGCATAACCCCTAAGCAAGTCTTTAAGACTTCTCCTTATGAGTTGGTATATGGGAAAGAGGCGCTGTTACCTATCTCTATGGAGATTCTGGCAATACAGTTGTTGAAATCGCTTGAGATAGAACAAAATGAAGCCATGGAAGTTCGGTTCACTGAACTATTGGAAGTACAGGAAAAAAGGGAGAATTCCCTAATAGCAATGACGAGTCATCAATAGGTGGTCAAACGATTGTTTGACAAGACCAGGGTCTAAAATGAGGGGACTTAGTGCTAAAGTATGATAGCAGGGCTGCAAAACCAGGTCAGCACGGTAAATTTGATAGCCTATGGGAGGGTCCCTTTAAAATCATTCGATGCAAAGAACACAATACTTTTGAGCTAGAGAATATAGAACAGGAACTGTTAGGAATCCCGATCAATGGGATTCATCTTAAGTTGTTCCATTAGGCATTAAGCTCTATTTTGTACATATGTAAATAGCGCTTTTACATTTTTTTTTCATTTCTTTGGCCGGTCTTTTTCTGAAATAGTTTGTACTTCTGTAGAATTAACCCATTATTATTGGCAGGTGGAATACTAGAATCTCTTTACACAAAAAACGCCCATGTGCGAGAGAATAGAAAATAAAAATTGTAGCCCAAAAAAACTTAAAATGCAGAATGAAAGAAAGAGCATGAATTTTCTCTAAACGATAGATATCTATTCATATATGTTCTTTTCATTACAAAAGTGGTTGTGAAGCCATATTTCAAGATTTACAAGTATATTGAGCTATTATATATACAATAGCCTTTTTCTAAGCTTATATACGGCTAACGGGTAGATGTTGAGCAGTAGGCAGGAGACATTTGTTGAGCAGACAGGAGGATTTTCATCCAACGGCATGGCTTGCAGCAATTGTCGCATTAATAGCAGCGTCCACTTCTTCCTCATCCAGTGTTTTCTCGGCAACACTGGCAGCAACATTTGGCACAACCGCCATTGGCCGGGGAAACACCAGGTTTCTGAAGTCAGTATACCAGTCTACGTCGTAGAAAGGTATAACATTATAGCTGCGAAATAGGAAGTGAAGGGCCTAAGTAACCCTCTGTTGGTGCTGGTCATGGGTCTGTAGGAAGAATCTGTTGAGGAACGGAAGCCAAATGACAATGACTTCTTCCTCAATAAAGCGACGTAAGTCACTGGCTAACGGCAGACCTACCCCATAGGTAGCATGAGCAACGACCTCACTGAGACCATTCAGGTATTTCTTGGGGAATATTTCTTTAACCAGCTTCAAGACAAGTGGCCAGGGAATGTTAATGTCCAACATGGATGCTACACAGTGGGAGCATATGTCGGTGTTTACCCGATACTTGTCTTCGTATTCTACACAGTCATTGTCTAAAACCCACTTTATGGCTACCAAGACTAGAGAATGTTTATTCTTCGTCATCCTTTTCAGTCTTCTAGTTGAAACCTCCCCTAGGAATGCCATCTGTGACTTATATGAGATTAAGCGAACTAGAGTATCCATAACTTTGACACTATCCTTAGGCTCCTGAGCTAACTCCTAAATCTATCTACCACCTAACTTATGAGAAAGCTTGCTTAAGACTCAACTACTGACCTATCACTTCTCAAATGCTAAGTATGTTCTTCTTACTACTTACTGGTCTATTTATAGAAAATTTGACAAGATGCATGTTAAATCTGCTTTAAAAACAAAAATGTGATGTTATGGTAGTTGCTATCTTCAAAGGCGTACCTACGTTTGCTCACATTTATGGGCCAGTTACATTCGTGATAGCACGGCTCAATGCGTGCTTGATTAAATGGACCTAATTAATTATCTTTAAAAAGGTGGCGCTTGTTGGCTATGAGACGTATGGCCGTAGCCTATTGTGTCACCTCTCAAGCGTGTCCCAAAGCCCAAAGAAATATTCATATCCTTTCAGACTGCCATTGTTTGCTTGGCATAATCATTCCGGCTAGGATATTAATTGCCAACGCATGCTAATGTAGGGTTAGCAAGCAAATTGTTGGCTTAGGTTCCAAGGAGATCACAGCGTATCACACGATTGCCAAATGCAATGATGAACTTTAGTCACCTCAAAATGGCTAGCAATTCATTTTGCATGATTTGCAAAATTAATGGTACATGCCGAATTAAATGCAAAAGGCATATTTTCGCCTACCACCTTGGGAAAGGTTGCTATTATTGCATAAAGGGGCTTAATATTTCAAAGTCTTTTCATAAGCGCCTAGGATAAAAGTGCAGAGTTGTTTTCTTTCTGTATATCTAGAAGTCGAGCATAGTCGTAGCTAACCAGGAACTTGTAGAAATCTTCGGAAAGAAAAATGTCAGAATCTACATCTCAGCCAATGCAGGAAGAAATTAGCTAAGAGTTATTTTCAGCTATTCATTCTTCAATAGAGGTATACGTCTATGAGGATGTGGTGTATGCCATGCCTGGTATACCCAGCAGGCCAAGGAGAGCCTACACAGAGGAGCTGAATAAACCCAAGAATTGGAGAAACCAAAAAAAGGTTGAAGAAAAATGGGACAATATCTACGACCCAAAGCTCACGAAAAACCTTAAGTCCTTCAGAGAGGCAACTTGTGCAAGGTTATCGGCACCAAAGGTAGACCAATCTATGACGAGTAGAGTTTGGTATAGTGGTTTCCCTCAATACATGGTCCCACTGGTACACTATTGCCCAGAGGTTGTTAATGCTGCTATCCAACATTATAATCCTGATACCCACTGCATTGAAGGCTGCAACTTAAAGGTGCATATCACTCCAAAGGCCATCTAGCACATGCTATGTATCCCAGACCCAAGTAAGAGGAAGGAAAATATCGAGACCTTTCACTCGAGCAAAAGAGAGAAAATATGGAGAAAGATGAAAACTAGCTCAGAGTTCTTGTTAGAGGAGACTGGTAAGAAAGGCATCCAAGCCACTAAAGCACAAAGTATTCCATTGTTGCGTGGTGTGTTTCGCGATGATCTCCAGAATGCCATGTCCATGCTAGCCTTTGTGTGTGGCCAAGACTCTAATGAGAAGATAAAGACCTTTCAACTGGGACCAGCAATACAATTTTGCAAGCAGCATGAACTCTTCTGGTATGATTTTGCTGAATTTATAGTTGAAGAAATGAAACCAAAAATTGAGAATTATCAGGCGAAGAAAAATTTTTAGGTTTCTTTCTTTCTTGGTCCATATGTTTTTGCATCAAAACCCAGATTTCTTTGCCCGGTATTTTCTGCTATCAATTTTTTATGAGCAAAATAAAAGGAAGCCAGTGTCCACATGGACGCCTTTTCTTTTTGTATCATATGATTATTATGCATTTGCGGACTATTTCATAGCCTTGGTCTTGAATGATTTGATTGGAGAGGGTGATATTATCTGGCTTGATAAGGATCAGGCCAGATTTATGCAAAGATTCACCCCTACTTGTGATTGGTTCTTGAGCAAGGATTTTATGATCCTCTGAATGCGAGGTTTTATCAACAAGCCATTCTTGCTCCTATTCTGCATCACCGATAGAGTGTTCATGCTAGAAATGTTATAACAGGTGTGTATCATTGATTTTACTTTATGTAGCAGCGAAAAGGTTAAGAAGAAGAGTTTCTTCTCTTGTCAAAGAATTTCAAGTTGGTGACTCTATTAAAGAAGCAATCAGACCAGTTGTTAGAGGACAAGTTGGCATATCTAGGGTTGGTACTAGTAAATGATAAATGGGAATACAACCCTTTTGATGACTTGCCAGAGCCACATATGAGGGTTACCCATGTTGCCCGACCATACTGGGAGAAGCGACGTAACCCGCAAGTGAACAAAGATGACTATTTTGTTGAATTGGTGCAAATTCCTATGCCAGACACTAGAGGCCCATGGCACAAGTTCTACTTTCCTGTGGCTGTGGCCCAGGATAATGTCCCCATTGAACGCGACATGTACAACAGGTTGAAGAAGGATGAGGAATGGAGTGAGGAGAAAATATAGGATTTCTGGAAGTATTGCCAAGAAATTGCACAATTGGATGCTCCTTACAATCAACTAAGAGATGACCAGGAATTTGAAAGGTGGCAGAAGCAGGGCCATCCCAGCCTGAGCTCTAGTACTAATAGGAGCGAAGAGAGAGACGAACCCAACGAGGAGGAAATGACAACATCGGCTTCCTCTCATCAAAACAAGAAAGCCTCCAGACAATCCTCCTATGTGGCCACAAACATCCATTTTAACATATCAAGGGGCTCGCACACACTCACTTGGGCTGCTAAATTAGCTAGGATATTATTTCAGCAGAAGGAAATGACTGTCGAAGCTTGGGAGGCTCCACCCACTAAATGACAACACACATAGAATATTATTGGAGAGGGTTCGCAAGAACCCACCGGGGGAGGAGTACTCGCTACTAGTCAAGAGCCAGAGGTTGCGGGGGAGCCGCCGACATTTAAGGAAGCGCCATCAACTAGTCAATAGGTACATTTCACTCCTTCTCTTGCATCTCATTCCTTGGTATCTGCCCCCGCCTCACTAGCGACCCCTACCATAGGTCCTAGCCCTCTACCTTCTGCTTTTGGTCCAACTTATTGAGTTGAATTCACCTAGTTTTCACAGGCCCACCCACTCATAATTACTCCTTCGTGTATGTTTACACCTATCACTACCACTCAGACCTTCCTCGCCTCGCTTTTAGAAAGCATTCCCCTTGTGAGTGCTCATTCTTTTTCTGATATGATTACAGATCCTCTTCCTTTGCAACATGCTAACACCCCGTTAACGACTCCCCCTTTCCAGCCAATGAGTCTTATAGCTGATTCCCCAGTCCAGTCATTACAAATGACTAGCCCTGTTGTTCATTCTCAAACCAAACTTTGGAACGTGCCTCACTTCTCTCCACAAACTGTCACTTTCCAAAAGAAACAAATGCCCGTGCCTATGAAGATTACCTATCCCTATGCCCTATCTTTTGGTGCCCCTTTCACAGGTGGACTAGTTTCATCACCAGTTGAATTTATAGCACAGATTGATTGCAGAAGGGAGGCACGCGTGAATAGAATGAGGAAACACAAGGAAAAGGATGACAGTGTTTCTGCCGAGCCAAGAGTACAAGCTCTATTCGATGAGGCCCGACAAGAATTGAAGTTCATGACCATGTACCCGAGGGTAGGCAAGCCTCAGGGAGAGATGCAACTAGAGGACTATGAGATATATGCGGTCGGACTTGACATGAAGGTAGCCCGACTGCAGGATAAAGTTGAAATCATGGAGGAAACGCAGCTGGTAGTCACTTCTGACTTCCTCAAAACTGGTCGCCAACTAAAGAAGAAGGATGAGCAGCTCAAGGCAGCTAGAGAAATGGTTAGTTTTCTAGAAAAGAAGGAGAAATCCTTAGAGGCAGATATTTCCCTCATGACTAAAAGGGCGTTGACAGCGGAAGATGAGAGGAACAAGCTCCAAAGTGAAATTGTGAAGACTCGGGTTACTGACCCTAGTAAATAAAGGAGCTACAAAGTAGGAACCAAGAGGCAGAGAAAAATCTACAAATGAAAGATGAAAAGCTGAAGCGCCTCTACCTTGAGCATAGTCAAGGGATGGCACAAAAAGGGGAAGAGTTAAAGCACCAATAGGCTCAATATGAGCAAAGAATGCAAGAGAAAGAGACTGAATTTAAAAGACTAAGGGATCAAATAGAGGAAGAGCTATAAGAGAAAAAAGCTTCTCTAGAAGAGCACTTAGCAAATCACTCCTAAGCTGAGCAGACTTGGAATAAAGAAATGAGCAACTATGCGGAGTAGCTGGCATCTGAGAAAAGGAAAAAGGAAGAATTAGTTGAGGCCCTTATTTCAAGAGATGTGAAGATTCCTTCACTTAAATCCTCTCTTGCCTTCCCCTGCACAACCTGATATCATTATGTTGGTTAGGAAATTATACATTTCTCACTAGGAGAAAATCAAAACCTTTTTCCAAACACTGCAGCCTATCCTCTGATTTGTCGACAAGGCATCAAGGCTCAGCCAGGAAGCTCAAGATACGATAGAGCAGTTCCTATGATTCATCTTGGAGAAGGTTCCTGAGGCAAAATACCTACTCAACAAGCTATACTCCGTCTCTGATGAGAACCTTGCCAGAGCGAGTATTGAAGATAGGGACACTACTGCTCAAACTACAAACAAATTTATCCATTACCACTCTACCTTCTAGCACACTAAGGTAGTCACTGCTACTCTAAGTAAGACATTGGATAGCATATGGGGATGTTTCTCTAGGTTAGGCAGGATGGGACTACCATCCTCATTCCTCGAGGATGGCTCTATTGCCACGACTGCGCAGATTGCAAAAATTATTGAAGAGAAAGAAGGTGACCCGGAGGCTTTCAAGGGGTTCAACAATCCTCCAACAACAGTCGACATTGAGGCAGTCATTCTTCCGCTCTCACAGCTACTATTTCATATACAAATAGGGGTTGGTTTACTCGATGTGCTACCTCACAAAGAAACTATTGATCTACGTGGAGCATAGGATAATTTGCGCAACATAGTGAAACCGTCCGAGGATGAATGGTCACCTTTGCAGGTAGTTCTTTCCAATCTCTAACTCCATTAGCCCTTTTGATAAGGCTCTGGTCTACAGAACCAGAGAAATTTTTGGGTTCTTCATTCCTTACTCGAAACACCCCTGTTAGTCACCAAAAGCTGTTAAATAAATATTTGAGCAACTCCCTTCGGGTTTATCTTTTGTATTTTCTGTGCATCAGCCTATGCATCACCGAGTTTACTCAGCTTTTTATCAAAGTCTTGATCTGTCGCTTTGCGCATATACGCTTCATAGCTTTGGGTATCTGCATTCCTTTCAGATTCTAAAATTTTTGTTGTGCTTCCACGTGTCGCGGCTATGGGATGCGTCTGCTTCTTTTTTCCTTGAGGCCTCATCGGGCTGCGAACTGCTTCCGTAGGGTTTTCATTCCTAAAAGGTGTTGGCGGACCCCACATCTTGCTATGTGGCAATCATTCACAAAACTTTCAACGCGGGGATGAAATAGCAACCGCGGGCAACGAAGTGCTACCACGTGTACTTTATGCTCGATTGATGGAGTGTTCCCTCCGCTGTGATAAGGTTCTCAGCCCATTCGACATGTGTTGCATTTTTGCAAATCCTTGGCAGCGATGGGAGAGGGGTTCATACGAGTAGCGAAAGGTTTCCATGTGCCTAACGACTGATCTGTGACATGGGCGATAAGCCGGATGAACTAAATAAAGCTATTGGTTGCTGCTTGTCATAATCATTCGTGGCAATAGATGAGACTTGTCTGACCGATCCTGGCTAGGACCACCGCCATCATTACAAAGGATGCACCTATGCTCGGAACGACTAGATTTTATGTTCTGACTCGATGTTGTTGTAACGGCCTTGGGAATATTCGGATTCAAGCATCATTGTAGAGGATTGCAAAATCTTTTCTATTGCTATTCTCCAAAGTCGTGGGAGGTTTTCCTGCTATATATACTTTATTTATTGATGAGAAAGGGTCCAAAATTTGGAGAAGAATATGCTGGTTTTAACAAAAGATGCAAGGCCTCTATTACTATTTTACTAAAATTGCAAAACTTTCATACTGTACCAATTGTTTGGCATTTCTATTTTTCATGCTTTTGATTAAACTGTGAACTGTGCTTTATAATGTCTTGACACTTCATTTGAAGAACTTCACTATATGTTGGATACAAGTTTGCTTACCTAAATCATGTCTAAGGACTCTTCTTAGTAGTGAGAATGTATGCAATGTTATTTTATGTCAATAAATAAATTTTTTGTGCTATAATCTTAAAGTTTCTGATGTTTTGGAACACAACACCATTCAGGCCCTTAAATCTATGATTTATCATGCCCATCATCAAATCTTGGTGCATCGCCTTAGGTTATATTTTACTTTATTACATCCACTTCCTTTTCCCTTTCAAACCCCATTATAGAAGAAGCTGGCTTCTCTAACAATCTGGAGGTTACTCAGTTTAGCGCAAAAGGTCTCCCTTAAATTGAGTTTCCCATAAGACTCTGTTACCTCGTCAAATTTTGGCATCAACGGCTACTTTGGATTCCTAGTGCACATAATGCATTGACCCATTTCAAGTTTACATCCCTGGGTTGATAAGTTAAATGCACTTTCATGATGGTTGAGATAGCTATTCAGATTAGATGTCCTACTTCTTGATATGGAGTGTGTCTAGTTGTGGTGCTAGATGACTTATTATCCCTTGCTTCATGTTAGACAATAGATTACTAATTTTAACTTTAGAATCCCCATTAGAGGACTTACTTGTGATGGATGACCTCTCCCCTCTTGGATTCCTAGAAAGAGTCTTGGATTAATTCCTATAGATTTTCAAAATGTATTCAAATGGTCCATTAGAAATATCCCCTCCTCCAATAAGGTTGAGGGCGTCCATACTATCTTCATTAATTCCCCTTAAAAATACCAACTTAAAGGATTCCTCTCACAATTTATGTTGGGGGTTTTTCTTCAAAGCAAACTAAAACCTCCCAATACAATCTTCTAGTGGCTCATGCCCCTTTTGATACATTGAGAAAATTTCATCTCTTCTTCAATATAATCATCTACAATAGTCTCCCAGAACTGTGTCTTCATAGTCTCCCAATCTCGGACAACATCTTGGCTAAGCCTCATAAACCATCTGAGGGAAGCATCCTTTAGAGTAGCCAGAAAGAGCTTGGTTCAGTGTGCATCATTAGTGTAATTATAACTTCTGCACAAAACATCAAACTCAAAGAGGAAAGTATTTGGGTCCTCTATTACCAAGCCATAAAATACTGATAATGTTGATGGTTTTATATTCTTTAGCACAATGGCTCTGGCTTGATCAGTAATAGGGAACTCAAAGGTTCCATGTTTTGGATCATCTAGTGGTGCATCCCACATTGTTCGGAAGGTCCCTCCTTTTGTAGGTGTGGAAGATGATGATGGTGATGAAGTTGATGAAAATGGGAGGGTAGTGTCTACTCTTTCAACAATCTCCTCAATAATCTCAAAAAAACCACCAGTATCTCCTCTATCATGAATGTTTGAATGGAGGAATCTTCCTTGGGTATCTCTTTGCCTCCACATACAGTAAATTTAACTTTGTATGGCCACGACCCTACACAATGTCAGTAGCTTGATGCTAAAAAAGTTGGTTTCTAACAGTCCTAATACTTAAGAAGGGAAATCTAGCTATGAAAATTGCAAAAATGGGTCTATGAAGTTAGCACCATCCCCGACAATGGCACCAAAAATGTAGAGTCTAAGTTAATGTTTTGTAAACTTGGTGAAGGTCACTCAATTCAGAGGGTTAACAAACTGAATAGTCCACTTGACACTGCTTAAGACTACATTAAATTATCAATCAAGGTGCATAAGCATATGATGGTGCAATAAGATATATTCCTTCATGGAATCAAACTACTCAAACTAAACTGTTAAACGTTATTCTAGTTGCTGGACATTCATAAAAACTGTAAAACAACAAAAGTAAAACTAAACCTTAGTTGCTACAAGTACCTACAATAACAACTATAACTAAAATATTTCTAATGAAAATAAACTGAAAACTTGATTGAAATTACTGTAACATTCAAACTATCCTCCAGAGTGTCATTAATATTTATTCCATGCATGTTCCTAGGCATCACTTGTATTAAACAAGAAATAAAATCTACAATTCATAAGTAACATTAAACTAATATTAACTATCAACAAAAATGAATAACTGAAATGAAGTGGAGAACAATACCTTGAGTGACCTGCTCAAGTAACTGTTCCCACTTAGTTGAGTATAATATAACTAGTAGATCTCACACATCTCATGAATTAAGCTTCATTTATTGTATAAAGTAAAAGATTACAAAAACTCTCACAAACTGAGTTCAACCATTTTGTAGATTCATGTTTCAACTAGAAAATAACAGATAGTACAAACTTTGCAAATCAACCAACTAACTAAAATGCATACTTAACCATCAGTTATATTCAAATTGAGGGAGTCTTTATTGAAAGTAACAACTAAAACTGAAATCATTAATTCCACTTCTAGATATCTAGAACATAGTTTTAAGATTTGGACTTATTCAGTCTATAACTAAAAAGAAAGAGAATCCTAAAAAGAACAAAACTCTTCCAAATATATTACATTAAATCATGCGTCCATTCACTAATACATTTGACTGAAAAATATGACAAAACTGTCTGACAAAATATGTAAAATTCAATGTTTGTCAGGTGCTTGTAAAATTTGATGTGTAATTTCCAATTTTTTTGAAAGTTTATCCCCGACGTTCGTCGAAATTTTGACGAACCTGGGGTTCGTCGAAATGTCGGCTATTATTTTCATCGAATGTTCGACAAACATGAAAAATTAAAAAAAATCAAATTGTGGCCGACATAAAAAAAGTGAGTTCACGCGATTTATTGTGGTTTTTTTCTACTTGAGACGTTGTGGAGAACTAAGGACGATTTTCTTGGGAAAAATCAGAAAAAATTCAAGAAGATATCGCCAGGTTGAGGGTAGTCATTGTCTTTTTGTAGAATTCAGTTGTGAAGTCAGATTTGTAGTTCGAGGTTTGAAAATCATATTTTAAAGCAACATCTCATCAGATTTCATTTTTAGAGGTTAAGGGTTTTGAGAATTTCATGTCCATATTTTGTTGTGTGGAATAGCCATAAGATCACAAGGAGGACAATTCTTGTGACTGTAATTATGTGATCCATAACGTATTGGTCATGTGGCCAGTTGTGCTATAACAAATACAGGATGCATTCATGTGTGACCCAAGTTTAATGTGGCTATGTTGTGATAGAAATGGAGGCACTCATATAATGTAGTTAATTCAGGTTGTATAATGTAGGTGTCAATATTCATCATTGGGTGCATTCAGGTTGTCTCAAGTTTAACAGATAGGATGTAATTATAGCATGATCGAAGAGTGATTACCTCTTGCTACAATAAAGAGCCTATAACTCTGGTTGATATGCAGAGTGGTTGTGTTATATCAATTATGTAGTGCATTCAAGCACAACCCATGTTTAATGGGCTATTCTAGAGAGTGATCAAGATTTTCTAAACCTTATGAATGTTACTTGACATATATTTGAATAATCTGAAATTCCTTCAGAGGCTTTTGAAGTATCAATGTATCCTATATATGGTTTAGAATGATTTCTTTTAATTAAAAAAATAAATAAATGATGTATTTCCCTGTAATTAGATAATGTGGAGATCTCCTAAATTTTCCCTAGCACACTATCCTCTTTGGCACTGTATTCATTACTCCAGCTACTAGGTTTTTGCATGTGACATCTTTAATATCTTCATGACCGTGGCTTTAAATAGATCTCAGTCTTTGCTTTAATCCTTTTCATGGTAACCCTTGAGTTCCATAATCCACCTTCAATCTCTTCTAAAAACGTTGTCTTAAGCTAGATTGCATAGTATGCATATAAAGCAAGTCCTTCATACCTGCCATTGTTCCAAACCACCACTCACTGCCTTGCTGAAAATGTTTCCTCCATAAGCACAATAGCATGTTTTAAAATCATGGTTGCCGGTGATTGACCATTAAACTCACCACTTTCATCATGAAGATACAAAGAAATTTTGTCTTCAAACTCAAGGCATTATGGAAGATAACATTGTGAATTGTTTGTTGTGCGATTCAATTTTTCTTGCACATTCTTGCTACAAGCTTCCTTTAGGCGGGTATTGCACCACCCTCGGTATCTCCAGCGACTCACTCACTATCACTTGAAGATTCCTTTCATGAACATCCTTCTATAAAATCAAACTATGCCCTATAGACTGCCTACTTACTACAAGGGACTCATTGTTTCATGGTATTGTAGTTCTTAAGATCCTTCAACCTTATTGACACTACTTCGCAGTCCTAGGGGTATTATTCACTATTTTCCCTCTTTGGTTGAGTCTCAAAACAACTTGCTCTAAGCAATACAATCACTACCTCCATTATACAATAGTAATGGCTAGAAACATTAAGAACCCTATGATTACCTTTGCTTGCTTCATTTGAACGGTCATTCCCTAATTACTTTCCTTGTCTAACACTACCAAAAGCATTTGAAAAACCACGCTTAAGGTCGTGAGGGGTAAAGGGAAACTCACTTGTTAAAATCTCCACTTTACCTATGCAAAGGTTTGAGCTTTATTATCTTGTCACTGCTTAGCCTGTTTTTGACTGTCACATCTCAAGTGACTGTCATTCTTCTTACCGTAGATTGCATTTACAAATGTCAATAAGCTACATAGTGTGCTTGTTATTGGCTACAATCTTTAGATTGCAAGATTTTGTTATTACCTACATTGTCTCAATCTTTCTGGTATTGGAACCTCACTAATCCGCTATAGTTATTGTTTATGTTTCTATGGAGGCCTAGGGTTTGTACCCTAATCATGCTCTTACCAATGCTTCTGTTGTTTTTTATTAGGGCTGTCTCAATGTTGGGGGCCCTAGGGATAAGCTCGTCATAAGAAGTGACACATTGCATCTTTTAACTAAAAGGATAAATCATTATTGACATTAGCAATGATGATTTGACTTGTTGCTCCTTAGGAATGGGTCACTTGCTCTTCTCACCACCTCTCCATTGTTGTAGGAATTTTTGTGATCCAAGAGTTCAATATTCTGATTTTGGGAGTCTTATGATTGGAAATCATAGTAAAATTAAATTTAATAAGTTTTGGAATTAGCATTGTAAAAGTGTTTTTGGGGTCATTAACTTGATTAACGCACCCTCCTTTTTATTGCTTTCTGTTAATCAAGCAATGTTCTCCTATGTTATGTTCCAATCATGTTAACATGTGAATTAATGATGCCTTATGCTTTGATTATGTTAATAATGTTAGCTTTGTCAGTTAGTGATATTGTATGGGTGAAGGGGACGGGGTTGTATCACTCGCTTGCGAGTGCCCTACGATTCTGAGATTTCCTCTTCACGGTGTGATTGATCATATTATGTATATATGCACGTTCGACATGCTCTTTGTTGCAGGTTGGCAAGTACATGACATCGACTCCACACGGTTTCCGGTCGGCGTCGATGACCAACAGTAGTGGAGATAGTAGCTAGGTTTTCCAAACCAGGTCGTCACCCTAGTCATAGCGTGTTGTTGGGTTGTCGTCGGGGTCAGTTGTTTTATCTTGGTCAGTTCCCCTTGAGTGTTTATTTAATTTCAAGTTTAAAGTTATTAAATGACTTGCGTAGTCTAATTAATGATTAAATGTGTTTAGTTGCAAGCTAAAAGTGATTAAATAGCTTTTGGAGATTATAAATGATGAATGTTTTGTCTTATTGAGATGTTGGAAAATTAGTGATTAATTAATTAATTTAATTTAATTAATAAAATAATCTAATTTTGAATTAGATTTATTTTATTGATAATTTGAATTAATTGTGTGAATTAATTAAATTATCCCTATGAATTAAAAGTGTAAAAGATTTAATTCTTTTGTTGAATATAAAATGCTAAAATATTTTGAATTCAAATTGGAATTAGAAAATGGTTTAAAGTTATTAAAAATTCAAATGTTTCCTTATGCAAAGACTTTGGGGTAGAAAAGATATTTTCTGAAATAGTTGACTATTTTGGGGAAAGATATTTGTGAAGAGTTGAATAGGAATTTGAAATTGAATTTAGTTTGAATTTGAAAGTGAGTTTGCATTTTGGTTTGGAATTTAATTAGAATTAGAATTTGAATTAGAAGTTGAATTGGAATTTGAATTTGGGAAGTTTGGAAAAAGGATATATTTTTAGTTAGGGTTTTTCTTTCAATCCCTCCATGGATTCTTGGTTTTGGATTTTGGGTGGAGAGGCTTGGAGGAGGCTAAGATGGTGGAGTTGAAAGGGTGCTTGAAAACCTCCATGGTTAAAAGCTTGCAATTTTGGAGGAAACACAAGGTTCCATCATTTCTTCCTCCATCTCTTTTGCTCATTTGAATGATTGAAAATATAGTGTTAGATTCAATGGAAACTCATGGAAAAGCTCTTAAATTTGGTAAATGGTAGATAGATTTGGAATTGAAATCAAACAAGAAATTTAAACCAAGTTATGGAAAGAAAATCCAAGAAAACTCAATGTTAAAATTAGTTTTTTGAAAACCCATTTTGTTGTTTTGAAATAAGTGCTACTTCCTTGAATTGGGTTTGGATTATTTTTGCAATTTGGGTATGAAATCAAGATTTGGGTATATATAATTGTGAATACAACCATATATAGCAATATATGGAAATACCCACAAATATATATACATATATATTGTTATTTAAGAAAATTTTAAAATGTGGGTATAACCCAGAAAATCCTGGTAATTTTGTTTTAAAAAAACGCAGTAATATATTTTAATTTTTTTTAATTTTGGGGTGGTTGGGGAGGTCAACCCCCACCACCGTTGCCGCCGCCCGGTGAGAGGCGTCGGTTGTGTGAGAACACACAGCCGCCACCGCCCGGCGGGGGGCGGGTTGTGTGAGAACACACAGCCATCGCCATCCGGCGGGGGGCGGGCTGTGTGTTTACACACAGCCGCCGCCGCCTGCAGGGAGGCGGCGCTGTGTGCTTTGCACACAGCCACCACCGCCCGTAGGGAGGTGGCGCTGTGTGCTTTGCACACAGCCACCGCCGCCCGGCGGGAGGCAGGGGTTGTGTGCCCTGGGCTTTGGCCCTTTTCCCAATGCCTTGTCTAATTCGAAATTACTTTTTTTTTATTATTTCAAATTAAAGTTTTAATGAATATTATTTTATATTATATTTTATATAATATTTATAATATTTAATATTATATATTATATAAAATATAATATATTTAATATATATTAAATTAAATGAAATCTGGTATAAGTTAAAATATATTTTATTCTATTTGTTAAATCATAAGGTTTTTAGAAATGATTAATTGGAAATATGTAAGTTATTTGGTATATTTTTAATTAATGGAATTTTTCTTTTTATAATTGTTAAAATAATAGTTGGCTAGATTGAGTATCTTTGTATATGAAGGTATATTCATGCTTTGAATATGTGTTTGTAATTAATCATGTCAACATGCTTTTATATTTAATTGTATGGATTTCACAATGGTATTTTATTTTAATTGACGCGTTAAGGGGTGTCATAATTCAAAGGTTTTAAGATGATTATCGTTGTGCTTTTAGAGGCAAGAGTGGAGTTTGGAAAATCTAATGTCTTATTTGAAATATCGATTTTAGTTAATTGAATGTCCTATGTTGCAAAATGGATTAAGTGATTTAATTTAAATGTTATTTATTAAAATACCTTGAGTTTGATTATGTTAGTGAAACTTAGAGAGAACGATTGATTTAAATTTTAACCAGAAAGCTGCATCATTAAAGTATTTGATTATGAATATGGTTATGAAATTTAGAGTAAATGATCTGTTCTTTATATATTCCAATGTCGTGAATAGAAATGGGATCAATTGACTAGATAAATGCAAGTCATGAGATCTGTGTTTGAATGGATTTAGGAAATCCGAACATTAGCCTTCCTTTTTGTCTGAAATAATTTCAGTGTTTAATTGTTCGCCTTCGATGTTGTGGAAGGAGGGTGATTGTTTTGTGAATCTTCCTGATATGGGTTCATTTATTAGTATGGGTGGTTATACGTGAGTTTATTTGAGTGTTGACTTCAAGTCATTTCTTGTTGATCATGTAAGTCTTCCAGCAGTGTTTTCTTGAGATGATGTACGTCTCTTATGATTCGCTTGACTTTCTTGGATTGTGTGTGAGTTAAGCTTCAGTGGAACCTGTTTCTTTGTGCTGGATGTGTGATCTCGTGATTAAAGGTTGAGTTGTGTATCAGTTCATTATGTGGGTGGTTGTTATGTAGTCAACCTTGTGATAGCCTTGGGTAGTGCACGTTTTGGTTTCAAGTTTTGTACATCTGTAGGGATGTGTCACCTGTTAAGGTGTATTGCTTATTTGTGATGAGTGTTAGTGCATTGTTTACCCTTAGTCTGTGGTTGAGTTTTGTGTTGTCGATAGGGGAGTGGCTTTCAAACGAGCGCCGGGCCCAAAGTGGTTCCAGGATAACTCGTGTGGAAGTTAGTTAATTAAGTGAAAATTAAAATAACTTATGCTAGGGTTAGAGTAGCTTGAACATTAACAAGATAATTTAGCCTCGCTCATTGGCTCAAGGGCTTGTACAAGACTTGAGATGAGTCGGGAAGGCCTGGAATGGAAAGATCGTCATCTCGTCTTTACGAGAGATAATTGATTCTGCTCTGGTGTGCATGTGGGGCCGGGAGTCGGTTGAGGTTTCCAGGATATCCCTAGAGGGGGGGTCGGGACCTAGGAAGACTTGCCAGGAGATCCCATGCAACCTTTGCGATGACACTCCTCCTATGACAGCAGTTGGTATGGTGTTGTACCGTTGGTTTATTTTGTACAGTGATGGTACTCAATTTTGTACTCTGGAAGCATTGTAACCATTGTGTTAAGTGATGTGGTTTTTGTCCTTGATTCAGTTTAGTTTATGTGTTGCCTGTGTCTAGTGGTAGTCGGTCTTGTCTAGGAAATCCTTGTTACTATCTCCTAGCACGGAGGGAGTGGGGCCTTTGGGTTCCACGTGGTCAGGTGGCGTGCATTCCTTTCCGTTGGTTCTTCTTCTTGGTCGCGTGGTCGGGATTTCCTGTTGGAGAGCTCGTTGGATGGTGTTGCTTTTCTGGCTTCGTTCTTTTCAGTTGATCTTTATTTTATTACCCCTTAGTTGTTATCGAGGTGGAATTTGTAATATGTAATCATTTGGTTGGAATTGCCTCATTCAGGGAATGAGTGTTGTAAACTTATTTTTAAATGTTAATTGGATTCTTGAGGTATTTTATACCCTTGTAATTTATCTTGTGTTGAATGTATGTAACCTTAATTCTGTAAGTGATTATTGTTTTGGTTTCTTTCGATGTTAATTGTTGTTGGGTTTTTAAGTAATCTTTGTCTCATGGCCTTAGAGGTTGTTAGCAATATGTATTCATCTTACATGTTATGTGTACTTAAACAAAAAAAAAATTGGTACGTTTAAGTGATGAATTGCAACTTCCTCTAGGGTTGCGTGGCGGGGCATTACACATGGTATCAGAGCTTAGGTTTAAACACTGGGATCTCTGGAATTATGTTGGACCCATTATGTTGTAAGTTGTGTAGGTTTATACTCTGGGCACTATGAGCCCATTGTATTGACCTAGTTGTTTTCCTCTTTCGTGTTATTTTCCTTTTTGGGTTGATTTCTCTTGTTTGCCAGAAGTTGTCGTTAAGTGGTATAGGTCCAATGGTGCAGGAAACTAGTGGAAAGGATAGGATCCTCGGTGTAGTGCGCAATGCACCGATATCCTTTCTATTGGAAGAGTGCATTAGTGACGATTGTGTAGTGTGTGATTGTGATGTGTTGTGTGTGGTGGACGACAATCAGTTTCGTTGTTGTCTCCACCCTTGCATGTATTTTGTTGAATGCTTTTGTGAGGGTTAGGCTCGCAAGCCTACCAAGAAGTGTGTTTTGTTTGTTTTCCTTCTTGTTGTATGGCTCTTTCGTTGTCTAAAGGGTTGAGACCCTTGAGTGGTTCTTGAGTGTGGTTGTAGTGTGGTGGTTGGTGGGTTGCAAGTGACATGTGTCACCTAAAATTGCCCTTGCTTGGTTTCTTTGTTCGTGTTCTTGGAAAGTTTGTGTGACCTTGAAGGTGCCAAGAAAGTCCTTTTGTGCGCATTCTCTTTTGGAATCTTGTTGTTGTCTCTATCCATGCAAGTATCTGATGCATGTTTTCTTGTGCTTTAACTCTTTGTGCAAGTGATTGCGTGATTGACCCCTATGTGGTTTTGAAGTTTCTTTTGCATGTATATTTCATTGAGATTATAAATAAGGTAATGAAAATGATTGATCATGTTGCTAGTTCATAGAGTTTGTGCAGGCTCTCTTTTGATCCATGCACTTGTATGAAAGTGATTGTATGATGATGAGACCATGTTTGCAATAGTACTTATGTTAGAGCTATAAATTCTCCTCTCTCCTTCCCTCTCTTCTCATTGGTATAACGAATATGCTTGTACTTGAGTGTGTGATGTATTGAAACCCAATTTTATGAGGAAATGTTTGTGTTCATGGCAGTTGTTTTATTAAGATCAAGCCTTGGGTAAAGGACCTAAGTCCCCAAGTTGCATCAATAATCATGGAAAATGTATAATTTGAATAGAAAACCATTTTGTAGTATGTAAAAGTTTAGAGAAATAAAGGATTAGTGAAACCATAGTATGAAAACGATAATTGCATAATAGGTACATCTTGTTGGTGAGGCCTATAGTCCCCAAAATTATAGTTAAGTTTTAAGAAATCATGTTGATGATTAGATTATTGTACCTAGATTCAAAATGCAAAATGTCAAACGAATGTTGAAGTGATAATGTTGCATACCTTTTCTAGAGTAAACTCGTAATGATATTGATTTTTGTGTGATCTTATGGAGTTTGTAATAGGGGAACTTGCAGGCTTCCAGGAGTAAGCCTGACCATAGGGGGGGAGGATGTAACACCCCTCCTTTTTGTGCTCTGTTAATCAAGCAATGTTTTCCTATGTTATGCTTCGATCATGTTAACATGTTAATTAATGATGCTTTATGCTTTGATTATGTTAATAATGTTAGCTTTGTCAGTTAGTGATACTGTATGGGTGAAGGGGAGGGGATCACATCACTCGCATGCGAGCGCCCTGTAATTCTAAGATTTCCTCTTCACGGTGTGATTGATCATATTATGTATATATGCACGTTTGACATGCTCTTTGTTGCAGGTTGGCAGCTACATGACATCGACTCCACCTGGTTTCCAGGTCTGAGCGTGTCCATTGACCAATGGAAATTAATTGGGAGATAGTAGCTAGGTTTTCCGAACCAGGTCGTCACCCTAGTCATAGCATGTTGTTGGGTTGTCGTCGGGGTCAGTTGTTTTAACTTGGTCAGTTCCCCTTGAGTGTTTATTTAATTTCAAGTTTAAATTTTATTAAATGACTTGCATAGTCTAATTAATGATTAAATGTGTTTAGTTGCAAGCTAAAAGTGATTAAATAGCTTTTGGAAATTATAAATGATGAATGTTTTGTCTTATTGAGATGTTGGAAAATTAGTGATTAATTAATTAATTTAATTGAATTAATAAAATAATCTAATTTGGAATTAGATTTAGTTTATTGATAATTTAAATTAATTGTGTGAATTAATTAAATTATCCCTTTTGTATTAAAAGTGTAAAAGACTTAATTCTTTTGTTGAATATAAAATGCTAAAATATTTTGAATTCAAATTGGAATTAGAAAATTGTTTAAAGTTAAAAAAAAAAATTCAAATGTTTTCTTATGCAAGACTTTGGGGTAGAAAGGATATTTTCTGAAATAGTTGACTATTTTGGGGAAAGATATTTGTGAAGAGTTGAATAGGAATTTGAAATTGAATTTAGTTTGAATTTGAAAGTGAGTTTGCATTTTGGTTTGGAATTTAATTAGAATTTGAATTTGAATTAGAAGTTGAATTGGAATTTGAATTTGGGAAGTTTGGAAAAAGGATATATTTTTAGTTAGGGTTTTTCTTTCAATCCCTCCATGGATTCTTGGTTTTGGATTTTGGGTGGAGAGGCTTGGAGGAGGCTAAGATGGTGGAGTTGAAAGGGTGCTTGAAAACCTCCATGGTTAAAAGCTTGCAATTTTGGAGGAAACACAAGGTTCCATCATTTCTTCCTCCATCTCTTTTGCTCATTTGAATGATTGAAAATATAGTGTTAGATTCAATGGAAACTCATAGAAAAGATCTTAAATTTGGTAAATGGTAGATAGATTTGGAATTGAAATCAAACAAGAAATTTAAACCAAGTTATGGAAAGAAAATCCAAGAAAACTCAATGTTAAAATTAGTTTTTTGAAAACCCATTTTGTTGTTTTGAAATAAGTGCTACTTCCTTGAATTGGGTTTGGATTATTTTTGCAATTTGGGTATGAAATCAAGATTTGGGTATATATAATTGTGAATACAACCATATATAGCAATATATGGAAATACCCACAAATATATATACATATATATTGTTATTTAAGAAAATTTTAAAATGTGGGTATAACCCAGAAAATCCTGGTAATTTTGTTTTAAAAAAACGCAGTAATATATTTTAATGTTTTTTTTAATTTTGGGGTGGTTGGGGAGGTCAACCCCCACCGCCGCCGCCGCCGCCCGGCGGGAGGCGTCGGCTGTGTGAGAACACACAACCGTCGCTGCCTGGCGGGGGGCGGGCTATGTGAGAACACACAGCCGTCGCCGCCTGGCGGGGGGCGGGCTGTGTGTTTACACACAGCCACCGCCGCCCGGCGGGAGGCAGGGGCTGTGTGCCCTGGGCTTCGGCCCTTTTCCCAATGCCTTGTCTAATTCGAAATTACTTTTTTTTATTATTTCAAATTAAAGTTTTAATGAATATTATTTTATATTATATTTTATATAATATTTATAATATTTAATATTATATATTATATAAAATATAATATATTTAATATATATTAAATTAAATGAAATCTGGTATAAGTTAAAATATATTTTATTCTATTTGTTAAATCATAAGGTTTTTAGAAATGATTAATTGGAAATATGTAAGTTATTTGGTATATTTTTAATTAATGGAATTTTTCTTTTTATAATTGTTAAAATAATAGTTGGCTAGATTGAGTATCTTTGTATATGAAGGTATATTCATGCTTTGAATATGTGTTTGTAATTAATCATGTCAACATGCTTTTATATTTAATTGTATGGATTTCGCAATGGTATTTTATTTTAATTGACGCGTTAAGGGGTGTCATAATTCAAAGGTTTTAAGATGATTATCATTGTGCTTTTAGAGGCAAGAGTGGAGTTTGGAAAATCTAATGTCTTATTTGAAATATCAATTTTAGTTGATTGAATGTCCTATGTTGCAAAATGGATTAAGTGATTTAATTTAAATGTTATTTATTAAAATACCTTGAGTTTGATTATGTTAGTGAAACTTAGAGAGAACGGTTGATTTAAATTTTAACCAAAAAGTTGCATCATTAAAGTATTTGATTATGAATATGGTTATGAAATTTAGAGTAAATGATCCGTTCTTTATATATTCCAATGTCGTGAATAGAAATGGGATCAATTGACTAGATAAATGCAAGTCATGAGATCTGTGTTTGAATGGATTTAGGAAATCCGAACATTAGCCTTCCTTTTTGTCTAAAATAATTTCAGTGTTTAATTGTTCGCCTTCGATGTTGTGGAAGGAGGGTGATTGTTTTGTGAATCCTCCTGATATGGGTTCATTTATTAGTATGGGTGGTTATACGTGAGTTTATTTGAGTGTTGACTTCAAGTCATTTCTTGTTGATCATGTAAGTCTTCCAGCAGTATTTTCTTGAGATGATGTACGTCTCTTATGATTCGCTTGACTTTCTTGGATTGTGTGTGAGTTAAGCTTCAGTGGAACCTGTTTCTTTGTGCGGGATGTGTGATCTCGTGATTAAAGGTTGAGTTGTGTATCAGTTCATTATGTGGGTGGTTGTTATGTAGTCAACCTTGTGTTAGCCTTGGGTAGTGCACATTTTGGTTTCAAGTTTTGTACATCCGTAGGGATGTGTCATATGTTAAGGTGTATTGCTTATTTTTGATGAGTGTTAGTGCATTTTTTACCCTTGGTCTGTGGTTGAGTTTTGTGTTGTCGATAGGGGAGTGGCTTTCAAACGAGCGCCGGGCCCAAAGTGGTTCCAGGATAACTCATGTGGAAGTCAGTTAATTAAGTGAAAATTAAAATAACTTATGCTAGGGTTAGAGTAGCTTGAACATTAACAAGATAATTTAGCCTCGCTCATTGGCTCAAGGGCTTGTACGAGACTTGAGATGAGTCGGGAAGGCCTGGAATGGCAAGATCGTTATCTCGTCTTTACGAGAGATAATCAATTCCGCTCTGGTGTGCATGTGGGGCCGGGAGTCGGTTGAGGTTTCCAGGATATCCCTAGAGGGGGGGTCGGGACCTAGGAAGACTTTCTAGGAGATCCCATGCAGCCTTTGCGATGACACTCCTCCTATGACAGCAGTCGGTATGGTTTTGTACCGTTGGTTTATTTTGTATAGTGATGGTACTCAATTTTGTACTCTGGAAGCATTGTAACCATTGTGTTAAGTGATGTGGGTTTTGTCCTTGATTCAGTTTAGTTTATGTGTTTCCTATGTCTAGTGGTAGTTGGTCTTGTCTAGGAAATCCTTGTTACTATCTCCTAGCATGGAGGGAGTGGGGCCTTTGGGTTCCACGTGGTCGGGTGGCGTGCATTCCTTTCTGTTGGTTCTTCTTCTTGGTCGCATGGTTGGGATTTCTTGTTGGAGAGCTCGTTGGATGGTGTTGCTTTTCTAGCTTCGTTCTTTTTAGTTGATCTTTATTTTATTACCCCTCAGTTGTTATCGAGGTGGAATTTGTAATATGTAATCATTTGGTTGGAATTGCCTCATTCAGGGAATGAGTGTTGTAAACTTATTTTTAAATGTTAATTGGATTCTTGAGGTATTTTATACCCTTGTTGTAATTTATCTTGTGTTGAATGTATGTAACCTTAATTTTGTAAGTGATTATTGTTTTGGTTTCTTTCGATGTTAATTGTTGTTGGGTTTTTAAGTAATCTTTGTCTCATGGCCTTAGAGGTTGTTGGCAATATGTATTCATCTTACATGTTATGTGTACTTAAACAAAACAAAATTTGGTACGTTTAAGTGATGAATTGCAACTTCCTCTAGGGTTGCATGGCAGGGCATTACATTCAGACTATCTTCTCTTTTGCAGGGGTGGTTGCATGCCAAATTTTTTTGGTGTAAAATATCAGAATTATTAGATTATGTTACCTATCTATGAATAAAAATTATTGGAGTGTGAGTTTGATATTTTTTGAAGATCTAAATAGTTAAGCTTGGTAAAGAAAAATCATGTCAGATAATATTAGTCCAGAACAAAATGAAGAGACACTTGATAGATTGTGGGCTAGATTGAAAAGAAAGGGTGATGGGAAATGTTATTGTCCTTGCAATAATTGCAAGGGCTTAAAGACGAGATGACTTTTAATCACAACAGTTGAGAAAATTGTAGGAAGCATGGTCATGTTGAAGGGGGGCATGATTATCATCCATTGGTAAGTTGTTCATTATATGTGTTTATATTGATTGAATTTGTAAATGTTTATATTGTTTTAACATTATATATATATAATCACTTGATCATGATCATGGTTTATTTGTGTCTATCATTATTATAAAGGTGGGGTGCCCTAGGGTAGATGACATAGATTATCATGGCTCGGAGAATGTGGTTTTGCAAGTGGACGAACATGGAGTTGTGAATATAAAAGATGAAGTTAATGATTCTATGGAAGCAAATGATCATGCACCAAAAAACATAGTTGAAGATGATGGTAAGAATACATTGATCCATGCCACATTTAGTGGCAGAGCTGATCATGATGATCAAGATGACTTTGATGATGTTCATGATTTAGCTGTACTTGACAAGGCATACGAGCCCCTTTATGAAGGCTCTGAAACAACTCTTCTCTCTATTGTATTGTTGCTATTGAACTTGAAGGTTATGAATGGTTTATCAAACATAGCAATCTCACGGATGTTAAGGTATGTCATATATGTCATCTTTTTTCATCTATTTTAATTGTTGTTAGTTCATCACTAGTAAATAAATGATGAAATATGTACCATTAATATTTTTTATATGAACAAATTATTTTTTGTGGTAGATTGATTGGTGAATTTTTGTTACCACCATCAAATATATTACCTCGGTCATACCGAGATTTATGTGCCATTATGAAAGATATCGAATGGAGTATCAAGCAATAGATGCATGTCCCAATGATCATATTATATATCATAAACAACAGGAATCTGCAACAGAATGCCCAGAATGTTATATCAGTAGATATCAAATAGATCAACTAACAAAAGGTGCCTCGCAAGGTTCTTCGTTATATTCCCATTATTCCATGTATGCAATGATTATTTAGGTGTGAAAGCTTAGCACAATTGATGGATTACCATGCACGGAATAGAAGTGGAGATGACATTCTTCGAATGCATGTAGATGGTTCTGCATTTAGGGACATGAGGAAAAATGGCCACACTTTAAAGAAGAACCTCGTAATATCAGGCTTTCATTGGGAGCGGATGGTGTCAATCCATTTGGAGAGCTGAGATCTATTTACTCAATGTGGCCTATTTTTGTTATCAACAATAACATTCCTCCATGGATGTCAATAAAGAGGGAGCACATAATGTTGTCAATGATTGTTCCAGGTATTTGTTTACATCAATTTTCTTTAACGTAGTAGCATCTCATTTGTCTTATTTGTTGCATAATGACTTATATTTTTTTCATTCAATAGTCATGTGCATTAATTTATATATATTGCAGTAAAATGGTTATAATAATTATGTAATGTTTATGTTCATTCAACTAGGTAAGTACCAAGTTAAAGATATGAATGTATATATCGAGCCTCTTATCGACGAGTTACTAAAGTTATGGAATGGTGTCACTATGTATGGCGTCTCCAGACCAATAGGACAAAGACAATTTCAATTCCATGCAATGCTTGTATGGACAATTCATGATGCCCGGGGCTAACACATTTTTGTGGTATGTTATAGCGTTAATTTTGACTTTAACAATATTTAATTTAATGAAGTAGATATCATGAAGGTTTTTAAAATAATCTATTCATTATATATAATTATAAAAATTGACATATTTAATCCAATTATATATCATCTTGCAGGTCTTCAAACAAAGGGAAAAATTGCATGTCCAATTTGTGGTCCAAAGATGAAATCTCATCGTTCAACAAGTTTAGGAAAGTAGGTGTTTGATGAGTATAGGCACTTCCTCCATAGAAATCATAAGTATCAAACTACTGAAAAACATCTTTTCAATGGGAAAGAGGAGACTACATCAAAACCATGAAGAATGTCACTCACCTATGGAAGTTGGAATATAATAGAATTAATTGTCAAGGTTATACATTGGATCAAATTGTTTATCTATCATATATGATATGTTTTAAATTTATATTTTTATATTTTTGTTGTGTTTACTCATGTTGTAATTGACAATGATTGTCATTGTTAATTTGTTTAACTTATATACTTCATGAAGGTCATCAAGGCATTAATGGTTGGCTTCCACAGGGACTAAAGTTATCCCGCAAATTTAGTAGGTTTCCCTATTATGAGCAGCTACAAATTGTGCATTTGTTTGATACAATGCATATGGAAAGAATATAACATAAACGTTATGGAAAATATTGGATGGAAGGCGCAAAGAAAAAAATTGTCAAAATTTGTAGTGACATTTAAGAAGCCAATCATGCAATGAAAAATGCCATTCAATTAAATAGCGATGGAGACCAAATTAATATAAGTGCTCTTCCTTGGTTATTAACGTGAGCAGCAAAGCAATGCTATAAAAGAAGTCATACAAGAAATTTGATTTCCCACAGGATTTGCTGCGAACATAAACAATATAATAACAAAGAAAGGTGAATTTGGGTCAGGGATGAAAATGCATGATTGGCATACCTTTATTAAGGTAATTATTCTGGTATATTATATACACTTGTATAATGCATGTAATTTTCAGTGTATTGTGTTTACTACTTTTGGAAAAATAATGAAAAGATCATTTTATAATTGTTGCAGTATGTTCTACCTCTATCTCTCCTAAACAAATTTGACAACAATATCAAGCAAGTTATACATGATCTTGGAAAATACTTGAGGTAAGTAGCGAGATTTGTTCAATTCTCTGTATACATCTTATAATTTCCATTTGTTTTATTTGTTATATAATATACTGTATATTTTTGTTAAATATTGTTAATATATTTGCGCCTTGAATCACTTGTAGATGGCTATCATCTAAAGAAATTCATAAAGAAGATATAAATTATTGGAAGAGAAAAATTCCTCCTCTAATGTGTGAAATGCAAAAGTGCCTACCTTCAACATTTTTCAATGCACAAGAACACTACCTCATACACCAAGTTGAGGAGATTGAATTGTGTGGACCTATACACACAAGGTCAATGTGGATGGTTGAGAAGCACTTGAAATTTTTGAAGGCTTTGGTTAGAGAAAGAGCACATCCTGAGGGTTCTATGGTGGAGGGATATATGGTATACCATACCATGGTGTACATTAGTGAATATCTTCCTAAGTTTGCAGCAAAGATCCATTTAGGATCACATTGGGATCCCAACTCATTAACAAATTCAAGGAGTACCTGGGGAAAGGTAGATTGAGGAAAGTGAGAGGTAATTATAAGATGGTCATGGAGATTAATTGGAATGCATTTTACATATGGTTTTTATGTATATTGTATTTATTTAATTTTTAATCTTCAATATACATCAATTATAAATTAAGGTCGTATACTATGGTATTTAACTAATTATGTTGTTTGTGAATTTCAATTTATTTCGGTACAGTTGGTCAAGAGTGGGATGCACTACATTTGTACGTCGCCAACAATCTTGATTGGATGACGGTATGGTTTGAATGATGTCAACAATCTGGTCACGCATTAACATTTGAAGGTGTGGCTTCATTAGTTAAAGAAGCTCGTCGTAATGGAGATTCCAATGTTACACAAAGGGAAATTGATTTAGCATATGGTTTAAGAGATAAACAGGTACATATAAATATATTAATCAACCATATTATTTAATTATTTTCAAGTATATTGATGTATATATATGTTGAGATTGTTTTCTTTGCATACATTCGGCCAAGAATAAATATGTTTATCAACTGACGATATTGCAATAATTTTTACATGTTTGACATATTGCAGGTGAAACACCACAAGGTTATGTGGTGCAATGGTCATAAATTTTGAATCAAAAAATGTTAATATTACGAAGAAAATCAGATTCCGTGCTGGAATCAGAATCTCTTCGAGTGACTAATGTTTCATCTAGAAGCTTAAATACATCCGTAAGTCTCGTGAAAATTGATACTTTGCGGGATTTTTGGATTATATACTTGGATCAGGACTTTAAGTCCTTCTCAGATTAATTTTGTTTCATCATCCTATGGTACAAGATACAATTGAATGAAAATGATCCTAAGAGAACTATTACTGAACATGATAATGAATTTACCATGGTTAATACAAGGTTGATAGAGCGAGCTGGAAATGAGCCCTATGTTCTTCCAAGCCAATGTGAGCAGGTATTTTACTCAAAGGTTTCAGGTAAACCGGGTTGGTCATTTGTTGTTGGACATGATCCAAGAGTAGCCAAGAAAGTATAATGGTGGAAGAAGAAGATACCAAAGAACTAGAAGATGATGTAGATGATGATTAGGATCCACGGTTAGTTGATGATGTGCCCGACTAAGATGTCGGAAGAGGAGGAACTAGGATGATGATGATGTAGGAGTTAATGTTCATGAAGATGACATCCGGTGGATGATGAACATCAAAACCGGATATCGATGATGATGATGATATGACCAATCCTTACAATGTCAAATCTGGATCGTGATGATACAATAATAAAGAGTTGGATGAAGAAGAAGATCAATGACATTGAAATGTATAAGTTATGCGACATTATATTATCTATTTGACATTAATTTCTTGATAGAATAACTGAATCATGTGGTTACAATTAATTCATGATTTTTATTTTTATGCAATTGCTATTACCAATTTAATGATGTAATTTTTAATGCTTTGAAAGGTCAAAAAAATTAAAAACATTTCAATAGTGATGTTAACAACCTTGAAATTAGTGTGTTTTATGCCATGTGATCATAAAAGATTAAAAAAGTCGGGCTTGTAGAGGTGGTTGTTCAAAGGGTTGACGGTATGTTGGTTATTTTACAATGTAAACTACAGGTTTGTCTTCTAATATACCTATGGAATTGCCAATCTAACGAAGGCAGCTCGAAGGACCTTAATTACCAAATGACGAGGACTTTAAAATCCTAGTACACTTCGGGCTCTGCAAGACCTAGGAGGGTGATCCCTTAATGAGTTTACAACCTCTGCACCATTATTATAACGAACATTAACAATAGCAGATGATCTCACTTAATAGCTCAACACGATAAGATAATATCAACTAGAATTGGTTGTTCCATACAATAATATCAACTATTGACGTGAGATAACTAAACACAATCCATTGTATAAGATAGTCAATGATTTGCAATTTGTAGCAAGCTCTAGGCAAAGACAAATAAATACTGAACTACACGAATAATTACAACTTAGATCAGTGCCATATATCCATTGCAGGAGTCAAATTCATAAGCATCTAGAGCTTTATAACATATTTAATACATCACATATAAGATTCCTAATAATATTGTATTACAATTTTATCAGTGTACATTCTAACCCAGGACTACTTATCAAATCCTTATACAACACATATATGCCTATAATCCCATTCAAGAATTTTGATTAATTCCTTGAATTAAAGCTAAAATAGAATCATACACATCACAACAGTGAGATGGATAAAACAACCCTTAGTTATTTTATTAAAAATTCAGATATGCATGTAGAATGGAGAGACATGAACTCAAATTTATATTTCAACTCAAATGCTAGTACTGTTATACAACATTACATCTCTATGAAATCAAAACTTGTTACATAATGACTCAAAACCTAAATTGCATTTCTCTAAAACCATCGGACTTTACAACTCGCTCTACAACTTCACCTAGACTCGACAAAAATTAACTAACTTGCTAACCTGTACTTCTGGCCTTGAAATCCTTTTTATAGAAAATGGAGCAAACAAGCACCGGGCCAAAAAGTACACCTGTCACCAGTCAATTGGAGCACCTGGTCATATTCCAAAATTTGTTACAAAAGCCACCACCTTGATTTCCCCCTGCTCATCAGTTATATCAGGTAATAGTGTGTTACCCCAATCATTAAAGTTCTTTACCAATTCCCTAATCTTCCTACTTAGATCATCTGGTAAGGTCTAAAAACCTTGCAATGATTTAACTAATATATAAGTAGGCTTCAATGATTGGGGTCTGTTATTTACATCAAACCTTGAGACTTTATTCATAACATCTAGATTATTTGCCATAGGGATCCAATTTTTAATTATTGGAATCATTATCCCCTGATCCCTATCAATATTATTTATTGCTTCAAATAGAAAAGAATACAAAGAATGTATAGAGGGTAGTTTATTATCCACCTTTTCATTTAAATGCTCCAAAATAAGAGTAACAATTTCTTTTTCTTTTGAAAGAAAACCCTCATCTTTTACCCTTAGTGATGTCTGTAATTGATCAATTTTCTGCATGAGCTACCTCTTTGTTGGATCAACAGAGCACTTTGTTTGTTCATCAACTTGTTCTAGAGGAGGGGTAAGAGCAGGATTTTGAATGGGAGACACTGGTGTAGAAACATTTGGAGAAGCAGGAGGCATTGACCATGCTATGGGAGGTGAAGTGATGGTTCCTAGAGCATTGGATGTCTCCCCAGTATGTCTATACTTGAACCTTTCTACTTCAGTTTGCAGCTCAACATTCCTCTGTTGTATTTTACTATATTCTTCAATTAAAATGTTATACTTCTCCATTAGGCTCTTTCTTTTAGCCTCCTCCCTTTCAACATTATTTTGGGCCAACTTGGACACATTCACAGTTAAACTAGTGGCTTCGGTTGTTGTAGTCTCTGAAACCCTCTTTATTATTAATCCTCCTTTGAAATTTGGATTAATATCAGCAATGTCTGGCTTTCTTCCTTGTGGAGCCAATGCCCAAATTGCCAAGGTCTCATATTCTTCACTGAAGGTAGAGTTTTGTAATGCCGCCTTAACTTTTTCTTCAAAATCCTGAAAATGATTCTTGAACTTCATAATGGCATTGAAAGCCACTGCATCTATGATGTCTCATTCAGGAAAAATCAAAACACCAGCCTGATTCACTAGTTGTCTTCCTTCTTCAGGAGTGATGTTTTTGAACTCTTCCATTAGTTTAGCTTTCACTTCTTCATCATTCTCCTGATCTGACCTATCAGGCCTTAGTTCTCTTCTCTTCTTGCATTTATTTTGATATTCCTCAAATTTCATCCTCCATGCCAATTGCAAGAATATAGGAGTCTTTACAAATGCATTGTCATCTAAGAACTCCTTGCAAGCCTCCATTCTTGCATCTTGCACACTCTTACCCTTCATATCCAAATTAGATAGAACCAATTCAGCTGACCTAGGAGGGGACGACATACCAACCTACATGTCTTGATCGGTAACAATAATTTCATCTGTGAGATCTTAGGTAGGTGATCAGTTCTTTGCCTCTTAGGGCTTGGCTCGGTGGTGGTGATGGGGGACTATGCTCTGGTGAAGATTTTAATTCAATAATTTTGATAGCCCCAGGTACTTTTGAATTTTGGTCCTGGTCGTGAAGGCACCTTCATTATTTTCTTCTCTTTTCTGTCTACTTCTTCCTCATCACTGCCAGTATCCCTTTTCCTCCTATAGATGGGCCGCTTTTCTGTAGGCTGACATACTGACCTTGTTTCAATTGGCATATCACTTTGTCCTTGCATATCCAGACATAGCCATAAATTTATCTTTTTGGTTGTCAAGGTGTCCATTATCTCCTTGAAATTCTTCATTAAAAAATCAATTCTCTTGTGGTATGGAGTGAATTCCATCAATGGATCATAAGTCGGATCCATTTCATGCACAATATCCAGTAGCTTACTATAAGCTATCCACTTTTCCTTGTTCAATTTGTGTCTATTTAAATCAAATTCATTTCTGATTAGGTCCTCAGGGAAATTGAACTCATGTGCAAATTTTCCACCTTTTATTCTTTGTCTGAAAAGAGCAAAGAAACCTTTAGGATCATGTTGTCACCTTGGACCAAATCTCAAATGGTAATCAACAAAGAATTTGTCAAAATGTGTCCAGCCTCCCTTTGAAAATGTAAAGTCAGACACTACTGTATAATTAGGGAATAATGTTCCATTCCCCTTTCTAGTTAGGTTATCTTCATGAATACACCCCATCTACCACATAACTTCTGCAAACCCTAGTCTTGGTGGCACATTGTATAGTAGTATGTGAGGGGTTCTTTAAAATCCATATATTCTCAGGACAGTGCTGACTGGATATGGGATAATGTCACCCCAGTTATGTAAAACCCTCAATTTTGGTTTCCTCTCCTTCGGCCTAAGAAAATCATGCACTTCCTGAGGGATCCTAGGTACATTTACCATCAATCTAGCCCTCAATCTTGCAGCAAAACAATTATCAAATTGCACATAACTGGTGCTTTCCTTATTACAAGACAAATCTGTAGCCCATATCTGTACTGGCAATCTTTCTCCATTAACTGATTGTCTTAAGTTCATCTTCTCAGCAAAGAAATTAGCATTCCTAAACAAGAACATATGCATCAACATGGAATACCAAAAGAATTGAGTACCAGTATCACCATTCTGTAGCTTCGACAATCCTTCATCTATCCTCTCCACCAAAAAAGAAGAAAATTCATATGTTACAGAGAAGTTAGGGTGTTGTATTTGCACCCCCATGAACATGTATGCAATCGACATTATTGCAATAGGGTTGAAACCCAAAATCTGACATAGTGAATAGAAAGTAGCCAGGAAAGACTTTCCAAAACAATTCAATCTGAAGGGTTCCTAGTCACTAGGGCTGATGTGAAATTGTGAACCCCCTGCCTTAACCAGATAAGGTGGAAGCAACTTAACCCTAAAAAGAGATTTCAATTTTGTATACTCATGCTTCATTTCTTCAAGATTAATAGGAACCAAGTCATCACTTGACTCACTCAAATCAAAAGTCTATTGGATAATATCTCTGTTAATTTTTAATAGAACCCCTCCATCATTATCTATGATTACCCATGTGATAGGGTCATATCTTTTGGCCACTGCTCTAAGTAAGTCCACATTAGGGAACAAATTTGGAACAACCAACTTTCCCATGTCATACATCCATCCATTTGAAAAAGGATGAGGCAAATTCCTCTATCCATGCCATAATCTGAACATTTCTAAGCCTGTGAGTGGAACCCTAGCATTATCAATGTTGGAATTATTACACACCAACCCCTCCCCTAGGATTTTCCTTCGCATCAACACCAAACCTTTCCTTCTCTCATTTGTTGATAATGGAAATTGATCTAGGAAATCATCGTACAAGTTTCTTTTCAAATACTCAATGTGGCCAGAGTGTTGCTTGGTTGGCACCATTTTAGACAAACTAGGGCCTCACTACAATGTTACATTTCAAGTGGCTATGACTAAGCAGAGATAGGAAATTACAGAGTAAAAATACCACAATTCCTCACAATTTATGATTAAATAATAGCCCTAACAAAATATTTTAATGAACTCAGTGACAAGCATAGCAGACCCCCCCTTTCCCAAATTTAGGTGTAGAATGACTCAGAAATAGAGAAAATTAACTCACTACTTTTTTTGCACAAACTCCAATTTCTGGCTTCAGTTGCTCGCAATTTCACCTTTGGCTCTGAAACTTTTTTTACGAAATACTTGGATGCTTTGTGATACAAATGAGACGAGTAAATTGATTTTATGTTGATCAAATCTTGCCAGTAGATGTCTCATCTTCCATTAAAGCCCACTCGCGGGCTACAAGAAGGGCTCTAACCATAATTTGATACATATTTAAATTTGAGTCATTGATCCTTCAGTTTGATCAAATCATCAACGGCCATCTTCAAAAAAGGCTAACATAATCACCAACACGGCAATAAAGGAGCCCAATATGTCATACATTGCGAAGGAATGCCACATGGCGGTTGCCCGCGATATCACAATCCTTTGATTTACCATCGCGGGATGGTGGGCACCATGGATCTTTTTACCATAAATCTTGCTCCTTCAAAAATGGTCGCCGTCCTTTCCTTTAACTGTCGAGCAGCTTTTCCCTTAAAATCATAACATCTGCACTAAAATAAAACACGTGCATCTTACAAGCACATTAGTAATCCACCCCGTAATACATTTAAAACCAGCGAACGCTTTCTTCACTCATTAGGCTTCATTGGATGAGACATGTGGCAGGCACCCGTGACATCGTGATCCCAAAATTCCTAATCACAGGATGGCGGGCACCGTCAATCTTGAAGAGACAACTCATCAATGGTCACACAGATTTCATCCTTTAGGAAGGGCACATGGCACCCGCTCGTGATATCACGATCCCTATAATCCCTGATCACGGGACAACTGGCATCGTTGATCTCATTCCTTTAACATAGTCGCCAGCCATGTCTTTAACCTTTGAGCAGCTTTTCTAACGAAATTATAACATATTCGTTGATTTAGATCATGTGTGTCTCGAGAACACTTTAGTAATCCGCCCCTTAATATATTTAAAGCTGGCTAGTGTTTCCTTTACTCTTTAGGCTTCATTGGATGAGACACATGGCACCCGCTTGTGATTTTGCAATCAACCCAAGCACCATCGCGGGATGGCGGGGAACAACTCAGATCAAATGGTAGTTGGTCAGCAATAGCTCAAATTTGATCCCCTGGTTAGGACACGTGGTGCTCGCCTATGATTTCGCGATCCTTCAATTCCCGATCACGGGATGGCAGGCACTGTTGATATCTACAGGAAATAGATCAACGGAAACACTAAATCAACCCTTACAAAATAAAACATTCATTAAAAGGAGAAATGGGCATTACTAGGCAGATGACAAATAAAAAAATTATATTTATAGAAGAAAAATAAAATAAATTTATTATTTGTTTTATAATTTCACTTTTAACTTTAAATGTATGTTCACTCATTAAGTTGTATTTTTTTTACAATCACATTTTTATTTTAGATGTTTGTTTATAAAATATAAAGATGCATTAAAAATATATTAGAAATATTTTTCTTTATATTATATAGCATTCATAACATTAAATTAACATAGAATAATTTCACAATATCACTTAACCAATCAAGAAAAAATTAATCATTACTATGCAACATTATTCTCACATCAAACTAACAAATAAACATTGAAAACAAATTTATCTTTTTATATTATAACATTCATAACTTAAACCTTTTATACACAATATCAACTTAATTATAAAAAACACATAAAATTATTTATAAGCAACTTAAATTTTTTAACAATTTAATAAAATATAATTTAATATAATTAAGAAAAATTAAATAAGAATTATAGATAAATTTATGAAATATTGATTTACTTATCAAGAAAAATCAATGATAAATTTACTTATTATAGATAAATTTACTTACCAATCTATTTTAACCATCAAGAAAAAATTAATCATTAGTGATTGCAACATTATTGGCACATCTTTTAAACTAACAAATAAACATTGAAAACACATTTATTTTTTATATTATAACATTCATAACTAAAGCTTTTTATACACAATGTCAAGTTAACTATAAATTGTATAGAGTTTAGAATTGCTATATCTCTCATATATCAACATAGGTAAATTTGAAAATATTTTAAATTATATAATTTCAAAAAAAAATTGAATGAATTTATAGAAGATTATTTTTATTAAAGTGATAGAATCTAATCCCAATACTAACATTAATTATAAGTCTAACCATAACCCCAACCCTAAAACTAACACTAATTAACTTCAAACCTAACTCTAATTTTATATCCAACCCTAAACATAACTATGATTCTAAAACTAACATTAATGAAACCCTAATTGAACCATAACCCTAACCCTAATACTAACCCTTGCCCAATTGAACCCTAACACCAACCCCAAGCTCTATCATGGGAACCTTAATCTTTTACTAACCCCAGCCCTAATCCTAATTGAATCTATACCTAATTTTAATTAAAGTCTAACCCTATTTGAACCTTAAACTTAATTGAACTCATGTTTAGGGTTAGGGTTCAATTAAGGTTAGGGTTGATTATAGTTATGATTAGGGTCAAAATTCAAATAGGATTATGGTTGGAGTTTAATTAAGGTTGCTATTCACTTAGGGTTAAAGTTCAATTAGAATTCAATTTGGGTTAGGGATCAGTGGGGTTATAATTCAATAAAGGGTTTAATTAAGTTCAGGGTTAAGGTTAGTCTTAAATTAGGGCTAGGATTGGAGTTAGGGTTCAATTAAAGGTAAGGGTTATTGTCTATTTAGGGTTAGGGTTCAATTAGGAGTTCTCTAGGGTTTTGATACAATTAGGGTTGGGTTTCAACAATACCTAGGGTTACGATTATAGTTCAATTAGTGTTAGAGTTAGGGTTATAATAGAGTTCAATCAGGTTAGGGTCAAGGTTTAATTAGTGTTAGAGTTAGGGTTGCAATAATAAAATTTTCCATAATGATATGGAAAGGAATTCAATTGGATTCATATACAAATGCATAAATAAGAATTGGTAATTAATAATTCTCTAGAACTAAATTTATAACAACAAATACAATCCTTAGCTTAATCATTTGTTCTTTGTTAGGGTTGGGATAAGAATTTAATGGGGCCAACCGAGACTTAGGAAATAAAACCCTGCGAAGGAAATAAAGTATTAAAATAAAAGTTGAGTTTTAATTTTAATCCAGTGACGTAAGCCTAAGCCATTAACTCCAGTGGTCATGTCACTAACGGCTTAGCCAAAGCCTTTCATTAAATACTAACGGTGCAATGTGTAGGTTTTCTAGATTTGAAGATATGGGAGAAGATCTTGATCATACCCCGCCAACTCGCAGACCTAAGGTGTTGCCCTGTTATTTGGTGTGAGGTCAGCAAAAGGCAGATGTATGTCATGTATGGAATGTGGAGCCCAATCTCCACTATTGAGCTCATAACCCGTGGTTTTAGATCGACAACCAAGATCAAAAGCTAATGTAAATCTCTGTTGTTCCCTGCTAGCTCGCAGGAGGAAGATGAAGGTTGGTGAAGCATTAATGAATTATTCCTTGCTTGTGTAGTCACGTCAATCTCAATCTATGTGAAGATGTTGTTGTTGGAAGTCATGAAGGGTGATCTTTGGATTCTCATCCAACTCTAGTTAAACGGTGACAGTACATATGCCACCAAATTGCCATGTTTTCACATGCATATTTATTAAGCATTGATGAAGGTTGCCATTACCTCGCACAATAAATACAAGAGGAATTAACTGCTAATAGTGTCATTCTTGTAGTAGTTAGAGCACTTTGTGGGCTGAGTCTAATCAAGTTTGAGTGCTTTTCTGAGAAGAGAAATTGAGTAAGTCAGTAAGGAGGTCTATTCATTTGAGCTCACAAAAGCTTGGTCTTGCTATTTAGGAAGGTGCTTTGGTTGAGAAACAATGTCCTAGAATTGTAACCTTCTACTGCTTTGGTTGTAGTAGAAGGTTGCAATTCCAAGACATTGTTGCTCAACTGGTTGATGACAAAGGCAAGCAGTTAGTGTGCTATGGATGCGGCCAACACTCGCCCATTAACCTTACGAGCAACACTTCTGATGATGTAACCAAGATTGACTTGGACTACTGTCGGTATTTAAGTCACTTCAATCATGATCTGCCCTTTGATGAGGAAATGATATCCACGGGCACATCAACTGTTAAGACCCTCAGTGGATAGACTAGAACCTGATTGGGCAAGGACAAGAAAGAAGAGGAGGTTGAGGGTCTACCGTATTGGGCAACAACTAGAAGCGGGCATGTATACCGAGGTCTGAGTGTTGGTAAGGGTAGGGTGGCGGGTAAACAAGAAGTTATTGTGGTGTGCCTTCGTGGCAATTTGGTTGCTTGGTTTTTTTGCATGGCCTAGCGACAAGGGGATTTTGATGAAAATTTGAGCTCCCTATTCTTTTAGCTTTCCCTAGTTCGTGTGCCACTATGTTTTGCAGATTCAACATGTGGGAAGTTTTGAAATGATAGTCAAATGCAATGGAGATTTTTTTCAAATGAAAATTTGTGGTGAAATTACATTTGAGCCCAAAGCTTGTTGCTCTCTTGTCATATGAAAGGGAATTCAAGGCTCATTTGTAGGGAGAGAACTGATGAAAGCTCTAGCTAGGTTTTGAGTTGAATATATGGGTAGAAAGATAGTTTTGAGTTGAATATATGGGTAGAAAGATATTTGTCCTTTGATGAGGAAGTGATATCTGTGGTTCCATTGGCTGTTAAAACCCCAAGTGGACAGAATAGAATAGATAGACTATTTTGAGTTTTGGATGAATATATGCAAATTATCTTAAATTGTGTGCAAATATGACTTATAAGCATGAATAAACATATAATTCTAATATATTTTCTCTCCTTATGTGGATTTGAGTGAATTTTGAATGAAATTTTATTGATGTTGTCATTCTTCTTTTGAGAATTTGTTCAATTGTGTGTTTATGTTTTGGGTAGAATTCAATTTTAAAATGTTGAGGTTTCATATTTATATGTGTGAGATTGATCTAATATTCCAGAAAATGAATGTTAAAATATCATGAAAAAAATGGGCATAAAATGAATGTAGAAGTAAAATTATATTTGCATATATTCATAAAATAAGATCTAATAAACAAAAAATATATGCAATTAAAAATAAAGGAAAAATAATTCAACCCAAATTTAGATAAGAGAGATAATTAGATTATATGATAACTTTAAGGCTAGGGTTAGGGTTTGATTAGGATTAGTGTTCGCTTAGGGTTATGATTAGAGTTATGAATCTACAATTAGGGTTCAATTAATGTTCACTTAGGGTTTATTTCTTGGGAGAAGTTTATTGAATGGTAAGTGTATTTTATAAAATTAATATGTCAAGAATTAATTTTAGATAATACTACATGTGGTTTTTCATATGGTATTAAATTGTAGATTAAAATTGATAATAGATTTCCTTCTTTTGCATTGTAAGCTACCATAATATATGGCCTTATAATCCTATTCATATTTTGAGCTTTTCTAAATTATACAACATGACATCCAACAAAAAAAAAAATTATGCATTTTTTCCAAGCACAAATCCTTATAATTCTTAATGTGTTACTTAGGTTTATTCTTTATTGAAATAAATAAATACACACTAATATATAAATATATTATGGATTTGAGGGAAAATATTAAAATATTTATATATATAGAAAAATTTAAATGCAAGGGATTCAAGTACATACCTTTGCTTTTGTTAATGTTGATGAAGATACAAATCTTGATGAAGTGCCAAATTTGATGACATGATATAAAAAACTAGAATATCTTTGCTCTATGTGGCACTTGAAATTTTGTACAAAACTATAACTAACTCTACATCAAATTTGTGACTTTGGACCTATTTTGCATCAATAAATATGAGCTTTGACACATGCCTCCTAATCTAGCATACAATATGTACTTAAATGCTCAAAATAGTTGGGAGTAGTGTTGAGATTGGTGGATCTTTGGGAAGGTCCAATGCTTCACCTTTGTATCTCTCCCTATAGATAGAGGTAGAGATGAATATAGAATGAGAGAAAAGGAGAAAAATAGATAGAGATATAGAGAGAGATAGAGGGAGAAATAAATATATAGAGAGATAGGAGATATATATATATAGAGAGATATATATATGGCAAGATAGAGATATAAGGAGATATAGAAGAGAGAGAGAGAGATAAGTAGAGAAAGAAAAATAGAGATGGAGAGGAGATAGAAATAGGGAGATAGAGAGAGAGAAAGAGAGAGGAGAGATAGATAAATGGGAAGAGAAAGACATAGATATAGAATATATGGGAAGATAAAGGGACAAATAGGTTGAGATATGAAGATAGATAGGGGTATAGGGAGGGAGCAAGAGATCAGGGAGAGATGGGGAGAGATAGAGGAGGGAGGGAGAAAGGGAGAGAGATATGTAGAGGGAGAGATAGAAGATGGGGAAGAGGGAGATATATGTAGAGAGGGGGAGAGAGGGAGAGCGAGAGGGGAAGGCTAATTTTTTAGTTTAAATTCTATAAAATATTCAATAAATAATAATATAAATATTATAAGAATTATATAATTTGTATTTTAAATTACACACTATATTTTATTTTTTGAAAAATATGTAATTTTTTAACCATTTTCCTATATATTTAGTAATATAATATTTTTACATGTTTTAACAATTCAATATATAATAGAAATAAAATATAGTTAATAATTTAATTAACTAGCATACCTATATTAACTAATAATATATATATGTAAAACACGCCGAGAGTTATCTTTATCAAGATGCCTATTGACTTGAAAAAATGCTTACATTTTCATGAATATGAATTTGGAAAGCAATCAATTTGATTTCATTATTGTTTGTGTCATTGTTTATCTCAATTCCCATATATAAGGGTACACATTGAAATTTGAAATCATACCAACTTGTCTATAACAACAATCAACCAAGAACAATAAATTTAAAAGCAAAAATGTTCATCAATCATTAGATTTAGTATTGACAGCATCAAAGAAGTATATCATGACAAAATGGCATTAACTAACTTAGATATATCCACTATTTTTTTTTTCAAATGTTTGAATACATTGTTAACATTATATGCATTCAAGCATTTGAATGTTATGAAACCTATAGCTTTGCAATTGAGTCTAATAAAGCTTTGCTCTCAGATGAATAATCAAACTTTGTTGTTTTTATGACTATGCATTTAATCCTTTGTTCAAGTATATAAGTCTCTTTTTTCACTTGAAGTTTAAATATGTATCTGTTGAAAAGGACCTTTGTATAATGTGTGAAAACTTAACATCATCTTGTTTTTCATGCTTCAAAATGTTCAATTCTTTTGTTGTTACACCCATAATTTCTTCTACCACTTCTTCAAAAGTTGTAATCCAAGTGAATGAAGTATGGTCTTGCACTTTGCATTGAAGTATATATTTATAATCACATTCCTGGGAAAGTTTTATCACATCTTCACAATACCACTGACCATTTTCATTGGTGTTTACCTTCTTTTTGCAGTGCCTATCTCCAATTTTCAAGGGGCATGTTGTATAACAAAAATTTTCTACTTTAATGAAAGATATGGTAGCTTTTGGGTAAGTGCCAAGATGGTTCTAAAGGGGCTTAAGGAAGGGAGGCGGTGAAGGGAGAGGTGGGAGAGGTGGCGAGAGGGAGAATGGGAGAGGGTGCAGGAGAGAGGGTGGCAAGGTGGGAGAGTGGGGAGGCAAGAAGAGTGGGAGAGGTGGGAGAGTGGGAGAGAGTGGGAGGGGGGAGAGAGTGGAGGGTGGGAGAGAGTGTGAGAGGGTGGGAGAGAGTGGGAGAGAGAGGGAGGAGGAGGGAAGAAGGTAGGAAGATAGGAGAGAGTGGAGAGGTGAGAAGAAGGGTGGGAGAGTGGGAGGGTGCGAGAGAGAATGTGAGAGAGTAGAGAGAGTGGGAGATAGGGAGGGAGAGAGGCGGAGGGTGGGAAGGTGGGAGAGAGGAGAGTGGGAGAGTGCGGGAGAGTGGGAGAGAGTGAAAGTGTGGCTACATAGGGTTTCTATACATAGTATTTGTAGGAGAATGGTATCTCTATTTTTGAATTATTCTAAACCTTATTTCTATGTAGTAGTTTTTAAATTCATTTTGTTGTTATACTCTATAATTAATAGTTTATATATTGTACTCTCTCTATACATGATTTTTAGCAAGATTGGGGACACTAATAGAACCTTCATTTATTTTTTTTAAAAGACTAAGAAATGTATGGAAATTTGACAACATGAAAACCATGAAAATAAAAGTGAAAATAAAAATTTAACATAGTTAAAATGGCCAATCATGTGCCAAAAATGAAAAGAACCATTTTTTGTTACTCTAATATTTCAACCACATACTAAATTACTAAGTGTATTTTATAAATGGATCATGCAAGGAGGACAATATTGGGAATCAATGTGAATGATTCTCATCAAGAAATTAGACAAGCTTTGAGATTGAAGGAGCCAAGCTCTTTGTAGGTTTTTAATGAAGATTTAATTAGCCACTAATAGGGACAATAAGAAAATAGATAAATGTGAAAATAAATCCTAATGTCTAAGAGTGTTGTGTTAAGAGTTACATACACATCTCATAAATTTCAATAGAGACATGAGACACATTTATAGAAATAAAGGAAAGAGATAGCTATTTAGATAGTTATTAATCTATAAAAGATTAGGACCTACGTACTTCAAGAGATTAATAAAAATAAGTTTTTATTTATAATTTTTAAATTTGATAATTTTGAAATTATCATAGATGTAAAGTAAAGATAAAATATTTTTCAACAAAACAAATAAAATGACAAACAAATAATGTGATTAATCAAGAATAACATGATATTGCAAAAAATATAATAAATAAAAGAATATGCATAATTGTACATAAGCCATCAAAGTCTAAATATACCTATCTTTATAAAAAAATAAAAATCTTTAAAATGACTAAAAATTATTAAAACTTATTAAGCTCCATGACAAAACACTACCTTCCATGTAAAGAGTATACAATATGATACTTATAGAAAACAAATTATGTAGGATACCAAAAAATTGTTAAAAAGATAAGATAAGATAAAATTATAAATGAAATTAATCATATTAATTTCATAGTTAAAAAGATAATTCTATAGATCTTTAAATATACATATATATAATAATCTTTAAGTACTTTATTTAAAAATATATATTATATTTATAAACTTATACATTAAATTTTTCTATTATTTTAAGTTATCTTTAAAATCCTAAGATGTTATTATTCATTATTATTTTTAAATTATAATATTGATTAAAGATATATAATTATATTTTATAGATTTAATTCAATAATGAACTAGAAAATATTAAATCAATCAAATTGTTTTCTATTATCCAAAATACTATATAAGTAAATTATAAACTATTATAATATAATATTTAAATTTTCTATTTCAAATGTTAAATAATTCTAATATTAAATTTTATAATTATAAACTTACCTTTTAATGATGTTACTAAGTTTTTAATTAAGTAGTTTTCCATATATTAACATATAGATATATATTCACCAAAATCTATTATCTATTGTGATTATGTAATTTTGTATGTATAATATATTTTAAAAAAAAAATAAAATAAATTTTGAAAAAAATATATATTTAAAAATTAAACAATATATTTTTTAAATTAGAAATATATTAGAAATATTTTAAATATATTCAACTATCAAAATATGATTTTTTTTTAATATACCATTAAAATCACTAGTTGCCCTAATTTCTCCGCTTTTGCTCATTTTTAATGAATTTCCCCTAGCCTTGTCAAATATTTCATTTTAAATGTTTTTCTTTGGAAGTAATGAAATATTTAAAATATATCGCACAAAAATTTTCTTGGGCCCCACCTTGTACAGACCACGTGGTAGCCACCCGTGATTTCACAATCAACCAAAGCACCATCGCGGGATGGCAGGGAACGACTCAAATCATAGGACAGTTGATGAACAGTCGCGCAAATTTGATCCCTAGATGGGACACGTGTCGCCCACCTACGATATCGCCATCCTACAATTCTTGATCACGAGATGGCGGGAAACCGTTGATCTTGAAGGAATTTTGATTGACGACAACACGAATTTCATCCTTCTAAAAAATAAAACATTCATTAAAGGGCAAGGGGACATTACTAGGTGGATGGAAAACAACAACATAAGTTTTTTTAAAACTGTTTAGCATAGGGCCAACCAAGACTTAGGAAAATAAAACCCGCGGAGGAAATAAAATATCAAGACCAAAGGGACCAGGCCTAGACAGAACAATGGGGCATAAGATGTTTTTAAAACCCTTCAAAAAAGGTAACGGTGAAATAGATCCCGACCAAGGCATTAGGTAAACACAAGGATTTAAGATGAAGACAAAGCTAAAACCCCAACCCTAAGAAATTTTCCAACACCATGAAAGACCACTAACATAAGGCAGGGCATGAGTGAAACATTAGGAACAAAATTTGAAGTTCCATTAGTACAAGCATTGGATAATTTTATATTAATAGTTTGTCCTATCACAAATATAAAAGGTGAGCACAATAAATAACATGTATTTTCCCATTAAATGTGAAGGATTTTCAAAAAGTTATAGTGTTCAACTATTGGTCCATTTTTGTTCAATATAAGTTGTCCACTCTTTTAGTCTGAGTTTTATGAATTTTAACTTTTGATCGAATATGCACATCTTAGTGCAATGATCAACTGTTTGGGTGAGCCAAGATTCAGTGACAACCATTCCTCTCTCTCTCCCCTTCCCCTCTCTCATAATTCATAAAGAAGTGACATATTTCATGAAGAAGTGAAATAAGTATTTTTTTTGTTTCAAATAAAATATCACAACTCTCCACTATATCATTTAAAAAATAAAATGGTTATTTAATAAAATAAGACACTCATTGAAACAAGTGTTGTTATCATAGTGAAAAAATATTGTTCTTATATGTACAACAATTGGGGTAGCAATGTACAAGCATTGGATAATTTTATATTAATAGTTTGTCCTATCACAAATATAAAA